>JAUPFN010000015.1:7070865-7670865 GCA_036924255.1 Apodemia mormo | reverse complement strand
TAAAAAAAGAGCTATAAGATCAATTTACAATCATAGCCCGAGAGTTTCCCTAAGAAAAAAAATCAAAGAAATCAATATTCTCATTGTAATTTTCCAATAAATATTTGAAAACTTAATTTATGTTCGTAAAAACATTTGCTCATTTAAGAAAAATGGTGATGTACACTCACTGAACACAAGAAACAAAAAATCGGCCACATGCGAGTCAGACTCGAGCACGAAAGGTTCCGTACCATCATAGAAAAAATACGGGAAAAAACACGTTTATCGTATCGCGACCCCCATAATATATTAATTTTTGTATTTTTAGTATTTATTATTATAGCAGAAACGGAAATACATAATTTGTGAAAATTTCAGCTTTCTAGCTGTCACGGTTTATGAGAAACAGCCTGGTGACAGACAGACAGACAGCGGGGGCTTATTAATAGCGTTCAGTTTTACCTTTACGTACGGAACCTCTAAAACGATCTTGTTGTGCGTGCATCTAGTCTCCACAGAATAAGTAACTCTTTCATGGGGCAATATATACGCTTTTACAGTCTATTTCCCGATGCTATAAAAGATCTACCGACAAACAAATTTAAGAAATATCATTGATATAAAAAACCCAAGATACACAATCAGTGTCTCAAAAACGTCCTCCAAAATAGGCGCACAATTTTAAATTGTGCGCTCATTTCAAACAGAATCGCGTCGGTCGCGACACTGTCAATTTTATTTCTTTTCGTACATTGCTTTGTAAAAACAACTATAATGTCTTGCACTTAAGGTTGGATATGCAAAGACATATGTTTTTGCCATATCTATAACTATTTAAATGAAATTAGGGATACTTTTAAGTGTCAATTTTGTTCGAGACTGTGCATCTTGGGTTTTTTATATCAATGAGAAATATGTTAAAACAAAACTGTGTAAAAAAAGGTACAAAATCTCAGATTATTTAGCAGACGAACAAGCCTGGGATTAATTGCTCCTTATACAATCTCTTTTATTTTTGTAATATGAAAATATAATTCTTGTAATATTGTAACGCATTTATTATAGAAAATAATAGACAAAAAAGACAAGCCCGCCGAGTTTCTTCTGCCGCATCTTCTCAGTATGTGGCCGCGTTCCGATTCGGTAGTAATTTTTACAAAACGTCACCTCGTCAAAAGTGCTTGTAAGAGTTTACTTGAATAAAACATTTTTTGATTTTGATTTTTTTGAAATAGATAATATTTAAAATAATATAATCTATTTAATGATTCTAAAACCAGCCATATGCATACAGTATAACCAAAAAGTTTTTACTGATACGTTTTAATTCTAAAATAAAAAAAAAACTTTTTTCTTCGTCTTAAATTATCTCTCACTGTCTTCTATCAAAAGTACCTTTACCAGGAATAACTTCACTCACGATTTTTTTATTATCAATGAATTTTCGCCTCCGAAGCGGGCTGTTGTTAGTCATCAATAAAAAGTCAACCTTATTCTTTCTTGAGGCGTGACTTCTCAAACTCGAAATATCTCCGGTATGGTATTTGAATAGAATCCATAACAAATAACAAATTTGTGTAGCCTCATTGGCGCGAGTCCTTATTCAAACCTGCGCCTACGCAGTACCAAATTTCCGTCACTCCGTCAAGTGCTAAATTTCATGTACTCATGTTAACTGTATGTGTACACGGCCACAGATAATCAAACATGCTTTAGTAGACATTTCTTATATCCCATGATGATACAAAATAAAACGCATAGTTTGTTACTATGCGTATCATTTTAATAATTATGTTAGATAAGACTTTTGTAATGTCTTAAAATTCACACATTAGGTGTATAATATCTGGTTGACCGAGCTTTGCTCGGTTTTTCACATACCCATATCTTGGGAACCGAGCTTTTCTTGGACCTGGCACCTTGATAAATCGATTTCTATAGAATAAATAGTTTTTTTTTGGACCTGGTTGACCGAACTTTGCTCGGTTTTTCACATACCCATATCTTGGCAACCGAGCTTTTCTTGGACCTTGATAAATCGATTCCTTGACCTGAAAAACCCCTAATTTGTGACTTTCATGAAAATCGTTGGAGCCGAGGTATTAGATACTATATTTGTTATTATTTAAATAGTTGTCACCTCTGTGGTCTAGTGATCCGGTGTCGGTGTTGACCATATGAGGTATTGGATTCGAGTCCGGAGTTTTCTGATAAAAACGACGTTGCCCGGGATTGGTAAAGTGCCCGGTTGGCGAAAGGCTTGCCACATATCTTTTTTCTTTTTCTGTTTTTAAATAAATAAATATTCACAGGACAAATTACACTTACTGATCTAACCCCAAAGTAAGCAAATTATTTGCTTGTGTTATGGATGTCAACGATACTAATACATAGAAATACATATATAAATACTAGAATATATTTAATAAACACCCAAACCCTGAAATACAAACATATATGCTCATCAAATAAATGCTTGTCCCCATTGGGGATCTAACCCGAGCCCCGTCGATTGCGTAGTCAGGTTCGCTAACCACTCAACCATTGCACTTAACCAACGGGGCGGTCCGATATCACTTTGTGGGACCAAGTATCTTCAGTTAGTCATGGGTGCACTAGTTGTACCTCTCCCTACCTGTTTAGGCATACGGGCGTGAACTTCATTTCACTTCACTGAAATCAATGTCTTAACGGGAAATTAAAAAGGCTAACAAATGGAAAAATCAGTGTCAATCGGAGTCATTTTTAAAGAATAGAACATGTGCCGAACTAGGTATTACGTATTAGCACTAAGCATATTGTAATAGACAAGAGGTTAAGTTAAGGAAGGTTAAATGTTACTTCCACCGTGGTAACCATAACTAGATGGTAGAACTGGTAGAACTCTACAAAGTCTCGACAGTCGCCTGGGTATGGTATGACCTCTTAACCTATTCCTGCTGTAATAGCGTTTATACGTTTCGCTGTCGCATTCTTATTTAGATTCTAAATAAGCTGATAAACCTATCCGTATAATATTACATTCGCCAAATAAAGAGCAATACACCTTTGTCGTCTTTGGCGTCTTTTTTTTATATCATAGATAGCAAACAAGCAGATAGGTCTCCTGATGGAAAGAGTCAACCATCGCCTATAGACACCAAAGATGTTAATGGTGCGTTGCTATCTTGTGGCGAGGTCTAATGCCACATCCATAAGTTTACCATCTACCTTACCCTCCAAACTGGAACACGACAGTGACTAGGACTGACGCTATTGCGACAGGAATAAGTAAGGCGGTGGTACCAGACCCGGGCGAGACAATGCAGAACTCTACCACCTAGTAGTCACGATGTTAGTGACGCGCATAGCCACTCGGTCGCCTTTTACGACCTGCCTGGCAGAACGACAGTTGGCCTATTCTTCAAAGGAGCCCAGGACCAACACGGGAAAAGCGTTTATAAGCGACATTTATCTATTTCTATTTGTTAATGTGTATTAGGTTGCTACTATTGTAGGAAAAATAAGGTACAAAAGTGTTCTGTCCAGGGTGCCCCGTCTTGGTACAGGCTCCTTTGAAGAATTGAGCAACTGTCGTTCTGTCAGGCAGGTCGCAAAATGCGACTGATTGGCTATACGTGTCACTTACATCATGACTGTTAGGTGGTAGAGTTTCGTAACGTCTCGCCCGGGTATTTGGTATCGCCTTACATATTCCTGTCGCAATAGCGTCAACGCTTGTCATTGTCGTGTTTCTGTATAGAGGGTGAGGTAGCTGGTAGTCTTATGCATGTGGCATTACCATTTCGTCACACGGATAGATACGCACCATTAACATCTTTGGTGTCTATAGGCGATGGCTTTTCTTTCTACCAGGAGAGCTATTTGCTTGTTTGCTATCTTACGATAAAAAAATATAGATGTGATTGTATAAAAAATTGTAGAGTTCTGCACCGGCTCGGCCAGGTCTGATACCAACCCCTTACCTATTCCTGCCGCAATAGCGTCAGTGCTAGCCACTGTCGTGGTCCGGTTTGGAGGGTAAGGTAGTCGGTAAACTTATGCATGAGGCATTAGACCTAGCCACAAGATAGCAACGCACCATTAACATCTTTGGTGTCTATAGGCGATGGTTGACTCTTTCCATCAGAATACCCGTCTGCTTGTTTGCTATCTTATGATATAAAAAAAATATTCTCTTGTTGTAAAAATATTTATGAAAAATCGTAAAAGATTGTATCAATCTATGAATTAATCGGTATGTCAATACATTCTTTTTATTTGCCAGTCTTGCTACGCTATTAATATATTATGTGTCAATCAAGCAACATTGTTGCAGATGCACGGCGTTCCGATATGAGTGGCACGTGCAGTTCTCGGGATGATATCTCTTTTAAGATATCTCTGAATACTATTTTGTAACATTATTTATATATCGGGTCGTGGGTTACGTGAAATACTTTGCAATTTTAAACTCTATATTTTATAGATTTATTTATATTTCTATGATATTTAAATATACTAACAATCGTCCGCTGGTCGAAATTCGTCCGCAAGTTTGATAATAGACAACAGACTTTAACCATAAATGAAATTGTATGTAACGTTTTTATCAGAAAAATTAAAAATATATATATATTTTTAAAGCCCGACAAAAGTCAACACTAAAACCGGACCATTTGACTACAGAAATGACATTAGTATTTTTTTTTAATCGCGGGATAAATTACACTTACTGATCTAACCCCAAAGTAAGCAAATTATTTGCTTGTGTTATGTGTTAGTCAACGATACTAATACATAGAAATACATATATAAATACTAGAATATATTTAATAAAACACCCAAACCCGGAAATACAAACATTTATTGCTCATCACACAAATGTTTGTCCCCGTCGGGCATCGAAACCGAGCCCCGTCGATTGCGTAGTCAGGGTCGCTAACCACTCGACCAACGGGGCGGTCGAAATATATAAGTATATAATGACGCTAAAAGAAAATCTATCACAAATTGACTCTACCTGTTTACAAGTAATAGTCTACCAAGATATTATACAATAAACTTGAATTATAGTAGCGAAAATATAATGAAAATTCCCTTAAAAATTATTTAAGTACATGAAGTCTTAACTTTTGTAATTTTACGGATAACAACGGGACCTTACACTTTCTATGGCTCGATACGCACTAACCAACGATTTTAAGTTACGTTCTTAAAATTAAGCCTCTTTGTGCGTAAGACCTTTTATTGCGAGAATCAAATAAAATTAATTGTACCTAATTACGGTAAATGTTATTATTTATTACAAAAATTACTTTAAATGGTAATCAATAAATATATTGATAACAAGCTAGTAATCACATTTTAATGATACGCATTCCAAATTTCGTAGTATCTTTATCGTCAATTAACCACATACGTCCGAACCTTGGTTATCATTAACTAACGCTTTATGACCACTGATAACTTCTAATTGAGCATGTTAGGCACAAACTATGCAGGTACATTTGTTATGCCTTCTAATCATCTTTATCAGACTCTGCCTTTCATTTAAAATGAGCTCTTTGAACTTTTTAAAATAGTTATCACTGAAAAAGTTACATAAATTAACTAAATTTTATAGTAAGCATTTTCCCGATGAGAAGAAACATCCGTCATAACATACCCATCGTATATAGCCACCAAAGATGTTAATGGTATGTTGGCAAACATGTGACGGGTAGGTAATAAAACGTACACAAGTTTACGGTTACTTATCCTTTAATGAGAAAACGACTGTGACAAGCATTGACACTATTTTGGCAGAAATACCTGAAGGATTGATACCAAACCTGGGTGAGCCATTGCGCTTTATCAGCTAGAGTTCGATCGTAAAGCAATATTTTTATTACAAAAGTAAACAACATTATCTAAACATCAATAGCTCATAGATTGTTTGGCAAATTTTACCAAATAGTAAGTAAATTAATGAAAAATCAAGCTTGGCGAACTATGTTAAAATTGATCACATGCATCTTACGAGTCAAGAGTCTCTAATATCGGCATATTTGTTGCAAAGCGCTATGACTCCGGACCCTTTCAGTTTGTGCCGAGTTTCCTAACCGGTAGTAACATATTGATTCCTCACAAGTGCTTATAAAAGATAATTTGAATAAAAAATTAAGATTTTGACGTGTCTGAAGCAAGACATGTTTGCCTGAACCGCGCTGATTTCATTAGATAGAAAAAAAACAATAAAACTTTGCCCAGCCCATGTTATTAAGAAGGACGGTCCTATATCAACGATTTCTTTTAATTAATATACAATTTAAAAAGTTACGTACTTACTAGCATATCTAATAGCATATTTTACTATCATTATTTTTCGTATAACATAGAGATAATATTATAATTTTCATAGATAATTGTACAAAACATAAATTCAAAGATAAAATTATCTACGACTACATGTGAATAAAAAATTATGTATCAAACACCTTTTTAGATTTGAATATCATTTCATGGTAATTGCTTTACAATATTATTAACCCACATGAGATAAAGAAATTGTAATTATTTATTTCCTACTTCAGACATAGAGTGTCACAAAACATTACGTCTGATTAAATGTTTCTCATGCATGATCATTAAATTATTTTGTATAATCATAATTGACTTAAATCTAAGAGTCAGATAATCTTAAAAGGATTATTTTTGTACCCGCTAAAGGAATTTACTGATTTCACACAGATTTTCGTTAATCGAGTTTTCACTAGAGATCTCCATATTTTGACATTCTAGGAACTTTTTCCGACGATTTTCACGATGACGTCAGCATGTCTGAATGTGTATGGGTTTGTGAATCTTTCATAACTTTTTAGCATATAGACCAATCGCAACGCACTTGACGGCGTTCGATTGAGTTTCGCTTAACTTAGACTTTTTAAAAATCTGAACTAGTTGCGTCCAGCAGTTCATATATGATGAATTTTGGAAAAACCTCGCAAAATTTGGGGAGACATTGTTTTTAATATAACTTCTAGGTTAATGTACCGATTGTTTATCAAATCTAATCAGCTCTTTTTCTTGAAAAACTGCGCCCAAATATATAATTTTTATCAAAATTGGCTTAACGGTTCGGAAGTTATAGCGGACGAAAATTTTTGAAAAAGTGCTTTTTAGATATAACTTTGAAATTTATCAGCCAATTCATTTTTGACCTTTTATTTTTTTACTTAAAATTATTGCACCAAATGTCGCTTAAAAATAAAAATCATTATAAGTATTTAAAATTTTCAAGTTTCAAATATTAAAACCTCCTCTCCTTAAGAAACGAAACTGTGTCGAAATCTCGAAAATCGGTTTATCCGTTCGGAATTTATCATCAATGAAAAAATATTTTTTTGGACGTTACATCGTCATTTTTCAACCAATCGATTTTGTAGCTAAGCTAACATTTTAGAGAATGTGTAATGAACAAAACTTGTATGTTTGAAGCATCTAATGGTCTTAAGTAAATATTATTCTCGCAAAAGTCAATTTGTTTAACTTTGTTTAAATTTGATTGTGTCATTTAAAATGTTTGTATTAATCACACAGCTTTCTTTCTTCGGTGTATTGGGTAAAGTACTAAAGTAAACATTTGTTAGAGAAATTGATGACACAGAATTATTATGTTTGTTTCATTTCCTCAAGTATTTACACACGCACAGACATATTTTGACTTTCGAGGTAGGCAACAAGAATTAAGTTCCACGCATCGCGTTTTAAGCAATTCTACGTTTTGTTATCTGTATTGAAAAGGCCCTTCCTATTTTTATATTAAAGGATAGCAAACAAACAGACGTCTCTGTAGCAGGAAAGAAATGAACATCGCCTAAAAATATCAAAAGTAAGAGTTAAGATTATTTTTTAGTGAAATTGTTATACAGAAATTTGCAAAAAGTTACAAAATATACTTTAATTACTGGGTTTCCGTAGTCTATAATAAATCCTTAAAGTTTAGCCATGTCCGTCCGCCTATCTGCAGCTTAGGTCAGAGACTATTAGTAAATACTATAAAGTTTTAATTCGGCATGAATATACAAGCCGACAACGTGGTAAAATTAGTTTTTTTAGAGTTTCTTATATATTGTATGAAATTGAGGATATATTTTTCTTCGCGTCCGTGTTATTGAACAGATCTTTCAAAATATTGCGGGTTTAAAAGATATTGCGGGATCCGCTTATGAAATATTAAGCTTTAATAATAATTTAGCTGGCATAAAGTAATGCAAATTTTTATGTGAGCTAAATTATTGTCAATAGCGTCAGTGCTTGTCGCTGTCGTGTTCCGGTTTGGAGGGTAAGGTAGCCGGTAAACTTATGCATGTGGCATTAGACCTCGCCACAAGATAGCAACGCACCATTAACATCTTTGGTGTCTATAGGCGATGGTTGACTCTTTCCATCAGGAGACCCATTTGCTTGTTTGCTATCTTATGATATAAAAAAAATATATATATTGTTTTTGAAGGTGTGGAAATTTTTTTGCTGTTAAATATCAATGTTAAAAGAATAACTAACACAGTTGAGACAGACAGCGACTTAAGGAGTTGCTTTTAAAAACTAATTACGCTTTATTTGATCTCGTATCTTCATTTATTTTCGTACTAAATTTTATTAAAACCGGTCTAGTGGTTTAGTCGTAAAACGGCTATAGACAGACCGATAGACATCCGCTGTTGGCGTTGAAAAGTTTAAAGGTTCATAGTATGAAAAAATAAAAATGCCCTTAGTGCACATTATTATGATAGGCAACTACATAACTTTATATTGCGCGTGTCTCAACAAGCCCTTGCCCAGTTTTTTTTTATTTGTGTTAATAAACATTCATAATAATGTTGTAATATTATTTTAATTTACGCCACAATATTTTATCTATACATTACACACTTCAGCACTCAGTCACTTACAAAACTCATTGTACACTCATAATTTATAATATTATACTACACTATTAAAGTCACACATAATTTTAAACACAAGCATTTTTGCTAGTATCTTAAGTTATACGTTTTTCGAGTCCCACGCTATACACATAAGTTTAGGCCTTTTGTTCTTACTTTATTCCTGTATCCACTATGTGAGAAACGGTTGACTTATGTCACAAGTGCTTATTGAAGCTATTTCAAACACATTTTACTGTATCATTAGGGCTTAAAACTTTAAGCCCTGACGATGCAATAAAATATGAAACTTGATATTTAATTAAAAGCAACTCACAAACTACATATATATTCACAATTCACAAACTACATATATATTATATGTAGTTTGTGAATTGTGAAACGGTACAAGTGTTTAATTTAAAATAATCATTATACTACTACTATTTGCAAAAGAAAATGGTGCTTTAAGTGAGTTTAATAAGTTCTTGTGACTTGTGTTCAATAAGACTTTTTGCCCTGGATATTTTATTAATAACAAATATACATTTTGTGAATTGTGAAACAGTACGAGCGTTTAATTTAAAATAATTATTATGCTTCTATTTCCGTAAGAAAACGGTATCTGAAGTAGGCTATTTTATTATTAACAAATATACAGTTTGTGAATTGTAGCACAGTACAAGTGATAAATTTAAAAAAAAAAGTATCTTCACGCCCGTATCCCCGAAGAGGTAGGCAGAGGTACAACAAGTGCACCCACGATTAGCCGAAGATACTTGGTCCCACAAATGTGATAGGTGGCAAGCCTATCGCCAACCGGGCACTTTCCAATTTATCAGAAAACTGAAAAAACATTTTTTTAAGTGCCCGACCCTGGAATCGAACCTGGGACCTCACGTGGTCGACGCCAACGTTGGACCACTAGACCACAGACGCGATGATGCATTTAAGCTAACCATTATAACGGAGGTTTACCAAGTGCCGATAATAAATGCTATAAATTAAAGCAGCATAAAATACAGTTTAAGCTAATCATTATGACATAGGTTTACCAAGTGCCGATGATGAAGAGTATAAAGTAGCATAAAATACAGTTTAAGCTAATCATTATGACAGAGTTTTACCAAGTGCCGATGATGAAGAGTATAAAGTAGCATAAAATACAGTTTAAGCTAATCATTATGTCAGAGGTTTACCAAGTGCCGATGATGATGAGTATAAATTAAAGTAGCATAAAATACAGTTTAAGCTAATCATTATGACAGAGGTTTACCAAGTGCCGATGATGAAGAGTATAAATTAAAGTAGCATAAAATACAGTTTAAGGTAATCATTATGTCAGAGGTTTACCAAGTGCCGATGATGAAGAATTTAAATTAAAGTAGCATAAAATACAGTTTAAGCTAATCATTATATCAGAGGTTTACCAAGTGCCGATGATGAAGAGTTTAAATTAAAGTAGCATAAAATACAGTTTAAGCTAATCATTATATCAGAGGTTTACCAAGTGCCGATGATGAAGAGTATAAATTAAAGTAGCATAAAATACAGTTTAAGGTAATCATTATGTCAGAGGTTTACCAAGTGCCGATGATGAAGAATTTAAATTAAAGTAGCATAAAATACAGTTTAAGCTAATCATTATATCAGAGGTTTACCAAGTGCCGATGATGAAGAGTTTAAATTAAAGTAGCATAAAATACAGTTTAAGCTAATCAATATGACGGAGGTTTAGCATGTGCTACAGTTTAAGGTTTTAACTTTAAGATGTTCTATCTATTTTTGTGATGATATAAATAAATTAAAAATAAAATTTCTGCCAAAACACATCATAAACCTTTAACATAATTATTAGTATAACTTTGTAGATATTTACGGAAATTGATAGCATAAGAATTCTAAACCCAGATAATTTAAATTACTCATATTATGTTCTTAGTGTTGTTAATCAAAACAATTATGCACACAAGTGGGAAAACAAGACTTTAAGTGTGTATAAAACCAAATTAAGTGATAGTTATGTAATTCGTCAATTTATTCAAGATCAGATAAAAAAGAACAAGGAATTTTGAACTTCTCGCAGTGAACCGTTGTTTTAATTAGAAAAAAATTAAATATACAACTTGCTTAGTGATTAATTATGTCTTCTATAGAGTGACATTATATGGTATTGTTTTATTCATGTGATAACATCATCAACATAAATAATAATGGGACAAACATAGCTACGTCGCCTTTTTTTGGTTTATTAATGAGATGTCATGGAGAATGCGTGTTTGCGATCGTTACAGTTACTTACAAAAACTTCTATCGAAATCGTCCTTTCGGCCAATATCATCTATTCTCCTATATCAATTTAAAGTCTCGTTTTGTAACGAGTAGTAACATTTTCTACGAGGTGTAAGTTAAAGCTATTCCTATAAATGTCAAATTACCAAATGGTTCAAAATAATTTTGGAATAGCATGATAAGGCCTTGTAAGTATTAAATTAAATGCTAATGATTACTGCTATGAGAGAAATTCGTTGATTATAGGAATTCGGCATGAGACGACTGTTTGCAAAAATTCAAAATTAAAAAAAATTTAATATATTCTAAGATAAGTAACAAGTAGCTGTCTCTCCTGAAGTAAAAATACAACGATCAGCTATGCTAACCAAATATGGTAATGGTTAATGGCATATAATCTACCGTATGTCGGGGATCCAATGATACAAGCATACATTTATTGGCTACCTCTTCCTTCAAAATGGAACACGATAGTGATAAGCACTGACGCTATTGTGACATGAACAAGTAAGCGATGATGCTAAAGCAGGGCAAAAAGTCACATAATTCTACGTCGTAATAATCCAAACCCAGCACGAAACCTACGTGAAATTCTAAATACTAATAGTTTTGCTATTGATACATTAACCATCACTCGATTTCTACGCTTTATCTTTCAGAAAAACAGACGAAATATTGTTAAAGGGGCCCATATTAAGACAACTAAAAAACTAGTATGTACAAACACCTGGAATATACCCATCAGCATAACATAAGCTGCAAAATAATCATCAATATGTAACATTGTTGCATCATTATAATTATAGAAGCTTTGTTAAACTAATCAGCATAACAGTAACTAAACCGGCTCTCGTATTTTTAGTCTTGAAAGAAAAACACTGTTTATGAAACAAGAATAAAACAGGTTAAAAAATCGTTCCAAGAAATTAAGTAACATATTTCTTTGTAATTCATCAAAGCCCAGGTCAGATAAAAAATGTTATAAAAACTTTTTGTATACAGAAAATCTTGGCAACAGTCTGAAGGCTTCTTAATACCACAACACTTTCACGTTCTAAAAAGAACGTGGTATTAATTAATATCTGTACAAATAAATAAAATTGGAATGTCTGTTTGTAATATTAAAATAACCGCTTTTTACTAAATACATACGGATGTACACTCGATACATATACCAAAATAACATTTTTTTTTTTTTTTACAATTTTTGTCTGTCTGTCTGTTTGTTCCGGTTAATGTTTGGAACTTCTGGACCGATTTTGATGGGACTTTCACTGGCAGATAGCTGATGTGATAGGGAGTAACTTAGGCTACTTTTTTTAGAAATTTTGCTACGCAGACGAAGTCGCGGGCTCAGCTAGTACTAAATAAGACGTTTAGGTCATATAGATGACTGAGCTAAGCAATAACAGTGAAAAGCCCGAACCAGACTTAATTACGTCAGAAATATAATTATTACGTTAGAATAGTCGTGTTACCAACTCAAGCGCAACGGTACACAATTCTTCTTCACGCCCATATCCCCGAAGGGGTAGGCAGAGGTACAACAAGTGCACCCACAATTAGCCGAAGATACTTGGTCCCACAAATGTGATAGGTGGCAAGCCTATCGCCTGAAAAAACACTTTTTTATGTGCCCGACCCGGGAATCGAACCCGGGACCTCATGTGGTCAACGCCAACGCTGGACCACTAGACCACAGAGGCGACTATATATATATATATATAGCCGACTGTACTTGACACCGCTAAATATAATTAATCACAGTGACACATTTTAGTTTAATTAAAAAGGTACCTACCATTGGAGATATGTCATAACTACGGGTTTTTATTAAGTTCTTTCTTCTATTTCCTCTTCAGAACTACTTTTTCGTGTTTTATGAGACATTTATAAGATTCTTTTTTCTAAAACGACTGTCTTAATGAAATTTTGTAAAGAAGAAAAGGCTTTCTTTTTTATGAATCCCGCAGAAACAACTTATTTTCTCGAAATAAAATTAGCCAATATGCTATTTCAGATCATCATCTGCCCGAGTACCAAATTTCATCTGAATCCGTTCAGTAGTTTGTTGTGTGTGTCCTTATGCGTGATTGAGTAACAAACATCCATCCATCTAAACATCCAAACTTTCACATTTATCTACTAGCTGCGCTCTGCTACCTGTTGCATCAAGGTTTTGGTGAACCCATAAGGATGACTTATTTTTTAAGATAAAAAGTATCTTATGTGCTATTCCAGATCATCATCTACATGTGTGCCAGATTTCAACCAAATTAGTCCAGCCATTTTTGCGTGATTAAGTAACAAACATTCATCCATTCATACAACCAAACATCCAAACTTTTGCATTTATACTAATATATACGAGTAGATTTATATATATTCTATTCATGTAACATGATCATACTGTTAACGGTAGATTTTGCCTCATTGTTTAACTTCCCGCTACTTACGTAGATAAGGGAGTTACTGGTTTTGCCCCGATTTTTACCAGATCTCCACGTTTTGAGGCCCTAGAAACCTTTTCCGACTATTTTCACGATGACGTCAGTTTGTCTGTATGTATGTGTAAAATAAGAAAATATTTTTTGGGGTTCAAAAATTGCTTTGAATGCCATTCGATAGATCAAATCGATCATCGCTTTTCAAAAATAAAATTTAGGTTTTTGAACTCTGAAAAAAATCTTTACTTAGGTATAGTTTTTTATTTATTTGAGCTTAAAATACTTTGATAATTTAGCAGGAAGTTTCAGGGATGGCTTACAGGGTCAATCAGTGTACAGATTTTTTTAGATGTTTTCCACTGTATAAGTAATGCTGAATGACATCCATGTCACAAGTAAATAATTTTATTACTTTAGGATTAGATCAATTTGTGTTGGTTTGGGCTCCTTTGAAGAATAAACCATCTGCTGTTCTGCCAGGCAATTCATAAATAGCGGCGGTAGAGCACTGCATTGTCTCGCATGGGTCTAGTACCACCGGCTTACCTATTCCTGCGCAACAGCGTCAGTACTTGTTACCTGTACCTGTACCTGTAGTCTGACGCCGGATGGTACCACACTCATGCCTCTGATGGGCACGAAAAGCTGTCGGTCCTAGTTATCGCTAGGTATAGGCAATAATCGTTATCAAGTTAGTAAAATTCAGCAATGGGTATTACCGCTAATCTCGCCAAACGACAAACCCGTAAATTGCAGTAAACTGGAAAGTGTGGAAACGTTCGGTTTGTTCTGCCTACCTCACAAGGGATCCAGTGTAATGATAATGTATATATTACTTCAATTAAAAAGCACAGAACATTGAATTCACTCAGTTGATTATTCTCAAAAAATGTTTTGTAGAATTACAATGTACACTCCAAGGTAGTAACCTTTCACCTATTCTTTTATTTGTATTCATGACTAGTATTATGTAGGATTAACTTAAAATTCATGCTAAATTCTTTATTGTTATTTCAATGTCAAAATGTTAGGAGTTCATTCACACTTAACTAACGCCTCACACAAATACACTTGAGATTCAAGATACATGTAACATTCACTTAGACGCATAGCCAATAAATGTGGTATTACTAACGACATTAGAACGATTTAGTTTATTTATTCTAACAAGAGCCATCATGCGGTTAAATAGAAAGTTAAGCATACTTAACGAGTTACGTACAAATAGTATCATACATTCTATTAACTTTAATATACTTGTTGTAAACCTGTTTCGATTTATCTGTTACGAAATTTACATGCACCGTAGGACAGCTTCCTGCACTTCTGTCTTCCTAACAAGGGAACTGCGTGTGCGTCGATAAATAGCTGTTAGTCCGCCGCTACAAATTGTATGCCAATGCATTTACAACGGAAGTCATATTGATTTTGTTGAGTTTATTATTATATAACAAGTTGATTTTCAAATTCGCAGTAAAATAAAGTACAGTGAGCATTTATCTTATAATATATAAACACACATTCTTAGGAAACTGTTAAATATTTGCTGATTGTTAGAGAACATATCAAAGTAAACAAGCAAATACTTCAAGAGACATCTTTTACAAACTTAGTAAGTCTGAGATCCTATTTATTTAACACTTTATACAAAAATACATTTTTTAGAAAATGAATGTACCATGTACAAAGGGCGAGCTTATCTATGAAAAAATGTTAACCTGACGATCCGAGAAGCGGGAATACACAAATATATATATATATATATATATATATATATATATATATATATATATATATATATATATATATATATATATATATATATATATATATATATATATATATATATATATATATATATATATATATATATATATATATATATATATATATATATATATATATATATATATATATATATATATATATATATATATATATATATAAGAAACGTTTTCTAATAAGAATTTCAGTATGTTTTTAGATCATACGACAGTGTTCTTTAAAGTATGGGTCGCGGCCCCCTAGGGGATACCTAGCCTCTACAAGAGGTGGGCGGACAGTCATTTAGTTTCAGTAAAAACAGAAAAAATATACACCTGTTAATAAATGAAATGGTTGAAAGGATTTCGTATTTGTAACACAACATAGGTGGTGACAAGCTGGAGGTCATCATTTTTTACATGCTGGAGGGGTGGCGCCGTAAAAAATATGTAAAATTACTGGCCTTACATTGTCCTAACGCTTTTTACTATCGAGTTAAATTATTAGTATAGACAGCAAACTTATGCGTGGTACATACATTCCTGCTACACGGAAAGCCACGCACCATGATCATTTTAATCTTCTTCTTATATATAAAATTCTCGTGTCACAATGTTAGTTACCAATTACCATACTCCTCCGAAACGGCTTGACCGATTTTTATGAAATTTTATATGCATAATCAGTAGGTCTGAGAATCTACTATGTATTCATTTCATAACCCTAAGTGATAAGGGTTGTCACCCCTAACATTTTAGTTTTTGGTCAACTTTTTATTTTTTACTACCTGACCCGGCAAACGTTGTTCTGCCTTTTTAACTAATGTTTTTTTCCATATTTTCTAATCTTTTAAACCTTTCCTGGACTTCAACGATTAATTCAAAACCAAAATTAGCCAAATCGGTTCAGCCGTTCTAGAGTTATAGCGAGACTAACGAACAGCAATTGATATATATATATATATATATATATATATATATATATATATATATATATATATATATATATATATATATATATATATATATATATATATATATATATATATATATATACTATATATATATATTACAAAACTGACCCCTTTCTTCGCCGACATGTCCTTATTTTTACACAAGGCAAGGTTCGACATTATTTTCGAAAGTTTTAAAAATGACTCGTAAACAACTTAGATGGAAACAAGTCATAGCACACGCTAATTTCACCCTTATATATACCACGTGAGATAAAGGTTCATAATGGCATAACTATTTAGATAACGGCAACTATTGTTTATCGATAGCAGCTGTCTCTTTTATTTCTAGATTTTTTCAGTATTCTCACTTTTAACCAACGATGCTAATGGCGCGTAGTTGTATTTATGGCGGAGTCCTAATTCCACATGTATAAATTTACCGGCTACCTTATCCACAGAATTCTACCACCTAGATATATAACTATTAATGATAGAGAATGAAATAAATAACTTATAAAAAAAAGTATCTTCACCCCCGTATCCCCGAAGGGGTAGGCAGAGGTACAACCAGTGCACCCACGATTAGCTGAAGATAGTTGGTCCCACAAATGTGATAGGTGGCAAGCCTATTGCCGACCGGGCACTTTCCAATCCCGGACAACTTTGTGTTTATCAGAAAACTGAAAAAACACTTTTTTTTAAGTGCCCGACCTGGGAATCGAACCCGGGACCTCATGTAGTTAACGCCAACGCTGGACCACTAGACCACAGAGGCGATCTAAAAAACTAATAAATAACATATTATGGTTTTTTAGGCTTAACTACCTTCATAGCTTCAAGTTAATTTAAAATATCTGAATTTACAACGATTATTATAAATCTAAAGAGTTTTGATGTGATTCAATAAAATCTCAAACTTTTTTTTTCGAAATAATAATTGTAATAAACATTATAATATCATACAATAGAGAATAGATAAATTACGTTACCAATATTCTAACTCGAAAAACCATAAACGAAAAGGATCCAATCCACAATATGGTAAAAATGAGTTAAGTGCACCAAACTGATGCTAAACATAAATACCAGTAAAAAACAACAGTATAATGGCCAGTAAAAAACATCGAAGCAAAAATGGCTCTCTATTACTTTGTTCAACGTCAGAACTAGTCTCCATGTATGGTACGTTTAAAAATTAAAAAGTATCCAACTTCAAACTTTAATATTTCTGAACTGATTTTGTGTGGATTGGGTCCTTTTCGTGTAACTACGTTCATATAACTAAAATGTCGGATCTGAACTATGTATATTATACAAAAAATTACAAATCTCTTATAACATTTAATTTTAAAATTCTATTTTTTTAGTTTGTCAATTAGTAAGACGCGGCTGCTGATTTAAACACTGCCTTTGTATTTGTTAATATGTACCTTTGTTCATTACAATTATACAATCCACTTATCTATTTAGTATCTAAATACGTTCATCTATATTATTTTCTATATTAATATTATAAATGCGAAAGTTTTGATGTTTGGATGGATGTTTGGATGGATGTTTGGATAGATGTTTGGATGGATGTTTGTTACTCAATCACGCAAAAACTACTGAACGGATTTGAATGAAATTTGGCAAACAGGTAGCTAATGACCTGAAATAGCACATAGGCTACTTTTTATCCCGGAAAAATGAGGTGATCCCACGGGATGCGCCAAAAACTGTGTTTAGTGCAGCGGGCTGCACGCTGCTAGTTAGAGTATAATTCTACTGGCTACCGGTGCCATAATCTAGGCGAGATATTTGTCCTAGTAATCACTATGGTAGTGATTTGTTTTTTACATAGCTAATGCCTTTCAGAATGGCAGATGGTTAAGGTACGTTTTGGTATACCTCGAGAAAAGCCATTATTTCATCGTTTAACCAACTAATGATCAATAGGTACTTTGTAGTATATAGTGCAGCTTAAAAACATCCGTTCGGTGCAAGCTTGTTAGTGATACAAAATAGGGACAGCGATCTGAGATCGATTAATCCAAAAATCGAATTTTTCCGGCCTAAATAATCGATTTTTTAAATCAATATGTAGTACTGGATCGATTCATTGGATCGATATGTCACCCTTTAAAATTGACATTCAATTTTTCTATTTTGGTATAAACCATACAATTATTTACAATTAGTTGTAGGTGCCCATATTATAAGAGTGCTGCCGATTAATTACTCAAAAACTCGCGAGGTAACTGTGTTTAGTTTCCTTCGCCACTCTTCTCTTCAATAAAAAAGTTACGTTTGTAATATTTTACTTTTTGTAGCTGTAATTGACATTGCGTCATCATTCATTCATTTGTTGTTTGATTGAGTGATTGTTTAATATAAATACTGTGACTAGAGAAATAACTACAGATTTTTATGTAGTGTTTGTTGCGGAATAATAACTAATTGAGTATGCATAAGTAAAGCACTCCTTATTTTTTACTTTGATGCTATTATTTTCAGTTGGTTCTATTAGTTAGTTACATCTAGTAATCACATACTAAATTTAACCATAGATGTAAGTCATTTAAATTTACGTTTACATACGAATAATCACTAGTAAATAATTGTTTTTATAAAAATTGATTTATACTTACATTGTAAAAGCAAATTTGAAAAAAGATCCATTTTTTGGAAATCGATCTTTTAGACCTCGATTTTTTTGTGAATGGATTCATCAAGTCACGATTCGAATCGATTTAAAAATCGATCTTTTTCGAAAAGAATCGCCATCCCTAATACAAAACTCGTGCCAGCCGCGCCAGCGTGTAAATGCATCGCGAGCGCTTGGCTCAAACTTCCTTTGATATGTGTTCAAAAATCGACAACCGAGCCGATCGGCGACAAGCGTTCCCAAGCACACGCGAGCCAAGCCAAACCACCGCTTGTGCTTGTGGACGCTTGTGGAGGCTTGTCAAGCATGTAAACGATCTGTTACATGTACATCGAGTTCCCTGAAAGAAATATTTTTAAAAATTTACCACTTTGTGGTCGTGATTTATAATGTATACACTTGCCAAATTACAGCTTTCTAATACTAAAGACCTCTTAACTTAACGACGCTTAACTGCGGACAAACGGACGGACGTGGTGAATCTACAAGGGTTCTTAGTTTACTTTTGAAACCCGAAAAGTATTTAATAGTTTGAAACAAGTCGACCGAAGGCAAAATAATTATAAAGTTTAACTTTCCCCGTGATTTTGCTCATGAAGACATTTTCAACACACTCACATTGAACATGTTGAGCGGCTTTAGGTAAGGATTAATATAGATGGGCGACTGTGCTTTTCTTGGATGATATTTTTTCACACAATATTTGCTAGCATATAACACTTGTACTGTTTCACAATAAGATAATTATATTATATATATATAATTATCTTATTGTGAAACAGTACAAGTAGCAAATATTGTGTTAAAATGGAGTTTCACCAAGTGCCGACGATAAAAAGTGTAGGAGATATTTTGAAGTGAAAACTTCTTTAGGCGCGTTGAGCGTTTTGGTAGAGGGTAAAATCCTCGGTTCGCGTCACCGACATGCTAATGATAATAGTATATCTATAGCTATGGAGAGCCAGCCTAGCGCACGCGCAGTAGCCTGTGTACACGTATACACTAATACATCGACTATTTCTGACTGTATTATGTGCGCGTTGGACGCTTTATATAGTTATATAGTTTTAATTACTCTCAACTTAATAGTTCCGTTTTCACTTCTATCGGCAGTCCCACGACTGCTACTGTTTTTTGAAGTGAAAACTTCTTTAGGCGCGTTGAGCGTTTTGGTAGAGGGTAAAATCCTCGGTTCGCGTCACCGACATGCTAATGATAATAGTATATCTATAGCTATGTTTTGCATATAGTTTTAATTACTCTCAACTTAATAGTTCCGTTTTCACTTCTATCGGCAGTCCCACGACTCCTACTGCTTTTTTTTCAAGTAAAAACGGATTATCACAAACATGTAACTGCAAGTGTCATTTTTTTATTTCTTAGTGATTGATATAAAAAACCCAAGATACACAATCAGTGTCTTTAAAAAGTCCTCCAAAAATGAGTGCACAATTTTAAATTGTGCGCTCATTTTAAATAGAAGCGCGTCGGTCGCGACACTGTCAATTTTATTTCTTTTTGTACATTGATTTGTAAAAACAACTATAAATCTTGTGCTTGAGGTTGAATATGCAAAGACATATGTTTTTGCTATATCTATAACTACTTAAATGAAATTAGCGACACTTTTGAGTATCAGTTTTGTTCGGACCTGTGCATTTTGTGTTTTTTATATCAATGTTTTTAGTAGAGCAAGCGAGTAGATAATTCTTCTGATAGATTGAGATAACCGTCGCCTACAGACACCAAATATGTTAGCGATGCATTGCTATTCATATAGCGGGGCTGAAATACCTAACTTCTTGCTGTTTACCTAGCTGTTTTCTTGCCTTTGAGCTGAAGTGCCACATGCATAAAATCGGCTACCTTAACCTCCTAATGGGAACACGACAGTGAAAAGTACCGATGCTTTTGCGGGAGGAATAGATAAGGCGTTGGTAATAAAACCCGGTGAAGATGTTACAGAACTCTAAACTTAATAATCATTATACAACTTATAGACCGTGGTCCCGCGAACAAAGTTTTTTTTGATTAATAACAAACTGAATTTTTGTAAACAGCTTCGTTTTGACGAGACACACATCTTTTCTATCTTCGAAAAACTTCGAATCAGGTAACTAAATAGTTATGGGGCTTTAAAAATTTTGATTCGGTGAAGGAAAAGTATTTATTAATAACAATAATCTTTTTCGGCTTTAATTGTTTAATTATATTATAAAAAACAGGATGAAACTTTTATCCTACATATTCGAAGGATTTTCTGACGAGTACTCCACTTTAAGGTTTCGGAATTATGAATTTTTTTAAATTGATATTAATCAATGTAAAAACAACCTAATTTTCTTACAACAGCTTGTTAATTATTATTGTAATTCAAGAGTAACATTGTCCTATACGCGAAGTGGAAGCTTTTCTTAGTCCGACACTCTAAACTTTTCTTTTTATCTATATTTATTAGTTACCCGATTCGAGATTTTTCGAAAATAGGAAAGATGGTTTTCTTGTCAAAACAAAGCTGTTCACAATAATTCAGCTTGTTATTAAAAAAATATTTGTGGGACCATGGTCTATTAATCATTGCAATAGCTACTACATAGTACCACAACCTTACCTATTCCTGCCGCAATAGCGTCAGTTCTTCTCAATCTCGTGTTCCAGTTTTGAGGGTAAGTATACTTATGCATGTGGCATTAAGACCCAGCCACAAAGATGCTATCTTTACGCACCATTAAAATCTTTGGAGCTATAAGTCAAGTCTATAAGTGATGGATATCTTTTCCATCAAAAGAGGCACCTATTTATTTGTTATCTTATAATTTAAAAACAAAAATTTTGTCGCGAACCTACCTGCTTTAGAAAAGGGATTATGTTTTCGAGTGTACATTTGTATACTTCTTTGGCATGATCAAAACGGCTTAATACCACTAGTTCCAGTTTTGAGGGTAAGGTAGCCGGTAATTTTTTGCAAGTGGCACTAACACCTCGCCAAATGGATAGCAACCTACCATCAATCTCTTTTGTGTCCATAGGTGATGGTCGTCTCTTCATCAGGAAAGCCAAATACTTGTTTCCTATGTTATAAAACATATATACGAGTGTATTAAAGAAACTATTCGTAAGAAGCGAAATATTAAAGAAACGGTTCACTATAATTTATCAGTTTCACGACAAGCAATTACCATCGCGGTATTCCCCAGTCTTAATCATTATCACTTATTACTTGCAATAACAGGTACCCATAGCTTTACATACTGTTTTGTTTTTCAAAATGATTTCAATCTCAATGATCTATGATCGTTGCTTTAAATCGAGGTTTCTGGCGAACAGAGTTTCACTTGAAATCGAAATTTGTGGGCATAGAACTCGCCTAAAAGTGTCTCTTTTGAGATTGATCTTTGCCTTCAGGCATACTGCCTTAATTATTTTTGTGTTATAGCACTCATCCCGTGCTTGGGAAAACTTGAAAAGCTAGTGTAGACAGGCTGCACATGGCGAAATTCTTCTTTGCTATATGATTAGCTCAGTGTTAGAGCGTCCCGGCTTGAGGGAAATGGTCGCAGGTTCAAACCCTGCGTGTCGATATTTTTCTTTGTTGATTTAAAAGAATATTGCCTTAAATCAAAGATCAGTTTCAAATGAGTCTGTCTTGATGATAATTATGTGACATCAGCAGCCTCATTGGGTACCCTTTAATAGAGTTTTTCACTCATCAAAAATTAAAACTTAAAAGATAAGGTAATAGGGAAACTTACTCATAATATACATAAATAATATGAGTGTCGATGACACATGCAGAAGTGTGTGTGTGTGTGTGCGTGCGTGCGTGCGTGCTTCCGTGCGTGCGTGCGTACATGCGTGCGTTCGTGCGTGTTGCGTGCGTGCTTGCGTGGGTGTGTGTGTGTGTGTGCGCGTGTGTGTATGTATCAGTATGATGTGTACGAAATATGCAAAATTGGAAACCAACTTGATGTTAAGTAAGTTAAGAAGTTATTATATATTGTTTATATGTATAAGAGACAATTATCTCTTTTCATCAAAAGAAGCTTTTTCTGTTTGCTTTGATACATAAACACATTTTAAAATGGTAATTACATTGATAACTTATTTTTATCTATTCGTAAGTTCAACAAACCCCCTTAACGACGATTTCGAATGCTCATCGCGTGGGCGGAGGCCCAAATAATAGGCCGTGAACACACGTACCTTAGTCGACTACAATAGACTATAAATATTGAAGAAAAAAAGATAATCTATTAGTAACGCTTGATATTCTAACTACGCGCCCACTTTGTATTCTTTCGCTGATCCTCTCACAAAATGTATGGAGCGGTGACGCGAATATGCGTCTATAAAATTTATTATACTTTATTGAGTGCATAGTGTTGACTTATAATGTTGATTCCTTTTGTGGCATTCTATAGTTAAGAATAAGGGCTGGTTTATTTATAAAACTTCACATTTACGGATAATTACAACATATTTACTGTACTTCATATCTTGCTTTTGAATCAGCAGCCGGTTTTTTATATAATATAACAGTAAACAAGCAAATAAAGAGAAGCTTTAGACATCGAAGGTGTTAAATAGTGCGTTGCTACCGTGAAGCGGGATAACAATGCCACTTGTATGAGTCTATCGGCTACACTATAAATCGGAATATGACAATGACAAGCATTGACGCTATTGCGGCAGGAATAGGTAAGGCTGTGGTAAATGTACCCGAGCGAGAAGTTGCGGAACTCTACCACCTAGTAATTTTATTAAATAAACCACTGTATTTGGCATATGATAACTCACAACCTAAGAAAATAGGATTTGAAAGTTAACGTTTTAAGAGGTACAAGTCATTATTTTAGTAAGCATACTGTGATTACCTGTTATTATAAGAACAGTTCAAAAAAAGAGATATTCACGAGACAAATTACACTTACTAATCTAACCCCAAAGTAAGCAAATTATTTGCTTGTGTTATGGGTGTTAGTCAATGATACTAATACGTAGAAATACATATATAATATATGTATTTCTACGTAAAATAAATACTTTTACATACATAATAAACATCAACCTACCATCATCAATCACACCAATGCTTGTCTCATTCGGAGATCAAACCCGAGCCCTGTCGATTGCGTAGTCAGGGTCACTAACCACTCGACCAATGGGGCGGTTAGTTTGAATATAATATCCATAACCCAATCTGTATCACATAGTTTAAGTGCTGTATCTTATGTTGGCAATCCAATAAATAAATAAAAAATCGGCCAAAAATTGTACCATTATCTGTAAAAAAACGGCAAAAATAAACAAATTGTTATATGGGAGTCCCTTTGAATGTTTATTTTATTCTGTTTTTAGTATTTGTTGTTGTAGCAACAGAAATAATCTGTGAAAATTTCAATTTTCTTGCTATTGCAGTTCATGAGATACAGCCCGATGCCAGATGGACAGACAGACGGATGGAAAGCGGAGTCTTAATAATAGGGGCCCGTTTTGCCTTTTGGGTACGGAACCCTAAACAAGAGATCTGTAATTGGTGATGATGCGAAGGCTCAGTGAATCACTAAAATTAAGAGGCTTTTTATCTTAGTCATTAAGACGACACATTAGGTATTAACATTCTGTAATAACCACTGACTGTATTTTTATAATGTTCGAAATTTTTATCAGAGTGTGATGAGCATAAATGTTTGTATTTCTGGTTTTGGGTGTTTATTATGTATGCAAAAGTATTTATATATGTATTTCTATGTATTAGTATCGTTGACTAACACCCATAACACAAGCAAATAATTTGCTTACTTTGGGGTTAGATTAGTCAGTGTAATTAGCCCCGTGAATATTTGTTTATTTAATAGGAAACGTCTGCTGTGACCTTATAGAGAGTTGGCGTTTTTGCATATTCGAGGTGATAGTACACTATCGTCGAAGTATCAGAATATCAAATATAAAAAAAGTATCTTCACGCCCGTATCCCCGAAGGAGTAGGAGAGGTACTTAGCCACCTCAACTACGATTAGCCGAAGAAGATACTAAGTCCCACAATGTGATAGATGGAAAGTCTTGTTGGTCCGGGATCCCTTAAAGAATAGAACAACTGTCATACTATCCGGCAGGTCGCAAAAGGCGACCAATTGGCTCTAACGTATCGCCTGGATATTTAGCGCCAACGCCTTACCTATTCTTGCTGCAATAGCGTCTTGCTTGTCATAGTCTTGTTTCGATTTGGAAAGTAAGGTAGCCGGTAGACTTTTGCATGTGACACTGCCGTCCCGACACATTGCAACGCACCATTAACATCTTTGGTCTCTATAAGCGATAGTTTTTTTTCCATCAGGCGAGCCATCTGCATGTTTGCTATCTAATGATATAAAAAAAGCCTATTGCCTATCAGGCACATATCCAATTCCGGGAAACGTTGTTCTTATCAGAAAACTGAAAAAATACATTTTGGTTCACCCGGCCCTGAAATCGAACTTGTGACGTAATGTGGTCAACACCAATATCGGATCACTATACCACAGAAGCGATCTTATGTTGATAATCCAATAAATAAATAAAAAAGATTTGAAATTGTTAATGAAGCAGGCTTAGCGTAAAATTGGGACGCTTTCCATTTTAGGTACAAATACGACATATTATTAACAATATACAACATTCTGTAAAAACTAATTAACTAATCCTTGACTCTCTACTTTATTGCGTTCGAGATATTTATAACAGTTTATCTATAATCTATTCGTTGAAACCAGCCGGAGAGCCTACCTGCCTGTAAACTTTTAGAGAATAGAGTTTCTTGCATATTCGAGGTGATACTACATCATCGTTTAAGTATTAGAATATCAAATACTAGCTGTTGCCTGCGACTTCGTCCGCGCGGACTTCGTTTACTTCGCACAGCACCCCGTAGGTGATAGCGTGATAATATGTAGCCTATATGTTGACCCGACCTGTTAGTAATATTCATGCAAAATTTGAAGTAAATCCATGCAGTACTTTTTGAGTTTACCCCAGACATACATACAAAACAGATAAACAGACAAACAGACACACAGACAAACAGACAAAAATTCTAAAAACTATATTTTTGACTTCGATATCGATTGTAGATCACGCCCCAAGTATTCTTTTAAAAAAATATTCGATGTACAGTTTTGACTTTCCTACGATTTTATTATAGGTATAGATGATCACTTCGTTGGCTTGTGTTTATTTATCCTAACTAGGCAATCGATGGGGCTCGTGCTTGATTCTCGACAGAGACGATCGTTTGTGTTGTGTCCACAAAAATATATTTGGGTTCTGATGTTTACTAGCTACAGCATGCAGCCCGTTGCGTTATAAAAGTTTTTGATGAATACTACGAAACCACCTAATTTTTCTGGGATAAAAAGTAGCCTATGTGTATGTATGTATTCCAGGTCATCTTCTAGCTGTGTGCCTAATTTCATTCAAATCCGTTCAGTAGTTTTTGCGTGATTGAGTAACAAACATCCATCCAAACATCCAAGCTTTCGCATTTATAATATTAGTATAGATAATTCAATATTTATTATATTTCTATGCAAATGTATTGCTTACCTTGATTATGAGTTGGTAATTTCGTGTAATCTATGCAGCGATATTCTGCAGCGGTAAATTTAACGTTATTCATTAGATTATTGTATATCTTTAATGAAATAGAAACATTCTGATGTTTTTCAAAAAGTGAAACAAATATTTATTAATTATAAATGAGAACACTTATTATAGCCGCCTTTCCAGCGAAGAAATATTTCAATTAATATGTTGCTTCTGTGAGACATACATTCACAATTTATCTCCTCAGCATAATATTATGTTCTGATTGCAAAATTTATTATAAGTAGTATGTTAATACAGAACGTTACTAAGGCAAGTTATGTATAAATACTCTACTTCTATTTTACAAAGTATGAGACTTTTCAAAACTCCAAATATATAGAAAATTGCTAACAATACTTACTTTTTACACAACTCGAAAATCGATTACTTTATATCATTGAATAGCAAACAAGCAAATAGTTCTCGTAATGATGATGATAGTTATTTTAAACCATCACATATATACACAAAAATTTTACTGGTACTTTGCTATCTATATAGCAAGGATGGAATTATAAGTGCATAAGTTTACCAGTTACATTGTTTACCAAACCAGAACATGATAGCGACAAATACTGACGCTATTGCGGCAGGAATAGGGAAAGCGGTGGTAACAAAAACCCGGCACGACGTTTCTGAACTCTACTTGTGTTGATGAGCATAAAATGAAGGTGCTATTCTACATGCGTAAGTTTGCGAGTTACCTTTTTTCCAAACCGGCATAAGACAATAACAAGCGCTGACGCTTTTGCGGCAAGCATCAAATCCATAGGAGATATTGCAGAACTCTGCCGTCTCTTCAGCATTGAATACTATATAACTGTATATTCTTCAGAAGAAGCCAAGATAAACATGAGAGAACCTTATAACATGAACCGAATAAGTTAGCCATGAAACGTATGGGAAAAATATAAGAATGTGTGTTAAGAATATACGGAATGTTGAATCATTATTACAAAACCTTATTTCGAAACAAAACTCTGTATGCATGTGTCTTGTGAGTTGTGACCGACCTAATGAGATCTACTGAGATTCTTCCGTTGCTTTAAAATGTTTTTGTCGAGATTTTTATTATTTAAACGCGGTTGTTAAACATATTATCTATAGAACTACGATCAAATTTATTGGATAATAGGTTAACCTGTTATGGTAAATAAATATTCATATGTCATTAGGCAATACTAATAAATAAATAAATATTCATGGGTCAAATTACACCGACTGATCTAACCCCAAAGTAAGCAAATTATTTGCTTGTGCTATGGGTGTTAGTCAACGAAACTAATACATAGAAATACATACATAAACACTAGAATATATTTAATAAACACCCAAACCCAGAAATACAAACATTTACACTTATCACACAAATGCTTGTCCCCGTCGAGGATCGAACCCGAATTCCGTCGATTGTGTAGTCAGGGTCGCTAACCGCTAGACCAACGGGGCGATTAATACAGTTCTTATAATTTATTATTATGATTAGAAATGAAATGTAAATTGAAAATTAATAACTTTTTTGTATGTAAAGCATACAAAACGTTTATTTATTTTTCTTATGCGAATTGAAAGATTTTATGTTATGAAAGCTTTTGTCAAATAGATGAAATATTTGAATTTAACATAACGGTTTATTATAAAATGGAAGTCGACGTATCTGTGATTATAGCTGTGAATATAATTATGTATTCGTATTCAAGCATCTTTATTACTCGTCCAATCTATCAATGGGTGAAATATTTAAAAAGCCAATCTCTTTTATTGTTTTATTGTTATAAATATATATCTTTATAACAATAAAAGTGATTGGCTATATATATATATATATATATATATATATATATATATATATATATATATATATATATATATATATATATATATATATATATATACATATATATATATATATATATATATATATATATATATATATATCTATATATCTTTCGCAATATTTCTCTAACTAGGAACATGTTTTTATTTATTATTTAATTAAGTATATTATATACATCTGAAAGGAATAGTTTAGTAAGTTACAAAATTGTAGCATTTTTTAATAATTAAACTTATCAATTATGAATCTACTATTTCATCTACTTTATTTTGCCAATAAGAAGTTGATATAGTTAAAAATAATACTTTTTACTCGTATTCTTATTGATCGACGTAGTAGTCATGCAAAAAATTTGCTTTTCAGTAATTTCAACTTCTAGAAATTGATTTCATTGATGTTAGTAGTCATGCTAAAAGTAAATATTAGTAGTCATGCTAAAGTAATCTTTATAATAATTGCAATCAGTAGTAATTGATTTCATTGATATTAGTAGTCATTCCAAAATTAAATTTTGAAATAATTTCGATCTGTAGAAACTGATTGCATATTACTAGTCGTGCTAAAAGTTAACTTTGCAATAATTTTAATTATTGGAAAATGATCCTATTGATGTCAGTAGACAAGGTAAAACTAAACTTTGCAATAATTTCAATCAATGGGAATTAATTTCGTTGATATATGTATTTTTTTATATCATAAGATAGCAAACAAACAGATGGAAAGAGTCGACCATCGCCTATAGACACCAAAGATGTTAATGGTGCGTTGCTATCTTGTGGCGAGGTCTAATGCCACATGCATAAGTTTACCGGCTACCTTACTCTCCAAACTGGAACACGACAGTGACCAGCACTGACGCTATTTCGGTAGGAATAGATAAGGCGGTGGTACCAAACCCGGTCGAGCCGATGCAGAACTCTACCATCTAGTGACTAATAGTCATGTCAAAAGTAAAATTTGCAAATAATTTCAATTACTGGAAATTAATTTCATAGATATTGTATTTATGTCAAAAGTAAACTTTGCAATCATATCAGTCACTGGAATTTGATTTTGTTGGTAATAGTAGCATATGAATAGATAACTATTCATGTGTTAGAAGTCATGTCTAAAGTAAACTTTGCAATATTTTTTATCAACGTAAATTGATTTAATTGGTGTATTTTCACCAAAGATTCATCAAATTATATTTTAAACCTTCCCTGGACTTCAACAATTAATTAAAAACCAAAATTAGCCAAATCGGTTCAGCCATTCTCGAAATCGATATATATGATTGTTCCTTTGATATTCAATTGTTGCCAATATAACAGTGAATAAAGGCGAAATTGTTAACCGAAGATTAATGTTATTTTTATTATTTTCTTGTTACTCTTTGCTTACAACAGTCACGTTGAAACAATAAAAGCAGTACAACACATAGAATCAATCACTGAAAAACAGAAAATGAAGACTCCATCGGCACAATATCTTCTGCCTTCTTTTTTATCGACACCACCATATCAACAGCACGAATAAAACTTCACGACATGGGTACTGAACGCACTTCCCTTCGCCATCGAGGTATTCTTAGGCGTATCGAAGGCGACCACACTTAATATTATCGAAGTAAATTAATAACAGTAACTTTACTTATATAAATAACTAGCTGACCCGTAAGAACACTCACTAGGTTTAGATTTTTGAATAGAATAGCCTATACATGACCCTGGATCTACAACTATCTTCATGCCAAATTTCATTAAAATCGGTTCGACAACTTAGCTATGAATGTGTAATAGACTGACAGACAGACAGATAGACTTTCGCATTAGACATTAGTATAGATTTTTTCTTTATCATTGAAATGTTTATAATTTTAGATATGAAAAAAATATTACGATAGCTGAGAATTTATAAAAAATTCGTTTAAAGAAATAGGTATAATATCAAAAGCAATCTAATTTTCGCGTATTAAAATAAACTTTAAAGTAACGGAATTAGAATCGCAAATAGATTCAATGCAAAGGAAAACCGATTTCAATAGACTTTAAATTTGTTTTACCGTAAGGTCTCTCAAACATTTTCTTGGGGTTTATGTTTTGTTATGATGGAAACCAAAGGCTTAAAATTTTGCTAACCGTACTTGGATTTAACGAAACATCATCATATTACATTTTTTATGATATACATATAGCAGACGTTTCCGTAAATATTTTTGTTATGTCAAATAGCAAATAAGTAGATGATTATCATTATAGGAAGAGTGCTATTTACACTGAAAAGTATGCAAACATCAGCACGATATTTTCAAAAGTTAAGATTACGTGAATAGTGACTGCAGCAATATCTTAGTTTTGTAAAAGAAATAAACACAAAAATCTGTGAACCGAGAAACCCTGCAGCCTATTTTTAAAACTTTCCTCCAAATTGAGGCATTTAAAACTATATCTAAGCATAGACTTTTCAGAGCTCAAAAATCTAAAGTTTGTTAAAAATAACATTATTTTGATTTCTGAAAAGTTATATATTTTGAAAAGGATGATCAGTTTTGATCTACCGAATGGCATTCAACGAAATTTTGGAGTTCTAAACTGGCGTCTTAACTACAAAATAAGTTGTTTGAAAAATATCAAAGTAAAAAATGTGTAAACGGTTGACCCTTCAGGCCATCCCTCAAACTTCCCGCTAAATTAAGGTATTTTAAGTTCAAAAGAGTAAAAACTATAAGCATACATGTTTCATTTCAAACATCTGTATTAAGATTTTTGAAAAGCTTTATATTTTGGAAACGCTGATTGAATTTTTAAGATCATTCGAATGACATACAACTCAATTTTTGAGTACTAAAATATTCCTTTAGCTAAATAATCGATAGATTGAATAATTTCGAATCAATGTCAAATCACAATTTTTTCAAAAATTTTCGTCACTAACAAGTCCCAAATAAATTGACCGATTTTGATCTAATTAACGATATTTGACGCAGTTTTTAAAGGAAAAAAGTTGATAAGATTTTAAGTCAATCAGTTTATTAGCCTGAAAGTTATTTCAAAAATATTAAGTAAATTAAACTACCAGTATTTTCCCTTCTTCATGGACTAAAGCTTTCATTACTTCGTTACCTAAGAGAAGTGATCCCACAGACCCCTTTCATTTCAGACCCATTTCTATACTACCCTACCTTTCAAAAATTTTAGAACACATTGCATACATCCAATTTTCTAATTTCGTATCAACATACAATTTGTTAAATATCTTTCAATCGGACTTTGTCCATGTCACAGCACATCAACTGCTCTTGTAAAAATAACTGACGACATATAGGTAATGGATGAAAGAAAAGTCACTCTTCTCACTCTTCTCGATTTCAGCAATGCGTTCAACTGTGTGGATCATGATATCCTTATCTAGCTGTTCTTCGCTCATTAAATTTATCTGACTCGGAAACTGCGTGGTTTAAATCTTACCTTAGTGGGCGCCGAAAACAAACCCGAAGTCGTCGCACCAGTCTGACTAGCAGTCAGACTGGTGCGACGTTATCAATGGCGTGCCAGTGGTTCTATCTCCTCTGCTGTTCTCCATATTCATTAATGTAGCCGTTTCGTCTATTTACTTTTGTTTGCATCATTTGTATGCTGACGATTTACAACTCTATATATCTTCTAAACCGGATGATCTAGAACGTGGTATCGGTAATATAAATAGTGATCTGAATACAATTAACACTTGGACGAACGACTCTGGACTTATATTAAACCCAGACAAGACACAGATTATGTTGATTGGACGTGATAGGTTTTTATCACAAATTAATTTACAGAGTATACCCCAAGTAATCCTCAATGGTAAAAGTATTTCTTACCTTACGTATGTCAAAAATTTGGGAATCCATATAAGTAATAATCTTTCATGATCTCAACACGTAGGTGAAATTAGTCGTAGGATTTTTGTATCTATACACACATTAAAACGATTAAAAAAATTTATACCTATCAAAATTAAATTAACCTTGGTTAATGCGTTGCTGTTACCCACTTTAGATTACGCTGACGTATGTTATACTGATTTGATTGAAGAACTGTTGAATAAACTTGATCGTCTACTCAACTTATGCACTCGATAAGTTTTCGGACTGCGTAAGTATGACCATGTTTCTCAATTTCGTTCACAATTGAAGTGCTGGAATGTCCGATTTCGGCGGGATCCACATATTCTTTCATGCCTATATAACATACTCTACAACCCACTTTCCCCAGCTTATCTGAGGGAACGCTTTGAATTTATTTCTAGTCAAGGTAGGACTCAGCTCTCTTGTCATCTCAGTACCCTGATATTCCCGGACCATAATACTGCAACACATTTTAATTACTTTATTGTTACTGCAATTCGTTTATGGAACGCTCTTCCATCCGATCTATGTGATGTTCCTTCCCTCTCTATCTTCAAGTCTCGAGTTTATGATTGTTTCTTGAAACGACAAAATTCTTAATTATCCTGTTGTTTTTCTGTTATAGGCACTGCTGTATGTTAATTTATGTTGTCATATTGCGTGTATGTATGCATATGTGTATGTGTGTATATATATGTATGTATATATGTGTGTGTATATGTATATATATATTTGGAATATGTATAATACACTATTTAGTCGTTTCCTTATGCAATGATTTAGATGTAAATAAGTATCTAGTTAATTGTGATTAGATTTTATACTTCAATTCACAATAATATGCTCTTATGCACTACCCAAGTTTTTTCTCTCAGCATGACCAAGGTAAACTGTGAGAAATGCTTAATAGCATTAAGTTACGTCTTTTGTACTGATTTGTGCAATAAAGTATTTAAATAAATAAATAAAATAAATAAATTTGCTAAAAACAACGTAATTTTAATAGAAAGAAAGAGAGAAAGAAAGAAGATCTCAATCGGTACATTAATCTGGAAGTTATATTAAAAAAATACTGTTTAGCCAAAATTTTTTTCAGGTTCAGTCATCGGATGCCGCCTACAATGACTTGCATCGTTGGTAAACAACGTTTTCTTCAATAATATTTTTAGTTCATAATTTATCGGCTATGTTACTCATCAACGCGGAATATGACAGCGACAAGAACGACATTATTGCGGTAAGAATAGGGAAGGTTGCGGTAACAAAACCTGATCGGGACGTTGCAAAACTTTACCTGCATTACCTAGTTAGAAGTCACGATGTTAGTTACATCTATTAGCCTTTTTTCGCTTTTTTAAATATAAATCGAATCCAAATGAGGATATTTAGTAAAAATAGAATTAAAATGGTTTGAAATGAGAGCGGAAGAGGCTGAACCGGGCCCGGGGTAATAAGTGGGTGCACAGGAATAGAACTGGGGAGATAATCATTTGTTATTAGCATTACCGAAGACAATGATGGTTTGTTCGACAAACGCCGGGTGACCATACGTTTAGACGATCATAATATCATATTAACTATTATGAATATTAATACATAATAATAATTAAAATACAGAGAACATAAGTTCAAATATAAATAATAATTAACACAACTGAAATTCATTTCCAAATGAAATTAAAAAGTCATTACTAAGTAATCATCAAAGACATAAGTTATTTATTTATAATAGTAAATTTACGTTCACTATATAAATATATATAAATATATTTGTGTGAATCTGGATGATTTTACCTAAAAATATTTGAATTAAATACGAATGACTGTTTGTTACGCTTTCGCGTTAACCAGAAAACTGACTTTAAAAGTACTTTCGTTAATAGAAAGCTACATTATTAGCAAGTAATATAGTTACTTTTTTAACTTACCGCTATGTGTGTAGAAGGAAGTTACTGATTTTGCCTCAATTTTCGTAAAACGAGTTCGCACCAGATCTCTACGTTTTGAGTTTAACATTATATATGTGGTGGGGCCACAAAAATAGCAACGTGTCATTAACATCTTTGGTGTTTATAGGCGGTGGTCAACTCTTTCCATTAGGAAAGCTCTCTGCTTGTTTACTATCTAATAATATTAAAAAATATATTTAGGGTAAAACATGAACTACCTTAGTAATTAGCACATAGGTTAGTTTTGTTACTCAAATCACAGTGGGGCGCGGATTGTAAAATTAAAAAAGTAATAAAGTTATTTGTTTTCATTTACCTATCTTACCGGACTGACTTTAAAAAAAATCACATTACCACAGAATACCATAGACTTCTTTCTTACCCGACGAAGTAAAATTACATACTGTACTTCTGTTAAATATGATATCTCAATGAAATATTTGCTAAATTTTACGATGTTCAGTCAGTTATTTTTTATATGATGCAGCAGCAATGCAACAGACAATGAAACGGGCCACCAGATGGTAAACGATCCCCAATACCCATGGACATCCACAACATAAGAGGTGATGTGCTGCCTACTCTTAAGAAATTCATTAATCTGCCTCTTAAAAGATCCAATGTTATACTGCTCAGAAAATATAGACTTAGGGAGTTCATTCCATAATTTATTTGAACTTAGCGATTTTACTTACACAACTGTCTATTTTTAGATAATTAGATGTTAAGGCACAGTATTTCAGTAGACTACTAGGTGGTAGAGTTCTGGGGTGCACTTTGCACTACCATCCCGCCACGCAAATAGCAATGCACAATTAACATCTTTGGTGTCTATAACCGATGGTTGTCTCTTTTTGTCAAGAGAGTCATCTAGTTACTTGTTTGTTATCGTACGATAGAAAAAAAGATAAAAACTTTTGGTCACCCTAACACGCATAAGCTTTAAATGACAATGTACACCGCCCACATTACATCCGGCATTTTGTTACATTTTCATTTCATCGGGAGTCGAACCCGCTAAGCGTCATATCAGATAATTGTAAACGCCAATTACGCCATAAATAGTAATGGGATTGTAATCTGTTTACACATGGTTTACACTGGGAAGTAACGATCCATACTGGTCTCAGTTTTAAGTAACTATTATCCCGATGTTTGTGTGTAAATAGCGTGTAAGTACCGTTAACATCTTTGGTATCTGTATACGGTGTTTGTCTCTTTCCATTAGGAGAGAAAACTGTTAATTGCTATATTATATAAAAAAAGTACTTAAAGAAATATACATACCTTCCCTACCATACATACTACATACCTACCTTATTGTTACGTTATGCTAATACTAAAGTTTTGTTCAAACAAAATCTGAAAATAGATATGCAATATCGTAAGTAGGTAACAATATATTTTTAAATTATATCACACTTCATAAAACAATATTTGGTTTATTTATTTCAGTAATTGTTAAGCTTTTTAGGGCTCCGAAGTAAACTAGGAACCCCTTATGGTTTTTTTAAACCCACAAATTTTTTTTAAACCGGTGGGAGTGATGCGCTGTTTCCGGCTGCATGCACCATTTTACTTGCTGTATTTCGGAGAGAAGGGCAAGACAGGCAGTGTAATACTGGCACTGATCTTATATCTCAGGATAGGCAACACATAAATATGTTACCAGGGCTAGTTCCAGGTAAACTAGAACCAGGTAAATTATTATAGGTTTGTGATAACAAGTTTTCGATAAAGGGACTCGTTTGTAAAATTTTAAGCTTTTAAGTGCTAATTTGTGTTGGGGTTAAGTGCCCCCATTCTCCCCTCTGTAGGCAAAACAGTTGGTTTTGGAGATGAGAAAAAAATTATAGTTGTAGTAAATATAATGAAATTAAAAGGAAAACCATTACGGCTTAAAAGGCCGTACAAGTTTTTAAAAAATAGTCGACCAACTTATAAAATGTACTCAGAGAAGTTTTTATAGGTGATGAACCTGTGGTGCGGATACATATTTGTCACTGATATTGAATAGCTTAAATGTTTTTAGTATGACACTATAAAAGCCCTCTTCTTAATACGCATTATTGTGATGGGCAGTTTCGGAACCCTACATTGCGGTGGGTCCAATACGCACTTTACCAATTTTTTAACTTCCCGCTACGTATGTAGATAAGGAAGTTACTGAAATAGCCCCGATTTTCAAAAATCGACTTTTACCACCTCTCCACTTTCTGAGATCCTGGGTACCTTTTCTGACTATTATCACGATGACGTCAGTATGTATGTGTATATTTAAACATCTCATAACTTTTGAAAAGCTTGGCCGATCGAAACGCAAATGATGACATTTGGTTGGATTCCGTTCATCTTAGACTTTCTGAAAATGCAAACCAATTCAGTCTAGTGGGTTTTAAGAAATTTCGGAAAACCTCAAAAAATGTTTTGGCGAAACAGTATTTTTTAAATGTAACTTCCAGACTTGAGAGCAGACAGATTGAGTACAAAAAGTAATCAGCTCTATTCATCAACAGAATTCAAGAACAGAATCAAACAGCGTTGAATGCATAGATTGCATCAAAATCGGTTTACCTGTTCGGGTTACCGTTGACGAAAAATTTTGGAAAAAGTGTTTTTTCGATATCATTTTGAGATCTCTTAACCAATCATTTTTTGATATTCTACAGAATTTGAGTACCTGCTTAAAAAACTACGCCAAATACAGTTTCAAAAATCAAAATCGAATAAAGTGTTAAAAGTTACAGCTTTTCAAATATTCATATTTTGTAGGTTACGGTAAACTTTCTAAATATTTTTAAAATAACTTTCAGGCTAATATTTCGATTGATTAAAAAATATAATCAGTTTTTCTCTCTAAAAAACTGTGTAAGATACCATAAATTGAATCAAAATCGGTCAATTTATTTGTTAATCACAAATATATTACGCGAACGGCGGAGTATGTAATTTGGCGCAGTTAAAGTTTACTACAGAAACCTAATGTTTTTAAATAAAATGCATTAGAAATACTATAAATTAATAAAAGTAAACATTACACACACTACATTCATGTTACATAAATAATATACACACAAGTATATCTACTATTTCCTTTATGGTTAAAATCTGCTATCTCACTTAAAAGGGATTTTATTGTTTACTAGAAGCACCATGGAGCCCACTGCATTATAAAACCTTTTTGTACTCATTTTTCCGGGATACAAATGTAGTCTATGTGCTATTCTAGATCATCTACTTTTTTGTCAAATTTCATCCAAATACGTTCACTAGTTATAACAATAGTAAATAATAATAAAACTTTTTTTTGCATTCGTACAGGGAAAAATCGAAGCACAGCACTGCGCTAGTGTAAACTGTGGTACAGGAGACAGAGCCTTCACCCAGTGTCACAATCTTGTAATAAATTAACATAAGCAACATATCTACAAATACGTGTGTGTGTATGTATGTATGTTTGCGTGTGTAGTTTTGGCGTGATTAAGTAACAAACATCAAACCATCCAAACATTTATAATATTATTAATATGGATTCTATGGTCGTATTCGACAACCGGACGATCGCTATATAAATGATAAAAAAAAACTCATAGTTTCTATGACTTGATTTCTATTTAGTTAACTAGATAATAGAGTTCCACAAATTTTCAAAAGAATCAAAACAGATATACAATAGATAATTCGTCAAGCGGCCATAATAACCAAACGTTATTACAAAAATACCCATGTATCCGTAAACACAAAGAGATTTCGGACATCGTACTTAATTACAGTATTGTTTGTCGACTTTACTTCTGATTAGGAACTATTCAAATTAAGTGTACTTAATAAAATTGCTGCTATTATTGTTGAAGATTCAAAATTGTTCGACGTTGTAATTTAATTTGAACTGTTACTTGTTGTTATGTGCGTTAGCCTGTATCTCTGTGTTTTCTGAACTCAACGAAAAAACGGGGGGTAATGAGTTTGATATTATATGCATGTTATATTGCTGGATTGGATAATATTTCAGTATGACAATCTATTTAGGCGTATAAACACGTGTACTAAATTTCGTTACTGTGTTTTTTTTTATTATATCATAAGATAGCAAACAAGCAGATGGGTCTCCTGATGGTAAAAGTCAACCATCGCCTATAGACACCAAAGATGTTAAAGGTGCGTTGCTATCTTCTGGCGAGGTCTAATGCCATAATAATGCATAAGTTTACCGGCTACCTTACCCTCCAAACTGGAACACGACAGTGACAAGCACAGACGCTTTGCGGCAGGAATAAGTAAGGCGGTGGTACCAGACCCGGGCGAAACAATGCAGAACTCTACCACCTAGTAGTCACGATGGTAATGACTTGCAGAGCCAATACGGGGAAAAAAATGTGTGTTTGGATGTTTGTGTATTTGTTTGTTTGTCTCTAATAATTTCTCGAAAACTTACAGCCATGTCGAGATAATTCTTTTTAATTTAAATCAGGTATATTCCAACTTAAGTAACTTCGTTCTGTGTATTTCGGATTCAACATATTTGCTAGTATTGCTAGCGATCGTATAGAATTAGTCGAAATTAGCTATCGCCCTGCCGTCACTGCCACATCCTCGTTCGCCGATACTAAGAGCAATATATGTAAATTGAGCAGATAAAACTCAAATTATAAATGTAAATGACTGAATATGTATATATTAATCATAGTATACTTGAAATAATTTTGAAATTTCAACTCATTCTTAATTAAAAGCTTTAATCATTATAATTATATAAATATAAGTATAATTATATAAATAATAATAGATACATATATCAATCTACGGATCCGGGTGGCCCGCAATTAGACATTAGTTATGATAATCGTTCTACCGTTTAATACAAAAACAGGACATTGAACTTATCTAGCTAATTATGTGTCTAAATTGTTCAATTTTTTCTTAATTATGTCCTGTTTTCGTATAATTAGACTCAAAAGTATGAATATTAATAAAATCAAAATAGATAAGTCGTAGAAATTTAATATTTAGTACTTAAGACACTACAGATTAGTAATAAATATAATTAATATATTATTAAACGTCGATTTGAGTTAACCCACAGTAAGCGATTTATGTGCTTGTGATATGGGTGTTAGTAAACAGTACCAATATATAATACTATACAAATATCATACATTTACAGTGTAAACTCTATATAGCGTCACTTAAAGAACGGTGCATTTTCTGACGTTATTGAGAGTTGTCGTTAAACGGAGAGAACAAAATAGAATTTGGAGAGATCTGTTGCGTTGTTTTTTCAATGCACGAATGTTTTCATAGCTCGCCATATTCACAGTTTAGTTGTTATAAGTTAAAGTTTATAAAAATTCGCCCGCGACTTCGTCCGCGTGGAAAATTTTCTATAATTAAATTAGAACCCTTTACCAGTTTTACCCACATAGTTTATAAAACAAAATAAATAAAAACTATATTATGTCCTTTCACGAGCCTCAAACTATGTTTATACCAAATTCCTTTTAAATCGGTCCAGTGGCTTAGGTGCGAAGAAGAGACAGATAGACAGGCAGAATTACTTTTGTTTTTAAAATATTAGTATGAATACATAACAACCTAACGACAATTTAGCAGTCGAGGTAATCTCATGCAAACATCATCAAAATAAACAGTAGGGCAAATTTTTTAGAATATCCAGACCGTGTTATGCCGGCAGTCAAAGTAAATAATAACAATAGACAGTAAAGAAACAAAGAACGTATACAGCTGCAGTTCTTATTCATTTGAGACATAGAAAGTACTTTTTATTACTTAACGATAGAGCTATTTATTACTGACGTTATTAAGAGTAGGTTTGACGCTACATAGGGTATATCTTTGTATGGATAAACCGACTAAAACCAACCAAAGGCATGTAATTTCAAGGGGGGTTTGACGTTAAATCAAGAGACGTTATATGGAGTTTACATTGTATTTCATTATTTTAGAGAAACAAACGACAGTTGTTATCAGGACGTATTTTGAAACGAAGAAAACACTATGTAGGAATGTTAGTCCTCTTTTACATACATTTCATATTCTCTGTACCCAGTAAGAGATCTAGGGTGGAGTGAATGTAGTGTGTATAATGTTTATTTTTATTATTTTAATGTATTTCTAATGCATGTTATTTAAAAACATTAAGTTTTTGCACTCTCTTTAATGTAAACTTTTATTGTGCCAATTTTTATGTCTCCTCTACTGTTCATGTAATTGGGTAAAAATGAGTACAACGTTTTTACTCCACCTATTAATATTATATAGACTACTCGTTGTAGCTTGCAGCTCCCTGCATTATAAAAGTTTTTGGCGAATCCCGTGGGATTTTCCGGGATAAAAAGTAGTCCTATTCCAGATTATCATCTATAAGTGTGCCAAACTTCATTCATATTTGTTCAGTAGTTTTTGCGTGATTGAGTAAGAAACATCCATTCATCCAAACAACCAAACATTCAAACTTTCGCATTTATAATATTAATATAGATAAGCAAGTTTATACTATAAATTTACATTAAATTTGGACGTAGTTAAACGAAAAGGTCCACAATATGGTCAAAAATGAGTTAAGTGCACCAAACTGATGCTAAACATCGATACAATTGGCCAGTAAAAACATCTAAGCAAAAATAGCTTTGTATTACTTTATTCAACGTCAAAACTAGTCCTCATGTATGGCACGTTAAAAAATATCTAACTTCAAACTTCAATATTTCTAAACTGATTTTGTGTGGATTGGATCCGTGTAATTTCCATGGTATTTTTGAAATTGCTTAATTAAAGTAAATTACACAAACATTTTAAAAGTTTATGCCAATTTAAAAAACATATAAAAATTCGACACGTAGTGGATCTATACTTTTCCTAAAAAAAATATTGAACATTTGCGGTCCATGGTAATTACATTACAGCCCACGGAAATTACCCAGCATGTAAAATTTTGCTAAATACCGTATTAGATATGAAAATAAGATTAGATAAAAGTGGTTTGGGGAACTATGAACGCTTGTAATATATATTAATACAATATTAGGCAATTTTTTTTTCACCAACTCTTTTTTCTGAATTTCACCTCTCCGCTAATCTTAGATAAAGCAAAACAGATTAGCGATAATGTGCATGTGCTACAAATGTGTGAAATGTGTATATTTCTTATTACCTTTTGCTTTACTAAGCCATGCAATTGAAAGTGTGTGAAAAACTTAGTGTTCGTATTTTCATAGAAATCATTACAATTGTAGCGACGATGTATCATATTGGTACATAAGTTAGTAGTCGAGTAACGAAGAATTGCAGGATTAGCGAAAAATATGAATGTATGCTCAACCGAGCAGTTACCTAGCCCAGCTTAGACGTGGTACTACACTTTACATTGAATAGTTTCTTTAACATCAAAACATTGACTCGTTTTCGGCACTTTGAACATGATAAAAAGACACTTTAAACGATAATAAAACTTCGGTTTAGCAAATTTAAATAATAAAGGCAGATTAAACTGAACGTCTATAGACTTTCTCGTTCATCGTGATTCACCGGTTTGTCGGTTGGCGACGTAAGTGGTGATCCTAATCGCCGCATTTACCGATATGTTAACTATTATCGACTATTCATAGCGATAACCAGGACCGACAGTTTTACGTACTCATCCAAGGCACGGGAGTGGTAATACACCACTTCGCCCGACTCTGAGCAGCTACTGAGGTTTAAGGCTTTCGAGGAAACCCCGAAAAAATTTGAATAACACTTTTGCCTGACCTGGGGATCGAACCTAGGCCTATGAGCAGTATAAATGATAAGATTTGGTTTAACAGATTTAAATTAAAAAAAATAACTGACAAACAATATTTATCATTTAATCTGGTGATTGCATGAATTACGGTATAAATATTGAATATTTCATTTTAATTATTGCAAACAAAATGAACTAAAGTAATTTCCATGGGTTTTATATAACTTTCATGGTGTTTTATACATGGAAATTACACCATGGAAATCACCAAAAAGCATATATTTTGAAATTCCTCGCCATTGGAAAGATATAGTTTGTTATTAGCTATATACATTTGGGAGTTAGGTATAAGACCGCAATACCCGTTTACTAAAAATAGTACGATAACATTCCAAAAATGTGACATGGAAATTCTTAAAAAGTGAGAACCAAAAATTGAAAAATTGAAGAACTTACTCTTGCACTGAAATTGAGAGATTTAGGGCTACGAATACCTGATCCATAAGCTGCGGCATAAAAGCAGAATCAGAAAAACCAATCCCGATACCTCTAGTCACCTCCTAGTAACCTCGTCAGTTCAGAGTAGTACCCGTCGCAACAAGCGAAGCTAAAATTTTGCCAAGTGTGTGACATACTTACTTCCACTCATAAAATAAAAACTTTCACTGCAATTGGATTAGAAGTTTGGCCAGGATATCAAATGATTTGTATTTTTAAATTTTGTGTATAAATCTGATTAAAAGCGTTAGTGAATTAAAAAATATCTGCGATTGATCAGAAGACGGAGCGCGTGTTACGCGTGTAAAACGAGCAAAATTAACCGGATTTGAGGTGTTGAGGGTAAATAACTCTTATATAAATGGTTATTACATAAAGAAATCTATATGACACGATGCATATAGAATGTGTAAATATGTTATAGTAGATTTATGTAAACATTATTTGTTTATAAAGGAGATAAGAATTAAGAATCTGTTACGCTCAAAAATTGTACTCTGAAGAATGACCCAACTACGTCCGATTATTTTTCAGTTCGGAAACAAATTTAGGCGTATAGATAAAGTTTCGTTCCACTTTTAATAGTAACTATTCATACACTGCCAGAAAATGATACCTGTTCACTGTTTTATCATTATTATTATTTTTATTAATCTACAAAATTTAAATATAGTGAATACCACTGTTGCATTGCGACATCAAAATCAGGAAATGACTCTATCACGGGTCGCTGGCTGAACCCCACATTACGTGGCTGTTCGATAACTAGAATTGACTCAATAAAAACTTATAATAAGTATAACAAAGGTGCTAACCTTGCAGTCACTATAATGATGACAGAGTATTTTTATTACAGAAGAAAGAGAACTTCTTCTTAGAAAGAGACAACTATCGTGTATACACACCAAAAATGTTGATGGTACGTTGCTATCCTTGTGAGTTTATTTATGCCACCTGCATAAATTTACCGGCATAAATTTACCATCCAAACTGGAACACGACAGTGACCAGCAGTGTTGCTATTCCTACAGAGTAAGATGGTGGTACCAGTAACCAGACCCGGGCGAAACAATGCAGAACTCTACCACCTAGTAGCCACGGTGGTAGTGACTCGCGTAGCCAAGCGTTCGCCTCTTTAAAACTGCCTGGCAGAACGGCAGTTAGTCTATTCTTCAAAGGAGGCCCGGACTAATGCGGGGCTGTTTCCTTTTTTTTCTTTGAAATGACAATATTTGATGGCTTTAAGGACCGTAACAGCGATACCGGACCAAAAGGGAAACATAGTGCTTAGCCAGAGTTTAAATTTAAAAATGGACAAAAAGTCTCCTGCGCGACCGGACCTCAGTTTTGTGCGTCGTTTTATCTTATTATGGAGAGAGGATAAGTGGCATTGGGCTCCCCGCTAGGCGTGGGGCGAAATAGGATTCTTCGTCAGTGTTAAGACCGGCGGCAACGGTTTAGTGTAGTGTGTTTAGTAGTTGTTTGGTGACAATAACACTCATTATAGGATTGGTTAGTACAATGCAGGGCCTCTTGTGCCTAAGGACGGGGTCTGCGTTAGTGACGTAGTTTGCCGCGACTACCACTAATCAGCAGAGTCTTTGTCTCTCTGTCTCAAGTCTGCTTATTTGCCTTTTTAAATGTCTACATTTTTCTGATACAGGATAAAAACTTAAAGACATGAGCAAGTAAGCAGTATTTGCAGTGATACTTCTGCGTTGCGAATAGGTAGGCAAATAGGCGACAAGTAATCCTAAAACTAGGCAATGTTATTTAGTCCTAGAGTGTAACATTTGCCAAACTTATCACAAATTAGGTAATCAATGTATTTCTTAGAAAAACTAAAAAACTTTTTATGGAAGATTTGTTTAACTTAGGCTTCAAACCTTAGATCTAATGCTTCTATACCAAAGCCGGTACCGCTAGGTCAAATCTTTCTTTTATTTCATAGCATAGCCAAATAAGAAATTGTTACTTTGATGAAAACAGATAACATATTAAGTTTACCGGCTACCTTACCAGCCAAACTATACAACAACGGCGAAAAGTACCGACGCTATGGCGGCAGAATTAGATATATCCCGAACCCAGTGGCATCGTTGTAGAACTTTGCTGAAACTGGTACCGATAGAATTTCGTGTTTTGGTTTGGAGGGTGAAGTAGATGATAAATTTATGCATGTGGTGTTACTATCTCGTGACATCATTAGCAATGCATCATTAAAATATTTGGTATTTTTACGCGATGGTCTCCTTCAACGAAGAAAGCCATTTGCTGGTTTGTTATCCAATTATATAAAAAAAGGCTAAATTTCAAGTTAAGAACAAACGTTTTTCCCGATCGTGTGAAGTAACCGTTGTTATGGAAATCTGCAGCACCACGGGTGTTAAAACGAAGTTAAACTCAGCAGTTGGTCCAGGTTTAATTAGCACGCAAGCGTTAATTACGCATTTTTAATTTTTTCGTGCTAAATTGGTACAATATTATAACCTTTTAAAGATATTTTTGTATTATAAGCTTACAAACAAGCATTTAAAGCATACACAAAAAATTAATGGTGTGTTGCTATCGTGTGATAGGCTTATAACTCCACATGCATAAGTTTACCGGCTATTTTACTATAAGGTTATGAGCGAAGTAGGTAACATCGAAGACGAATTGATACTGCTTTATTTAATATTAATTATGATTATATATAGCTTTATAGCAACTAGGTAGCAACGCACCATTAACATCTTTGCCGTCTAAGGCCGATGGTTGTCTCTTTCTATCAGGTGAGCCATCTTTTTATTACGAAATGAATAAAAATATACTAAATTTTTTTCCCCGTGTTGGTTTCGGGCTACTTTGAAGAATAGACCAACTTCCTTTCTGCTGCTGCCAGGTCGTAAAAGGCGGTTGGCTATGCGAGTCAGTGCTAACTTCGTGTACTTTTTAATTTTGAATTTTTGTACGTGTAGCTGTTAAATCAATCTACAAACGCTACAGGAAAAAATAATAAAATTCAAACTAAAATCCTGAATCATGATATTACAATTATTTATCTTGTTAACACTATATACAAGTTTCAACGCTTCTCAAATGGATTTCGATCCCCAGGCAGTACCTGGCAGGCCAGGCAGACCATCTTGTCTTGCTGGGAAGATTTTTCTTTTTCTTATTCGACGTCCCTCTGTATCGTCATCAATCTTTGACAACTCTTTGACGGTATTTGGCATGCTAGTTCTACTCCTAAGCTTGTGGCGTCGTTGGTGGCTGCTAATGGTGATGATCACGTCGGGATAACGTCATTGTCACCGTCATCAATATTGATGACGTCACGGAAGGTCGTGGAAGGGAGAAGGATCACGTTGGGGTCACCACTGTCAGCCACCAACGACGCCACAGTGGTGACCTCGACGTGATCCTTGTCCCTTCTACGTCCTTCCGTGACGTCAACAACCTTCACAGTGATGACGTCATATCGATGTGATCTCCACTAACAGCCACCAACGCGCCACAAGCTCTTCAGTGCTACAGACCTACGGCGCCACATATGTTTATAACGAATAAACTTATAACTACTGGACAGATCTTAAAAAAAATTCACCAAGCTACACTATCGGTGTGACATAGCCTACTTTTTTACCAGACTGAGAGAATAAAATATTGGAATTAATTTTGGATCACGCGGTCGAAATCGCGATAATTAGTTATAATAAAATGTATTCTGAAGTTATATGTCCATTTAAAAACAAGGCTTTTCCAAAGTCTATATATCTTTGTGCGGTGTACATCAACGATGGAAGCACGCTAGAAATATTTACACATTAGCATCTCCCGCACTCATTGTTCGTGTACACTTTTATATCTGAATATCCGATGTGCCCAAATGTTTCAATTAACTATCATTACTTTGAGGGTTCCGTACTGAATAAGAATCTATATGTTAATACGTGAAGCGAAAACTTTCTATCTCTTTTTAAGACAATTGCGCGAACGGAGAGTATAAAATTTGGCATAGTTAAGGTTTACATTTTTAAGTAATATACATTAAAAAATACATTAAATTTGTAACAATAAATAGGTACTACATTCGTGTGACATATATAAAAATATACACCCGTGGTTACTATTTTTTTATATCATAAGATAGCAAACAAGCTCTCCTGATCGAAAGAGACAAGCGTCGAATATTGACAACAAAGATGTTAATGGTGTATTACTATCCTTGTGGCGAGGACGCAATGCCATATGCAGAAGTTTACCTGCTACCTGATAAAAACTGACTCTTGAATCAGAAATAGTTAAGACGGTAATATACACACATGTATAAGTACAGCATTTACAGCTAAAGTCGGTTGTCAAACTTAAGAGAGATTTCATTGTTTAGTCTATGGTCGAATTTCGGCCACAGACGATCGCTAATCTATTATTAAAAGTTTTAGCAATAGTAGACCATAGTCCCAGAAACAATTATTTTTTTATTAATAACAAGCTGAATTTTTGTGAACGGTTTTGTTTTGACGAGACGCCTATCTTTTCTATCTTCGAAAAATTTTGAATCGGGTAACTGATAAAGGTAGATAAAAAAGAAATCTTTAGAGTGTTGGACTAAAAAAAGTTTCTTCTTTACGTGTAGGATAAAGTTACCCTTGAATTAAAATAACAAGCTATTGTGAGAAAATTAGGTTGCTTTTAAATTAATTAATATCAATTTAAAAATATAATTTCGAATCTTTAAAGTGGAGGACTCATCAGAAAAACCATCAAAGGTGTAGGACAAAAGTTTTTCGTGTTTTTCATAAAATAATCAAGCTATGGCACGATGGTAGTGACTCGTGTAGCCAATCGGTCGCCTTTTACGACCTACTTGATAGAACGGCAGTTGGTCTATTCTTCAAAGGATACCCGTACCAATACGGGGGAAATTACTCACTGTCATCACGATTACTGGGTGGTTGAATTCCGCAACATCTCGCCTGGATTTCGTACCATCACTTTATCTATTCCCGCCTCAATAGCATTAATACTTGACACTATCGTATTTTGGTACAGAGGGTAAGATAGGTAACTGACAAACTAAACATATTACCATATTACCATTGCATCACACGGATATCAATGCACCACCTTCGTCTTTGGTATCAGTAGCAATGTTTGTCTTTTTCCATCAGGAGAACTGTTTGCTTGTTTAATATCTAATGATATAAATTGAACATCTTAAGCTATTTTATTAATTATTATGTAATATTTAAAAAAAATATACATGCAAAAATTTCCATTGAATATTTTTTTTTGTAAATTACAAGAAAAAAAAGACAAATCCGCTGAGATTTTCCGCCGAATCTTTTCGTGTGCGACCGCATTCCAATCCGATGGTAAGTCTTAGAAATCGTCTTGTCAAAAGTATATTTAAAAAAAACTTGGATTGGTTAATGAAAATATCTCAATAGTTCAATGTAAATAAAAGTATTTTGAGAAAATTTTAATTTAATACCTATAATTAATAATGTAAATAATATCTAGAAATGTGCAAATAAATACGGAGTTTCAAACCTGAAAGATAAAGTGCGGACCAAGTTTTCTCACTCCGCAACATCTTAGAGAAGCATCTGGCTGTTGGCCAGAAGGTTTACTGTAGTTTTGTCGATTTAGAGAAAGCGTTTGACAGAATTGTACGAAAGAAACTTTGAGATACCAGATTACGGGATAGATGGACTCCAGCTGCGTGCAGTGCAGTCCATATACTGGGACTGCTGACCATCTTCTATGAAATAAAAAAAATATGTTAGCAACTGCGCTTAATGACAAGTACCAGCCGGCCAGTTGTGGCGCACCTGTGTGATTTATGAACCTGTTGTTGTGAGATAATTACGAAAAATCTGTCGTCGTGGATCGCGTTTGTATTACCGAAGTGAGAGAGAGGTTGGAATTGAAAAACAGTATCGGGGTAAAAATGAGAAAGGGCATGCTCTGTTAGTCCAGACATGTTGACAGAATGGCAGGTGAACGGTTAACAAAACAGATATACAATCCGAATGTGGATGGATGTAGGTACCGGAGGAGACCAAGACTGACGTACCATGATAAAATTGGTTAGGTACTGCCCGAATATAATGTCAAGAGTCTTCGAAACTTTCGAAATTTCGAACGAAAAAAGAGAGTAATGAATGTGCAGGAAGCAAGACAAGTCTGTCTGGACCGTGACATATGGCACTTAATTCTCTCTGCCTACCCCGAAAGGGACTTAGCGTGAAGATATGTATGTATGCATATAAGTAGATTATAAATAAAACTACATAGAATGAGTTTTAAATATTTGTACACCATATCATGGCAGAATATGCTGGTGACTTGGATTATTTTATTAACTCGTAACACCCATATTCTTGCAAATATATATTTTTTCATTTTATTATTTTTCATTACATTTTAATGAATATATTCTAAGCCCATGTTATTCATGGTAATATAGCACTTTCCTAAGGAACGAATTTTTAGTAGTTTCCGAGCTGTGGCCCACGACTTTATTCATGTGACCAAGAAACGTTACCTTCTTTCTTTTAATTAAAAAAACATCGTAACGCCCGTATCTATTTGAGTTTATTTTTATAAACATTTTACATACAAACAATCAAATATTTCGTCTATATAAGAGTAGATAAACAAACATACAAAAATATAAATCCTTTTTACAATATATCTGTTTTCTGTGTCGTACCGCGTACGATCGATAACACAACATATCACACCGATATGCATCGATGTTGGTGCATTCAACATGGTATTGTCGAAACGAGGTCTCACGACAGCGTAATGACACGGCCGCGTCACGAACGCCGGTGACGAACATAATTCGTGAACGCAACGCACGCACGCTCAGGGAGATTCAACAATGCAGTTGTTTGGTAGTATTCATATCATTTAATATATAAAAATACAACATTTCTCTTTTATAATATTTATGTAGATTGTTTTCTGTGTTATACGATCAAAAGCGCAACATACGACACTGATATGCATCGATGTTAGTGCATTCAATATAGCAACGAGGTCTTATGGTAGCGTAATGACTTGGCCTCGTCTCGAACGCTGGTGACGAACATATTCTTGAACGTTTCGCGAAATTTAAAAACAAAAGTTTGAATAGTACTACCACGCATTAAATGGATACGCGTTTCAAGACAATTAAAATAAGAATTTTGACAGTGTAGCTTGCATTTACACACAGAAATACAGAGTTACACTACTTACCGATGAAATAAAACCACTTCACCTTATCATTTCATTCGGTACGATAAAATAGTACAACATGGTATATTTCTATTTTTTCACGATTTAATATATCTACAAATGCAAGATATTTTTGACAGTGATAAGAACGTTTGCTCATGTGCATGATGACAGGTTTCTTTCACAATAACGTGTCTATTAGTATTCATGTGGTCTGTGAGTCTTACCCATATTTGTTTATATGAGACTACTTTCTTTTCTATATAGAAGAATCTCGCTCTGCGAATGTTTTCTTTTCTATATAGAACAATCTCAGTAGCAGTCTTTCAGTATTAGCAGTCTGGTGGTTGTTTGGAAACAAACAGTGTCTAACAAAAGAAAGTGCTGTTGGTTTCAGTCATCGATATTACACAGAAACACACCCGTGTCTAACAAAAGTAAATGCTGTTGGTTCCAGTCATCGATATTAGATAGAAACACACCCGTGTCTAACAAAAGTAAATGCTGTTGGTTTCAGTCAACGATATTACATAGAAACACACCCGTGTCTAACAAAAGTAAACGCTGTTGGTTTCAGTCATCGATATTACATAGAAACACACCCGTGTCTAACAAAAGTAAATGCTGTTGGTTTCAGTCATCGATATTACATAGAAACACACGCGTGTCTAACAAAAGTAAATACTGTTGGTTTCGGTCATTGATATTACACAGAAACACACCCGTGTCTAACAAAAGTAAATGCTGTTGGTTTCGATCATTGATATTACATAGAAACACACCCGTGTCTAACAAAAGTAAAGGTTTCGGTCATTGATATTATATAGAAACACAGCCGTGTCTAAAAAAAGTAAATGCTGTTGGTTTCGGTCATCGATATTACATAGAAACACACCCGTGTCTAACAAAAGTAAATGCTGTTGGTTTCGGTCATCGATATTACATAGAAACACAAACGTGTCTAACAAAAGTAAATGCTGTTAATTTTGGTCATCGATATTAACAAACGGAATCTCATGTTTATTCGGGTCCGCTTTCATAAAAGGCAAACAATTGGCTGAATGTGTGATCTCCATCGTAACTACTACGTGGCAGAATTAAGCAACGTCTTGCCATCGTACATAATCCTACTTCAAAAGTGTCACTACATGTCACCGTCTTGTTCCTGTCTGGAGTTTAATGTAGCCGGTAAACTTATGCATGTGGCGATACATCTTACTACACAAAGCATGCTATTAATATTTTTATGTTTACCTATATGCGATAATTGCCTTTTTTTACCAGGAGAGCCACTGCTGGTTTGCTACTCTACGATATCAAAAATATTCAACCACAAAGTTGATGTTTAAGACAGTGACATACGCGTTCTGAACGCAAATCATACTTATAATTTGTTAGGGTATTATAGTTTATCATCATAGATCGGAATAGATAATGCAATTTTCCGGGATTAAGTGACGTTATAGTATGGTATGCTATTGAATCCCGCTTGTAACGTTATGGTTTTAATTATATTTATTTGGATAAATAAATTACTTGCGGCGCCATATTTTTTATTTATATCTTTGTTATCTTTCAATTGGAATGAATTTTATCAATGGCTGCGACAAAATAAAAATAAATAATATAAGATGAGCAACAAAGCTACCTACAAACATCTTCTTCATTGAATAAGCACTCAGTTATTGATTATCGCCTTTTTTAAAGAATATCGCGAGTTTTATTTAACCTTGTATTGCATAACTAATGGAATAACAGGATTCAGAAGCGTATCCGTACTAAAATACCGTCATCTGATCCTATCTAATTGCACTGTTTTTTATATCATAAGATAGCAAAGAAGCAGATGGGTCTCTTGATAGAAACAGTCACCCATTGCCTATAAACACATAAGGTGTTAATGGTGCGTTGCTATCTTGTGGCGAGGTCTAATGCCACATGTATAAGTTTACCGGATACCTTTCAAACCGGAACACGACATTGACAAGCACTGACGCTATTGCGGCAGGAATAGGTAAGGCGGTGGTATCAGACCCGGGCGAGACAATACAGAACGCTACCACCTAGTGAACTACCTATTTTATGGTTATGAGTTTTTATATCATAAGATATAGAATAAACAGATGTGTCCCCTGATGGAAAGAGTCAACCATCGCCTATAGACATCAAAGATACAATGCAGAACTATAGCACTTAGTAGCCACGATGACTTGCATAGCCATTTAGTCGCCTTTTATGACCTGCCTGGCAGAACGGCTGTTGGCCTATTCTCCAAAGAAGCCCGGACTAACACGGGGGAAAATGATATATGCTGGTTGATCACAAAAGGAGTTACGACAAAATATGATATAGGTGAATGAAACAAAAGCCTTATCTAAAGGTCCAAATAAAAAAAATATTAGTATTCTTAGTACTTCCCCGTGATGGTTCCGGGCTCCTTTGAAGAATAGACCAACTGCCGTTCTGCCAGGCAGGTCGTAAAAGGCGACCGATTGGCTCTGCAAGTCACTACCATCGTGACTACTAGGTGGTAGAGTTCTGCATTGTCTCGCCCGGGTCTGGTACCACCGCCTTACCTATTCCTGCCGCAATAACGTCAGTGCTTGTCACTGTCGTGTTCCGGTTTGGAGGGTAAGGTAGCCGGTAAACTTATGCATGTTACATTAGACCTCGCCACAAGATAGCAACGCACCATTAACATCTTTGGTGTCTATAGGCGATGGTTGACTCTTACCATCAGGAGACCCATCTGCTTGTTTGCTATCTTATGATATAAAAAAAAGTACTAGATTTCTTTGTTATTCTATATAAACCCAAAGTAAGTAATATCTCTTGTTATGCATCTTGATTATGTTATTTTTTTTTACACTTTTTATTACCACCCAGTACCTATATATAAAAGAACGTTGTTACTTTGTTGCAGAATGCGACTCTCAAATATAGACGTGTAGCTTGGTAATTTGAGTGCTGGGGGCGGCGGCTGTCAAACAAATCGCTGTGACCTGGAAAATGTCTGCATCGGCTTCTCAGTGACAAGAACTGACTTCCAACGACACGCCTCCCGTATATAAAAGTATTCATTACTAGCTGTTGCCCGCGACTTCGTTAGCGCGGACTTCATTTACTTCGCACAGCTCCCCCCCTCCCTGTAGGTGATAGCGTGTTGACCCGACCGTGTTGATAAGTATATACTCTGAACTACCTCTTTGGTATGGTGGACAGACCGTTTGATCCCGATCATGAGGGTCAGACATTGCAACCGGACATTTTATTTTTTTATTTTTATATCATAAGATAGCAAACAAGCAGAAGAACAAGCAGAAAAGCGGGTGGATCACATAATCCTAGTGTTAACGCACAACGCCGCGCAGCGCGCGGGCAACCCACGCCGCGCCGGATCCTCACCCGCGCCCGCGCCGGCGGCCACTCTACTCACCGACGGGTCCTCGGCCGCACCGCACGCGCGCCGATGTACATCCATTAATACTCATCATCGTTCACGTTACGGTGATTGCTTAGTACAATGTAAGAAAGAACAAACTCAAGAATAAATAACTTCATCAAGCACCATTGTTATCATTCCCACGTGGAAATCGCCCGGGACAAACGCCCTAACACCTAGCTTATTCTACTATTTTTTTATATCGTAAGATAGCAAACAAGCAGATGGGTCTCTTGATGGAAAGAGTCACCATCACCTACAGACACCAAAGATGTTAATGGTGTGTTGCTATCTTGTGGCGAGGTCTAATGTCACATGCATAATTTTATCGGCTACCTTACACTCCAAACCGGAACACGTCAGTGACAAGCACTGACGCTATTGCGGCAGGAATAGGTAAGGCGGTGGTATCAGACCCGGGCGAGACAATGCAAAAGTCTACCAAGTCACCTAGTTGTCATAATGGCAGTGACTCGCATAGCTAATTGGTCACCTTTTACGACCTGCCTGGCAGAACAGCAGTTGGCCTGTTCTTCAAAGTAGTCCGGGAACAAAATTTGGAAGGTCCCCATTTTAGTGATATTTACTCCGTGTTGATTTGAACCTCTTTTGGTACAATAGATTTTCCATCCAAGAATAAGTAAAGCAATGATATTGTAATACCTCTGTGGTATAAGATATTGCAGCGTATGCTGGCCACTTGTCAGCTTTTAAATATAAGCAAAGTTTTTGAATTGTAGAATTGTATTGGATATGCCATAAAAAAGAATGTACAAAGAGAGCATAAGAGATAGATTGTAATTCGAGCTGGATGTGAAGTCCTAAAAATGAAGTGACTTTAAAATTAGCCTCTTCCTTCTGAAAATGCAAAATACAAAAGTAAACCCAAGTACCGGTACCAGAAGAGTAACTCCTGAACTTGCTACAAGCTGAGAAACCCCCATGACGATGGGTGCAACGTTACAATATCATACCCGGGCAAGACGTTGCAGAACTCCACCACCGGGTAGTTACGATGGTAGTGACAAGTTTACACAATTGTTCACATTTTACAAACCGCCTGTCAAAATGATAGATGGTCTATTCTTTAAAGGGGGTCCTGACAAACGGGGTCAAGATTAACCGCTTTACTGCATTTCGTAAAAGGTTAACACTAACATCGTAAATACTACGTGTAAATAAGTAGTAGAGTTCTGCAACACCTCGTATAATTGTATTAGTATTAGTATATTAGTACAATTAGTATATTAGTATATTAGTATTAGTATATTGGTATATTAGTATATTGGTATATTAGTATATTAGTATATTAGTATATTAGTATATTAGTATATTAGTATATTAGTATATTAGTATATTAGTATATTAGTATATTAGTATATTAGTATATTAGTATATTAGTATATTGGTATATTAGTATATATATTAGGTTTTTGCACTCCTTCGCAATTTAAAGTTTTACTGTTGTAAATTTCATTCGTGGCTGTTCGTGTAATTATCTTAAAAAAGGTTTTATTTTTATTATAAGATATTAAATAAGCAGAGGGGTCTCCAGATGAAAAGAGTCAACTATCGCCTATATTTTACGGCGAGGTCTAATGTCTCATGCATAACTTTACCTACTTACCCTCTAAACCGAAACACGACAGTGACTAACACTGACGATATTGCGGCAGGAATACCAGGTGGTACCAGACCCGGAACAGGACAGTGACAAGCACTGTCGCTCTTGCGTTAAGAATAGGTAAGGTAGTAGTACCAGACCCGGGCGAGACAATGCAGAACTCTACCACCTAGTAACCGCGATAATAGTCACTCGCATAGCTAACAGTCGCCTTTACGACCTGCCTGGCAGAACGGCAGTTGACCCATTGTTGCTCCCGGCCAAAGGAGTCCGGGATCAACACGTAGCTTCCTTCGCTTATAAATATACAGAAAAGATAGATATGATATATCTAGGACAAAATACATCATTGTTAGGTACTGCAAATGAGGGTGAATTGTTTTGAAATGAAAATAGCTTTAGATTTCATTGGTCCAAAATTAGAGTGGCATCAGAATTTGTTTGGTCAGTCTAGACGTTTTAATAATGAAACCTGTACATAATGGTTTTAAAATTTATAACTCCATCTAACACGGAAAATGGAAATCAAATGTGGGTATTCATCATAAGGTATTCGTGGACGGTAAATGGTACCCAAGTTATCATCGAAGACATATTAACAACTTTGTTGTAAACCGGCCAAGTGCGAGTCCGTCTCACGCACAAGGGTTCCGTACCATCATAGCAAAAAAATACGAAAAAAACACGTTTATTGTACGTTTATATACCCCCTTAATATATTTTTAGTATTTTTCATTATAGTGGCAATGGAAATACATAATTTGTGAAAATTTCAGCTTTCTATCTATCACGGTTTATGAGATACAGCCTGGTGACAGACAGACGTACAGACAGACAGTGTGCTGAGGCTTAGTAATAGGGTCCTGTTTAACCTTTTAGGTACAGAACCCTGAGAAGAACTTTACAGTACATTAATATGATCTCTGCGATTAATATGCTCATAAAAATATATACAAAATGGCGGTTTTATCGCTTATGAGCGATTTCGGTCAAAAAACCAGTAGGGCTACTCTTGAAAACCGATTTCAATTTTAAACGAATATTTTATGGATTTTGAAGTATTTCGTACTCTGGACAACTATATTCAATAATTGGATTCGGCGACATTGCCACATGGATTTCGAATTTTTTTGGAACTACTCATTAATGCTTTTATTCGTTATTTTGTCTAAAACTATAGAGGCTTTAAGAAAAATCGTTATTGATATTCTAGAAGTAAAAGGTACCAAAAAAGAAAACATTAGGACTCTACAAAAAGAAGTGAGATATCATCAAAAACATCCTGTAAAAAAACCAAGTCTCGCAGCTCAGTTTTTCTACCGTAAAAAATTGTGCGATCCATGTAATACCAAGTCGGTTAATTTATTTAGTCCCTACTTAAGGGACTTTCTGTCTTAAGTTATTACGTAAGTTGTTATCATATCAATGTTAAAAATCTTTTACGTTTTAAATAAATAGATCGACTTGGCCATCGCATGATTAGATGGTTTAGTATGTATCACATTGTACTGCGGACCAGCAACCAGGTTTCTACCAAAAGTCCTTCCGAATGGATGTGGGATGATTTTTAAGAAGTTAATGGAGGATGGTTAAAGGATCACTAGATCCCCTCTCCACTTCTTGGTTTATTGACAAATGTAAGTCATGTTGTCATCCGATGGGCCACTTGGAAAAGTTATACATTCGATTTGGACACGAGTTTCAATCGCGTGGAGCGCAATAGACTAAACAATCTAATATAATTATGTATGAATTGTAAGATATAGTGTGTTTTCATGCGATGGCCAAGTCGATCTATTTATTTAAAACTTAAAAGATTTTTAACATTGATATGATAACAACTTACGTAAAAACTTAAGACAGAAGGTCCCTTAAGTAGGGACTAAATAAATTAACCGTCTTGGTATTACATGGATCGCACAACTTTTTACGGTAGAAAAACTGAGCTGCGAGATTTGGTTTTTTTACAGGATGTTTTTGATGATATTTATATTTCTTTTCTAGTTCTCCTGATAGAACGAATGTGGAAGATGGTTATGGTGGTTGCTTTACCATCTTTCACACCCGTATGACTAAAATGTAATGCCACACTTGTAAGCTTAAAAGAGAAAAATCAGGCAGTTACTAAGGAGTGAGGAGCAGAATTTTATAAATAATAATAGTAATTTAAAAATTTAAACCAACTTCATCTATAAATTATACTTATATCTCAAAAACTACTTCACCAATTTTAATGAAATGATGAAAATGAAACTGTTCCCTGAGCTGGAATATAGGTACCTAATTTAAATTAAAAACAATTATTTCGGTATGGCTTCTTCTAGGTCCTTTGGAATTGGTTGACAAACATATATACACTTACGAAATACACGTACTTGGCCGCCTAAATAGATCTTTTTTTTAATTATCGATAATATTTATATTATTTTATTTAGTTTTATATTATCGATAATCGCTCGATGACCTCGATCTCGCCTGATGGTAAGCTAAGATGAGGCCTAAGATGGAACGCGCTTCCCTAGAAGGTACCTGTTCACTCTTCTCTTGAAGATCCCCAGATTGTACTCGTCCGGGAACACAGACTCAGGAAGCATGTTCCAGTCCTTTGCGGTTCGAATGAAGAATGTTGAGTCGAACCGCTTTGTCTCTTCAATATGATCATCAATGATCATCTTACTAAAATATTATCAGATTCAAAAAGGTGAAATTAATTAAATTTACTATTATCCGCGAACTGTTCTGTGTATCCTCCGTGATGGTACCGAAAAAAAAGACGTCGGTTTAATAAATGGATAAGACTCACCGATGATTCGGATCAAACGAAGACCCCAGCGGCACACTCATCTTCACGGAGGATACATAGAACAATTCGCGGATAATAGCAAATTTAATTAATTTCACCTTTTTAATAATGGATTTCCGCAAAGTAACGCCTGAATCCATAAAATATCAGATTCCAAACGTATTACACACATAGGTACATATAAAACTGATAACCTTTATTTCGTCGATTGAAAACTAGCTATTGCCCTTATCTTCGTCAAAAAGGGTTGTAATCCAGAATTAGAACAAAAATGGACTTTATCGTTTTTTTGGCACTAATCAAACAATATCCGTATTTGTCTGACGATCTGTAATCTGTCCAATTTTTCTTAGGAAATATATGTCTGTATTTAGGTGCCAGATAAACTGCATTCAATTAAAAAACAAATCAACGTTTGACGTTAAGTTTTTTCTTATAAAATTATTAAATTTTTTTAGAATTGTAATAAATATTTTGAGGGTGGTCTAATAACAGTTGTGTCAAGAATAGCAGTGCCAGGCTTAGTTTTTATACTTTAGTGATCAAAACACCTTCAAATGATACAACATTTTACTTTTATTTTATGCGTCAATTTAAACAAAAAATAGAGAAAAAGTTTTTCTAAAAAATTGGACAATTTACAGATGGCCAGACCAGATAGATTTTTAGGTGGTAGAGTTCTGCAATGTCTCTCCCGAGTCTGGTACCACCGCCTTACCTATTCCTGCCGCAATGGCTTCAGTGCTTGACCCTGTCGTGTTCCGGTTTGGAGGGACACGATAGCAACGCACCATTAACACCTTTGGCGATAGTTAGGCGATAGGCGATGGCTGACTCTTCCCATCATCTCCATCCATCTGTTTGTTTGCTATCTTATGATATAAAAAAAAACTTTTATAATGTCCGAAAACCAATAAAGTTCATTTTTGTTCTTATTCTGGATCAAACCTTTTTTGACGGTTCTCGCTTGAACTATTATCAGAATATGTATTTCAAAATACATCTTGACTTAAACTAATAAGACTTAAAAACCGCAATAATAGAGTCTATAAATTTGCAACCCTGTGACATGTTTCCGTAGTGTAGCGGTTATCACGTGTGCTTCACACGCACAAGGTCCCCGGTTCGATCCCGGGCGGAAACAGTATTTTTTTTACCTTTTTTTACGAATTTTCCAATAAAAATAATATAAATATGAAGAAATCTTTGTCATTGAAATAAAATATTTACAATTACTAGATATCGCCTGTGGCCGAAATTCGACCGTAGCTAAACAATAAAATCTATTTTAAATTGAACAACTGACTTTAGCTGGAAAGGAAATAGTATATATGTGTGTAAATTATCATATATGTTATATTGACAGTGGCAAGCACTGACGCTATTGCGGCAGGAATAGGCGATGGTACCAGACCCGAGCGAGACAATGTAGAATTCTACCACCTAGTATGACTACTAGGTCTCTACCATGGTAGTGACTCGCTTTTCTTTAATATTCGCGTTTCTTTCATATTTATAACATTATTACAACTTATACATGTACTTATCTATACATACATTGATATAAAAAACCCAAGATGCACAGTCCTGAATAAAACTGACACTCAAAAGTGTCCCTAATTTCATTTAAACAGTTATAGATACGGCAAAAACAGTTGTCTTTCCATATCAGACCTTAATCGTAAGATTTATAGTTGTTTTTATGAAGCAATGTACAAAAGAAATAAAATTGACAGTGTCGCAACCGACGCGGTTCTATTTGAAATGAGCGCACAATTTGAAATCGTGCGCTCATTTTTGGAGGACGGTTTTGAGACACTGATTGTGTATCTTGGGTTTTTTTATATCAATGTATACTAGAGGTGAGTCGTAAATACTAGAACAGGTTCGAATACTAGGTATTTTACGATACTAGGCGGCACCTATTCCATTTTTCACAAGACTAAGTCCATGTAGTCCTGTACTCTGTAGATAATCATAGTATAAAACGCTCATCGTATACCGTTTTCTTTACTCTTATGTAAAAACGTGTTTTGCTATCTTGCTCACCCATGACAAAACGCTAACGAGATGAACCAATACGAGCTGAATACCGGTTTATACGGCATAATACGCGATACTCGATCAAATACTTCATTGGAACAGAGTGCTAAGTGTGAGTTTTTCTTTTTGCATTCGATCGTGAGCGCGTTTCGAGTTTACTAGGAATTTGAAAGTGATTTGTACAGCGCCACCTAGTGGTAAACTGGTTTCTCACGTTTACCACTAGGTGGCGCTGCACAAATCACATACAAATTCCTCGTAAACTCCAAACGCGCTCACAATCGAATGCGAAAAGAAAAACTCACACTTAGCACTCAGGTAAGAGATCGCGTCCGATATCGATCAAGTATCATAGTCTTCATACTTTGAAGTATCTAGTATCATAGACTAACCTAGTATCGTGGACGTGATTCCATCATAAAGTTTTTTCAGATTACGTGTTGGTTAATGGCATAGAATGTTATTGTTAGTATTTAATCGGGACTCTGAACTTTTTATTTTATAATTAGGTATAATAATGGTGCCTAAACGTAGCAATATCGCTTGGAAACATTTTGTAGATAAAAGACAAAATATGGGAGAATGTAAAATATGTAAGGTGTAATTAAGTTCGGTATCGAATTATAAATGGTAAATGTCTCGCGTGAGTGTTAGAAAATATTATTATAGTATTCAATTACGTTTAAATGCACATACGTATACTTATTGTTCATAGTATCAATTTCACAAAAGATAGTATCGTTAGGACTAGGTGGACTAGGTGGAACAGGTATTTGGATCACGTATTTTTACAGACTAGGACTAGATGCACCTAGTCTCTAATTTACCTATTCCGACCCATCTCTAATGTATACATATAATAAAATCGTAGGAAAGTCAAAACTGCATATTGAATATATTTTTTAAAAGAATACTTGTGACGTGATCTACAATCGATATCGAAGCCAAAAATATAGTTTTTAGAATTTTTGTCTGTCTCTCTGTCTGTCTGTCTGCCTGTCTGTCCGTCCGTCCGTCCGTCCGTCCGTCCGTCTGTTCGTCCGTCCGTCCGTCCGTCCGTCCGCCCGTCCGTCCGTCCGCCCGCCTTACCTAATCCTGCTGCAGTAGCTTCAGTGCTTATCAATGTCGTGCTCCGGTTTGGAGGGTAAGGTAGACAGTATATTTTTTCATATGTCATTATCACCCCGCCATACGGATAGCAACGCACCAGTAACATATTTGGTGGCTATATACGATGGTTTCTCTTTACCATCCATTTACATTAGGAGAGCGATATTGTTTGTCAACCTATGACATTATGTAAGAAAGCAAATAGCTATCCTGGAAAAACATCCATCACATATAGATACCAAGGATGTTAATGGAGCGTCTGCTAGTTTTTTAATTTAATCATAAACTAAAGCAAATTTTTTATGCGTTAAAATATAGCCTTTTATTAATTATTAAAAAAAGTTCAATGGTAACTCCAATGTTAGTTATATCCATCATATCGTTTAGTATCAAAATTATTTAAGTGGGGTTTTTATGCACTGTACTAATTTAATGATTTTTAAAAAGGCTCATCTCATCGCCTCTGTAGTTTAGTGGTCCAGTGTCGGTGTTGACCACATAAGGTCCCGAAATCGATTCCCGGGTTGGGCAATTCAAAAAAAATATATTTTTCAGTTTTGTAATAAGAACAAAGTTGCCCAGGATTGGATAAGTGCCCGGTTGGCGATAGGCTTGCCACCTGTCATATTGTGGAATTAAATATCTTTGTTTAATGGGTGTATGGATATACTGGTTGTAACTGCCTACCTATTCGGGGACACAGACGTGAAAATATTTCTTTTTTTATTAAAAAGGCTTCTATTTTAGTTACTAAGTAAATTTTTTCTTTCATGCACAGTGCATCAGTATTTTTTTCCTAAAGCATTGTATCATGCAAACCTATGCTCGTCATACAAATTTTTGTCTTTGACGAAAATTGAACTCGAGCTTCACCGATTTCGTAGTCAGGGTTACAAACACTCGACTATCAGGTGGTTAAAATAATTGACATAATAAGTAGCGGTAAACATAATAGACAGTAAAAATATATATTACAGATATGTTCCATACAATTAATCGTCGGCACTTGGTGAAACTGCATTTTGATTTTAATTATAAAACACTTGTACTGGTTTCACTACATATATATTTAATTTGGAAGAATATATATGTAGTGAAACCAGTACAAGTGTTTTATAATTAAAATCAATTACAGATATGATCCAAAAACATTATCGTCATCATACAAAACAAGTATCTTCACGGCCTTATCCACGAAGGGATGGGTAGGGTTGCAACCAGTGCACCCACGATTAGCCTAACAAACTTATGGCCAATTGCACTAACATTGTCTTAGCTAGGACAATCCTAAATAGTAAGTAAGTGATTTTTTAATATCGATAGGGAAGCGCTTGACCACGATCTCGCCTAATGGTAAGCTAAGATGCGGTCTAAGATAGAACGCGCTTTCCTAGAAGGTACCTGTTCCCATGGGATTCACGAAAAACTGAAGATGTAGCGGGCAGCAGGGCTCAGCAAGTGTTATTTTCTCATTTATGAGCCCATCGCACATGTAGGCCATACTATCAAATGTAAATAAATATAGAAATACTAACTGTTGCCCGCAATTTCGTCCGCGTGGACTTCGTTTACTCCGCACAGCTTCTCCCTCGTATTTGATAGCGTGATAATATGTAGCTTATATGTTGACCCGACCTGTTACTAATATTCATGCAAAATTTGAAGTAAATACATGCAGTACTTTTTGAGTATACCCAGGACATACATTGACTTTCTACGATTTTATTATATGTAACAGATATGAATGTGTTGTACTTTGACAAGAGAAGATAGTTGTCTCACATAGTACATTTATTTTTTAAATCGTTAACGTTATTTTACACAACTTAATACTTGTTTAGTAACACCTGCTTACGTACATTCTACTTTAATTATTTTTTTTATTTGAAGGACTTTTACCCTTACAAGTATGCCAGTATTATAATTTGTTAACATAAAAGTTACAATTCTTTATTACTATAATTACAAAATGTAGGCTATTAGTTCGTTCACCGACTAGCTACTAGTAATAAAAAATAGCCTAAAAAGCTCTATTAGCTATATCAAAAGTGATAAAATATTTACAAATGCTTTAAGGTTTAACTTATAAATCTTGTACACATTAATAAACTACTCTTAAAAAGCTACCAATAGGCATTAATTTCGCCTTTTATTCAGAAAAACTTTATGATGTACAACAAAGCTAATTTAATTAATAAAAATAAAATCAGATATATACAACCGAATAGACTTACCAATGAAGTTTAAATCAACGTAAATACATTTTATTATTTACAATCTAGCCTTTTACGTTATATACTCCTTTATTTGTATTATGCAACGGCCACACTTTCGTGTATCGCCACAAAGCTTCTCGCAATGACGCGATACATGCAGATGTGACCGGCTACCGTCGCTAACATTCCGACTGCGTGTGCCTTAGCGCGCTAATATCTTCGACACAATACACGCAGGTACGGACGAAGGGTAAGAATTAAATTCCTGATTATATAAGAACAAAAATTAAAATAATAACAACCCTTATGTTGAAATTTTTATTATTAAGTATTAAAAATATGTAAGGCGGGCTATAGGAGAGACAATTAAACACGAAAGTTGGATCAATACTGACTCTTTAATATTGATAATAAAACATTTATAACATTAGAATATAAGTAAATAAGGCTGGTTATACACAATAGGTTGGCTACACACTACATCTCCTTCCCATGGAGAAAAAAAAAGTGAAATTACATTATGATTTTGCTTTTTTTTTTTATTAAACTGCGACACAAGTAAAAGCTTAAGCTAATTAATATAAAATAAATTGTTTATACGAATACATAGGTATGTGTACCTACAATGATACACACTATAATAACATAAAATAAAAATACAAATACAAATGAATTTCTAAGATATGGTTAAAAAAATAATAATTAACTTGATGTAAACAATTTAGTACGATTTTTATGGATTATGTCTAATTTTCCATTTTTGTTTATTTGAACATTTGGTGACATGTCTTTTACTACTACATAAGGACCTGAATAGATGCTTTCCATTTTATTACAATTTTCATTTTTTATTAAAATTAAATCATTTGGTTTGTAAACTATAGGATTAATACATTTATCATAAACATTTTTTCTAGCTAACTTACTTTTAAATAGATTTTCCCTTGCTACCTTTTGAGACATTTGCAGTCTAAATTTTAATTCCAAAGGATAACTTTCATGATTATAAAGTGGTTCTACAATATCGGTATTTAAATTACTAGGAAGCGAACATACCTTACCAAATACTAACTCGAAAGGCGTGAATTTAGTTTCCGAATGAACAGATGTGTTGAAGGAGAAACACCAATATGGAAGCCATTGGCTCCATGCGTCTGGGTGGTTATCAGTTTGTATACGCAAGAAAGAACTTAAATTTTTATGCGAATTTTCCAATGCGCCTATACTTTGGTGGTGGTAAGCGGTAGAACTTAAATGATTTATTTTTAAAAGTTTACATACCTCTTGGAATACAGAAGACATGAATTCAGATCCTCTGTCTGTTGCGATCTCCTTAGGTATCCCGTAGCGAAGAATGAAACTATTAACTAGAGCTTGAGCTACCTCCTCCGATTTTTTCGAAATTAAAGGATGAGTCACTACATATTTAGTTAACTCGCATTGCAAGGTAAGTATATAAGAAAAGTTATAATAATCCCTATCTAACGGTCCTACTAAATCTAAAAATATTTTATCGAAAGCTGACTTCGCCGTCGAAGTAACGACCATTTGCTCTTTAACGAGTCTACTATATTTTTCTTTTTGACATTTCGGGCATTTTTTTACGAATTCCCGAACATCTCGTTCTATACCTGGCCAATAAAAATATTTCTTAATGTTATTCACCATCCTTCTCATACCCGCGTGGCCACTGGTGGGTAAGAGATGGAAGTCGTTTAGAATAACTTTTTGGTCATCTTTATCCTCAATTCTTCGTACGTCATTTATTATATAAAATCGCGGTGCGCACCTGTCATTTGCCATTTTAATCTCACTTAGCAATTCTTCTACAAATATATCATTTTTACTATTTTTTATTATACATATTTCGTCGACGTTTATTAGCTTGCAAAATTTATTCAGCTCCCTCACAAAAGCGACTCGCGTCAGTTGTGATCGGAAGTCTGGATTAATAAAAATTGTTAACTTACTTTCAACATAACAAAACGCGTTTTTTTCCATGGTAATCTTATTTTGTTTCCGTAAACTATCTAAGTCTTTTTTCTCTATAAATCTTAGTTCTACTGCCTCTCTTGGTTTTGTATGGCTCCCCACGACACTCGGTTGATCAGGCCAAGTGCAGTCAGAAGTCGTACTATCCGGAGGGCGTTGCAATTTTCTCGCTTGTGCCCTAGTTGTCACATTTATATAAGGCTCACTCATGCTTTTTAAATCTTCTGATGTAAAAGAAATTCGAGACAAGGCATCTGCAGCTGCGTTGTCTGAACCCTTTACATATTCTACAATATAGTCGTACTCCTCTAATATCAATCTGAACTTCATAAGCCTACTTGATGGATCCCGCATGTTAAAAAGGTAAACTAAAGGACGATGATCCGTCAATATTTTGAATTTCCTTCCGTATAAGTACGGACGAAAGTATTTAACAGCCCAAACTATCGCCAATAACTCTTTTTCAATAGTTGGATATCGCTGTTCTGCGCTATTTAAACTTCTACTTGCGTAAGCTACTGGTTTTTTATTTTTATTACTTAATATTGCGCCGATTGCGTAACCTGAAGCGTCTGTTTGTACTATAAACTGATTATTATCTGAAAAATCGGGATATTGGAGTACCGGGGGAGAAACTAAACACTCTTTTAACATTTCAAACGATTTTTTACAATCCTGATCCCAAACAAACGGTACATTTTTTCTACATAATTTATTTAAAGGATAAGCTTTTTCCGCAAAATTTGGAATAAATTTTCTGTAATAATTAACAAAAGCAGTAAAACGTTTGACCTCGTCAACGGACTTTGGGCAAGGATATTTTTTGACTATGTTAATTTTTTCTGGATCGGGAATTACGCCCTTGCTAGTGACTACATGTCCTAAATAAAGCATTTCCTTTTTCAAAAAATCACATTTAACCGGATTAAGCTTTAATTTAACTTGCCTTAGCCTTTCAAAAACATCTTGTAAATTTTTCATTTTTTCGCCTAAATTTCGACCAAAAACTACTAAATCGTCTTGGTAAATAAGGCACTTATCATACGAAAGACCTGTCATAGCTATTGTCATCATCCGAGAAAACGAAGACGGACTGGTCTTAAGTCCCATTGGCATCCTTGTCAACTGGAACTGACCAGAACCAAAAGCCGTATACTTCCGACTGTCTGTATTTAGCTCGACATTATGAAAACCTTGATATAAATCTAAATGACTAAAATATATGCAACCTGATAAGGAATCTAGAATTTCTGTTATGTTAGGAAGAGGGAATTTATCATCTTCAATACAATTATTTAACTTCCTATAATCAACTACTAACCTCCATTTTTTCTCACCGCTAGAATCTAACTTTTTTGGAACTAGTAACAAAGGACTACTCCATTCACTTCGACACTTCTCTATAATTCCTTCCTGTAACATTTTTCCTATTTGCCTATCTATCTCTTTTTTCTGAGCATGAGGTAATCTATATGGTTTAGAAAATATAGGCGTTACGTTAGGCTTTAAAGTTATTGAATGTTTATAAATATTAGTCGTGGTTAAACTATCTCCCGGTAAATAAAATATATCACTGTATTTTGCACATAAATTCTCTACCGACATTTGTTCTTCTCCATTTAAATGTTTTAATTGTAATAAGGAAAACAAATTTTTAACCCGTGTTGCGTTCGATTCACTTTGTGAAAAGGAACAAATGTTGTAATCGTTAACGCTATGGATAGTCGGCTTAATTTTTTCAAGTGAAACATAATTTTCAGTCATATTTAATATCTTTACCGGTATCTTACCACATACTGGTTTTACTAACGAACTGGCTAAGTAAACTCCGTCGCTGATATGTGACGCGCAAACTAAGCATTCGTCTTTTAAGTCTGTCGTTATGTAATGAATAGATTCGCATCTCGGTGGGATCTCTAATTAATTACTACTAATACTAATAGGTAAACTAAACTTACTATTTTCGACCGAAAACGTTATTACGTTAGGACTAAAGTCCAATACCGCGTTATACTTAGTCAGAAAGTCCTGACCGATGATGCCATTCGCCCTAATCGGTAAGAAATCAAATATATAAAATTTGTGTCTCAAATGATAACCATTTACATTGAAGTTTAAATAACAATATCCGATTATTGTCACTTTGCCACCGATACCGTTTATAGAGATGCTCTCTTTGTAATACGAAATCTGTTCTTCTATAACATGTTTATACTTTAGCGCAGAAATTGATGCACCGGTATCAAGTAACCAATGTAGTGCACGGTTGTTTATAGGCAAACTAATTAAACAATTACTATTGCAAGATAAAATTTTAGTCTCGAAAAAACTTTATATTATTATTTTCCGTATTAGACGGTTCCGCCTGCACTTCCGGTTCCGAAATGACGTTAACTATATGAGAGTTACTATTACGCATCCTTTGATTTCGATTATTACGAGTGTTATAGTAAAACTTACCTCTATACGCCGGGCGGGTGCGGGTTGGGGTCTGGCTGTGCTGTTGCTCGCGGTAACCGGTCCAGCCACCACGACGATCATTGTGGTTGTGGTATCCACCCCCGTGCGGCCTACGCTGCACATATCTCTGGCTAGTGTGACCACGATGACCTCGCGCGGAATTGTGCCTAAAAGCCCTTTGAAATCTACCGTTATTATGATACATACCAAGTACTTCCCCTGAACATGAAGCCGAGGTGATTTCCTCATCCTGCGCCGCCTTGATCGCGTCTTTGAGCGAGCTATAATTACGAGCTGCTAGTATAGTGCTCAATCTACGGTTTCGCAGCCCATCGGAGAATTTTTTAATCGCATATTGTTCGTTTAAAGGTTTTAAAACTTTATAATTATCAGAATTTCCGTTGGCCTGTGAAACTGTAAGCTGAACAAAAAGTTCGGATATCTCTTTACCATAGTCCTGTATAGATAATTCATTCTGTTTCATAGAAGTTAATTTAGATTGCAATGCCGTAGCAGATTTTTGTGGTAATAATATATTTTTCATATCACTTAATAACATATCTACATTAGAATAACTTGAACTTAATCTTAATTTAGCAGTTTGGGATAACCTACTTTTTAATACAAAATTAATCAATTGTTTTTTACAATCAGCTGCCGAGAGAGTAGAGCTGTAGTACTCAATATTATCGATTAATTGTCTGGTGTTAGCCTCTTCATCAGTCATGAGCGGCAATAAATTTAATGCAGTTTTTAGGTCGAAGGTAGACATTGTTACATATTTGCTACCCTTATACAATTCGATTACTTCGCCATAAATTTTTTGAAAAGTTTCAATATACTTATAAATTAATTCCGTATCTTCCTGTGACACTTTACCTTTCTTTATATTATTCGTAACTTGAGTAACACAATCAGAATATTTCATAAAAACATCATTTGCTTTACAAAGCTTCTTAGTTAATATATTTCCTATCCTACGATCTGGACCAATTTTAATTAGATATACTCTTATGGCTTCGATATTACGACACAATATTTCTAAATCTGATGCCAAGAACTAGCCATAAAATAAGTTGTTTTTCCTATAACTGAATACATTTTTATATTCGTAATAAAACTAGTAGATACTTACATACCATTAAAATATACCTATTATGTAAATAATTAAATATAATATAAAAGTCACAATATAATGTTCATAGTTCGTAGTGAAAATATAACGTGATAGGTATGTCCCTGAAAATAGGAATCACTGGACGCGAGACCGTAATAATCGAACCGAATTATGGTTTTTCATCACCGAAAATTATTAACGCACTTTTTTTTTTTTAACACTTTATATGCACTTTATATACACTTTGATAAAAAACCGTAGTCTAGTCAAACTTCTCCCTCATTTATGGTTGGCCTTTGAAGTCTGCGTAGGAACGTACGCCGAAGGGTATGATGGTGTATCTGCTGGTAAATTCATCGCAGGTGGCATCTCCGGTAAATACTGTATATGCCATATATTATTACATTATTATTATTGCAGAATTATATTCTCCACTGAAGCTTGGTTATTGCCCCCAGCGGCGTTCTGAGCTAGGATTGTGGCCAGGATTACCTCCTCTTTAGATATAGAGGTACCCATCGTCTTCAAAATTTATAAAAAGTAAAACTCGTAATCTATGTTAGAAGAGCGCGCAATATGTATGGAAAATTCCCGGTCATCGTCGCAACCGTAGTCTGATTTCGTCCCAATATGGACATGGAATTTCAAACAAACCGAGCCTCTGCCACACGCACTGGCAGGGTCGCCATGTAAGGCGGGCTATAGGAGAGACAATTAAACACGAAAGTTGGATCAATACTGACTCTTTAATATTGATAATAAAACATTTATAACATTAGAATATAAGTAAATAAGGCTGGTTATACACAATAGGTTGGCTACACACTACAAATATACTTACAATTTCTAAAGCAATTATTATAACATGTTCATTAAGTGTTTAGTATTTTGTTGCTGGGCGTCTTCGAAATACTTTGATTACAAATTAGGATTTGAAACAAGACTCGTTGATTAGATATCTGTTGACTTTAATTGGGGCCATCACACATTGTAGACAATATTGAGTAACTTCTATATTCTGTGTTAGAGGTGACTTAAAAGTTCGAGGTACGCTGTACGATTTTTATCGCATACCTTCTTCTTCTCATTTATTTTATTCAAATATAAAATGTAGTAAAAATTGCAACATCAAATACATACAAAGGTACCCTCCCATTCTTAATTTTTCTGGCGTTAAATATAGAAGTTACCTATTAGCTATTAAGTTGTCAAATCAATGCCATAAATGCGAAAATTATTGTGCGTATATATTAAGCTCTTTCGAACTTAAAACATTGAAGGAGTCTTGTGAATTTTAGTATACAGATGATATATTTCTAAACTTAGTAGGGATACTACTTTTTACTTTGGAAAATATATTATACTACTTAGTATAATTCACAAAAAAAAATTTCATGCAGCAGCCAGCTTGTATTTATAAATGTTATCTAAATATATTTTATTTATTGTGTGAATGTTTGCATCTTTCATCATTAGGCTGTGACGCGTTTTATAACAGATATTATATACATATTTATATATCTGAAAAAAGTCAAGAAAACTACAAGATATATTTTTAAGTGCCAGAGCAAATTTTTTATATGTATATAAAAATGTTGTATGAGCAATAACAGTATTTGTCTATAATAATATTATAAATGCGAAAGTTTAGATGTTTGGATGGATGGATGGATGTTTGTCACTCAATCACGAAAGAACTACAGAACGGATTTGAATATAATTTAGTTCACAGATATATGATGACATGGAATAGCACATATGCTACTTTTTATCCCTGAAAAATTAGGTGATCCCGCGAAATTCACTAAAAACATTTGTAATTCAGCGGGATGTCCGCTGTAGCTAGTTTTCTATAATTATATATCAGAAAAAATACTAAAATACTCTGTAAAAAAATAGGACGAAATGTATCCCAAAAGTTAATTACAAGGATCCTTCTCATGAAATTCAGTGTCAAGTTGAAATTATGTTGATGTTAATAGAAAATGTACGATAGCCCTTAAATCTAATAAAAATACCATCTCTCGTTGGCCTCGCTGTTTTACCGTTATTGATGTTGTAACTTAAAATTTAAGTGTCACTCTTAAATAGATAATGTATCTTCGTTAAGTTTAGAAGACCAGTGTTACTGAACCTTGGTTAACTTTTATTCAAGTCGTTTGCCGTTGAAATGCTATTGATTTTTTTATATCATAGGATAGTAAATAAACTGATGGTTCTCCTGATATAAAGAGACAACTATAAATAAATAAATATTCACGGGACAAATTACACTGACTGATCTAACCCCAAAGTAAGCAAATTATTTGCTTGTGTTATGGATTTTAGTCAACGATACTAATACATAGAAATATATATATAAATACTAGAATATATTTAATAAACACCCAAACCTGGAAATACAAACATTTATGTTCATCACACACATGCTTGTCTCCACCGGAATCGAACCCGAGCCTCGTCGATTGCGTAGTCAGGGTCGCTAACCACTCGATCAATGGGACGGTCAAATCACCAACAGACGCAAGAGATGTCAGTGATGAGTAGCTATCCGTGTGGCAGAGATGGAATTCCAAATGCGCGAGTGAACCTTACCCTCCAAACCGGAACCGTGCTCCGGAAAGAGACAAACATCGACACTATTCCGGCAGGAAGAGGCAATAGTACCTTAGCCCGGGCGGAACATTGTAGAACTCTTCAACTTATACATAAATAATGTGTAATCCACCACTTAGTTGACAGTCACGATATCACTGAAACTTTTCGAATTTTCTCGCCTTTTACGACACATAATATAGTAAAGAAGTTAATCTTTTCTCTTTTTTGAGACAACCATCGCCTGTAGCAAAGATTCCCAAACTTCTTTTTCGTAGACCACTTTCAAAATTTTGCAGGTTCTGGTAGACCCCTTGAATCTAAATTTCTACCATAATCCTAAAACTTAAGAAAAAACTTGAAGAATAGATCTAAATATGGAAATTTTAAATTCAGTCGTGTCGAAATGATTTTTTTGGCCATAAAGTCTTTTATAATTATTTTTTATTCTATTATAAAATAAACTTTTTTTGCTACATTATTTTAATTCGGGGCCCAATAGATGGTCAAAAATTTTATATTTTAATGTAATAAGTCGTTTAGTGGGTTGAAAAGTCGGACTTTCTATAATAACATATGTACATAATATATATTTAAAAGACACAAAGCAAAGTTCGAGTAGTAAGTCCAAATCAACCATTCGATTATTGGATGTTGAGCTTTTGAAATACCAGTCTTGTCCCAATTTCTTCTTTTAATACCCAATCATTCCATATTTCATAAGTAAGGTATTCTAACTCAATAACTTAAGACGCTCCGTGATGTTGAATATTAATTACAAAAATAATCCTCCTACAAAAGATATAGGTCGCACAGACAAAATGGCGGGACCATTTTAAAAATAATAAGGCCAATGCACACGTTCAGGCCGCCCGCATGATTTAAATAAATCGACTCAAAAATAATTTACATAAAAGAACCAAAGAACTCGCGGGGCGCCGATAACAATTAACTCCATTGTTCTTAAAAACTCTTTAATATTAAAACAAAGGCGAATAGTGTGTGCCCAGCCCTCGTGTAAGTCATGCGGGTGAAGCTATTGAACCAAATTTTTATAATACAAATACAAAGGTAATAATCGTTCCTTATATATGCATCACAGCTGGCGTCAACGTTCGTTATGGACTATTGCAATGGGGAATAATTTTAGCACCTAAAGCGTTAAATGTCTCCTGATTAAATGTAGATCGAGAGAATCTGGGTTTGAATCTAATGGTCTGATATAGAATATATCTGATTTTCTACTATGTAATTTGTAAAAGGCGAATAATTTACTGAACGTGTATCAATCCCCAATATTATCAATATACAATATTTTCGAAGTAAAATTCCTTATGTGATAACGGTCTACAATATGTTGTCACATTTCCACTAGTTAAAAACAGAACATTGTGAGTATATGTAATACAGATATAAGAAAAAGATTTTATAACAAGCTTATATTGACATGAGCTGATTTATCTTCTTTTTTAATTTTTACTACTTGCCCTTCCCAAAATTTATCTGGTTTTAATATTGAAGAACTGAAATATTGGCTTGACTTCACCTATCAATGTAGACATAATATTTATTAAAATATTATGTCTACATTGATAGGTAATAATAACAATTAATTAGCCATTCAATTCTCACTTTTTTTTCGAAAACTGTTAATTCATGGTTGGAACTCAGCTGTAATGCAAATTTCCATAGTTAGATCTAACCTTCATATTTTTTGTTAATTTTTAGGAGTATGGTAGAAATTTAGATTCAAGAGGTCCACTGAAAAATTTTGTAACCTGCGAGAAAAAAAAGTTTGGGAATCTTTGGTTTAGCCGAATGAAACTTAAATGGAAATGGAAAATTACAGAGTATATTGAAAAATCTAAAATAGAACAATGGTAAATATCTTCAACAGTTTGTCTCTATTTCAGAACTTATCGAGCCATTTAGCTACGGACACGTCCGTAGCTAAATTTCATATAGGAATCTTATAAGTTGAAAAATTAAAACATTATTAATTTTATATTTACGTTCATATCCCAGAAGTGGTAGAGGTTAATCTGGTACAACCACGACGAGCCAACGGTATCACATCCTAGAATGTGACCAGATGCCTTCCTGATTGCCCTTTGATCTTTAAGCTTTAGTGGCTTTTTTATTGTTATTATTACTTATATATTTTCATTATTACTTTTAATATATTTAGCCATAGTTAGTAGTTTTATTGTTATTATATTACTTGGATTTTGCATGCCACTATCGAGCTCTACTACCGAGTAATTAAATGGTCACAATTTCACACTCTTGTAAACGCGATAACTGTTCAAAAAATATTTTTTTACGTCTTCGCTAAACTTCTGGGAAGACACATTATATTACACAAAGCTTTTGTCCGTTCAGGAGTAATCTTTCTTATCTAGTCTTTTTATTATTATTATATTCTCATTATTACTTTCAATAAATTATTATGTAGCCATAGTAGTTTTATTTTTGCATGCCACTTATAGAGCTCTACTACCGAGTAATTAAGTAGTTACAATTGCACGCTTCTGTAAACACAATAATTGTCGAAAAAATATTTTTCTATATTTTTTAACGTCTTCGCTAAGCTTCTGGGAAGACACATTATTATTTTTTTTTTTATATCATAACATAGCAAACAAGCAGATGGGTCTCCCGATGGAAAGGGTCAACCATCGCCTATAGACACCAAAGATGTTAATGGTGCGTTGCTATCTTGTGGCGAGGTCTAATGCCACATGCATAAGTTTACCGGCTACCTTACCCTTCAAACCGGAACACGACAGCGACAAGCACTGACGCTATTGCGGCAGGAATAGGTAAGGCGGTGGTACCAGACCCGGACGAGACAATGCAGAACTCTACCACCTAGTAGCCACGATGGTAGTGACTCGATAGCCATTCGGTTGCCTTTTACGACCTGCCTGGCAGAACGGCAGTTGGCCGATTCTACAAAGGAGGCCGGGACCAACACGGCGAATTAAGCAAAGCTTTTTGTCTTTTCATCAGTAATATATTTTTCTCTTCGTTTTTTTATAATTTATAATTATGTATTATATTTTCATAATTACTTTTAATATATGTAGCCATAGTAAGTATTTTTATTGTTATTATATTGCTTGTATTATGCATACCACTTATCGAGCTCTACTACCGAGTAATTAAATGGTCACAATTGCACGCACTGTTGAAAAAATATTTTTCTATATTTTTAACGTCTTCGCTAAGCTTCTGGAAGATTTTACACTTTCAATCGTCGGCACTTGGTGAAATTCCATTATTTTTAGTTGAAACTAGTTTATCACACACTTGTGTTTTTATTTCACTATTATTATACACTAAATTCTTTAACTTTATCGGCCGGTTTCGATTTTTAAAGCATCTTCAGGACGTAATATTCTTTATATAAAAAAAAAGTCCAATACTGTCCTGTTCTGTCCTGCTATCCAAAAGTAATCCATATTATAAAAGTGTGAAATTCTGTTTGTCTTTCAAACTTTTATGGCTAAACTGCTGAAACGAATTTAATGAAATTTGACATGGAAATGGTTAAAGTGAATCTTTAACTATCTCCATGTCAAACTTCATTAAAATCGGTTAAAGATGGGTTAGCTTTTTTCAAAACTCTACCTTTGAGTTTGTATGAAAAACTATATCGTCGACATGCTAACCTATTTGCGGACAAAGCTGTGCTAGTCAGCTAGTAAATAAAATAATATATATCTTTGGCGTCTATTCGAGATATTCTAGACGCCAAAAACCCCAACCAGTATAAAGATCTCCTCATAGTAATATCATAGTAATTAAAAAATATCATTAATACATTATTGTAAATAATTATTTAAAAAAATGTATATGTACATAAAAGCCAAGGCCGCTGAGTTTCTTCCACCAGATCTTCCCAGTGTGTGGCCGCGTTTACGTTAGTAACCCAAAAAATCTGTAAACGGTTGACCCTGCTGGACGTCCCTGAAATTTCCCGCTAAATTAAGGTATTTTAAGCTCAAAGGTGTAAAAACTATAAGCATAGATTTTTTCAGTCCAAACATCAATTTTGTTAAAAATAGCAATATATTGGTTTTTTTAAAGCTGTATATTTTGGAAACGATGATCGATTTTGATCTTTCGAATGGCATTAAACACAATTTTTGAGATCTAAAATATTGCTTTAGCTACATAATCAATAGTTGAAATTTCAAAGCAAGGTTAAAAAAAATTTTTTTTTTAAATTTTTCGGTATTTTATCAATGAAAATGAAATAATCCTAAGCAAATTGACTGACGTTATCTTGAAAGCAGCCGGAAAAGGTTCCTAGGATCTCAAAACGTGGCGATCTGGTGAAAACTCGATTTTCGAAAATCGAGGCAAAATCAGTAACTACCTTATAAATAGCGGGAAGTTAAAAAATGTTGCCTCGTCAAAATTGCTTGTGAAGGATAATTTGAATAAAAATGTTTTAACTTTTACTTTCCATTGGGATAGTCATCTGCTTGCTTGGTATCTCATGGTGCAAAATAAAAAAATAATATCTCTTGTTACATGTGTATTTTAGCACTTACTACGTGCTTGGGAACACTTGAAAGACCTTAAAAACAACAAAGAAAAATTTCGATAGGTCAGGAATCGGCTGATCACAAAGCAAAGAATAATTTCGCCATGTTGAACCAGTCGATAGTGGCTCAGATAGTTAGAGCGTCCCGGTCAGAGAAAAGTCGCAAATTCAAGTCCTGTTGTGTCAACATTTTTCCTAATTTTTCCAGTATCTCTAGTATCTATGGGCGGTGGTGATAGTTTCCTTAAATCAGGTAAGCCTGCTTTTTTGCTATCTCTTAATGAATAAAAATCCTAACATGTGTTAAATAAACAGACATTTTTTAAGTAGCAAGACATTTACTTAGCAGCAGATGAGGCAAACGTAATTAACTTAGTGTAATGATTCAGTGTATTTAGCCATTAGTATAAATTGCTTCTACAAAATGCAATGGTTTGTTCTACTTGGATCTTGCCTAGAATAACTCGAAACTAAAATTAAAAAGAACTAGATTTTAAATTTAGCAAGAAAGAACTAATCGACGAAATCGATCATACAGCAAAGAAGAATTTCGCCACGTCGAGCCTGTCGACACTAGCTCAGCGGTAGAGCGTCCCGGCTTTAGGTAGACGGTCGGTCGATTTTTTTTAAATTGTTTTTAAAGTTTTTCAGAAAGCTTTAAGCGTTGATCACTTAATATCTCACCAACAGACAAACCGACAAATTTTTGTGAACGGGAAAATCTAAAGAAATAGGATTTACTCTTATTAGCCCACAAAGGAAACGACTTAATGATACTAGTATCACCTTTACCGGATGAATGTAGGTAGATATCAATGGTTGTCATTGTCGAGTTCCGGTTTGGAAAATAGCGCAGCCGGTAGACTTATGCATGTTGCATTGCCATCTACCACAACGCAACATAACATCTTTGGTATCTATAGGCGATGGTTTTTCTTTTCATCAGAGTGCTAAGTGTGAGTTTTTCTTTTCGCATTCGAACGTGAGCGCGTTTGGAGTTTACTAGGAATTTATATGTGATTTGTACAGCGCCACCTAGTGGTAAACTGGTTTCTCACGTTTACCACTAGGTGGCGCTGTACAAACCACATACAAATTCCTAATAAACTCGAAACGCGCTCACGATCGAATGCAAAAAGAAAAAACTCACACTTAGCACTCAGAAGAGTCAACTGTTTGTTAGCTGATGAGTTATATGAAAAGGTAGATTCCAGGAGAAATCGAGAGTTACCATAGATACAGAGTTACTTTTAAAGGTCCGACAAAATTTTATAATTAGGAACTTAATATAGAATTGAAAGTGCTTTTTAATTGTTGTTGTAAAATTATTACAAGACTAGCTGTTGCCCGCGATTTCGTTCGCGCGGACTTCGTTTAATCCGCACAGCATCTCCCCCGTAGGTGATAAGGTGATAATATGTAGCCTATATGTTGACCCGACCTGTTAGTACATGCAAAAATTTGAAGTAAATCCATGCAGTACTTTTTGAGTTAATCCCGGACATACATTGACTTTTCTACAATTTTATTATACGTATAGATAGATATAGATAATATAAAATTATTCCTTTAAAAATATCCTACTATATTTATGAATTGCATGCACTCCGTGCAAATGTAGTTGTCTTGTGAAATAACTTATTTTACATTTATCAATAACTAGCTGTGCCCGCGACTCCGTTCGCATAGGAAAAAATCTATAATATAAAACCGCATAATTCCCGTTTTCGTGGGATTTCCTGGATAAAAACTATCTTATGTCCTTTCTCGGGTCTCAAACTATATTTGTTCCAAATTTCACCCTAATCAGTTCAGTGGTTTAGGCGTGAAGAAGAGACAGACAGAAAGACAAAAAAAGTTACTTTCGCATTTATAATATTAGTATGGATAACAATAGTAACTATTAGATAATCTGTCGCTCTAAGAACATATTTTCCGATTACTTTTATTTTAGTTGAAGACACTAAAATATTTTATTTCGAATTTTGCATAATCATAATTATATTCGTGCGTTTTGTTTTTTTTTGTGTTGGATACAAATGAAATTTTGATTTTTTTTAATTATCTGTTTTTATAAGATAAACTAGCTGCCCCGGCAAACGTTGTTCTGCCTTTTCAACTACTCTTTTTTTCTATATTTTCTTACCTTTTAAACCTTCCCTGGACTTACAGTTAGTTCAAAACCAAAATTAGCCAAATCGGTTCAGCCGTTCTCGAGTTTTAGCGAGACTAACGAACAGCAATTTATTTTTATATATATAGATAGATAGATTGAACATATTATCGATTCTGAACAGCCTCTGAAAATTTGGCTGGACCTTTAAAAGTAACCTTGAATATTGATAGATCTATCCAATGTGGTATCCAAATGCTCTTGAAATGGACATATTTGCGTACATTTCTTCTCTCCTAATCTTTATGATGAAAGTTATGAATGCAAAAAAAGTAACTGAAATGTGGCTGGATCGCGATATGGCTTTCAATTCCATCTGCCTACCCACAATGGAAAAAGCGTGTATATATGTATGTTTTTAGAATGAGTTCTATAAATGTGTAAGAAATGAAGGAATTAACGCAAGCCCTCCTGGAGTCAAATATATGCTAATCTAAAATAACCAAGTTTTAATATAAAGATGATCCTGATGGAAAGAAAAACCATGGGCTATAGACACTAAAGATATTAATGGTGCGTTGCTATCTTGTAGCAAGGTCTTATGCCACATGCATAAGTTTACCGGCTACCTTACCCTCTAAACCGGAACACGATAGTGACAAGCTCTGACGCTATTGCGGCAGGAATAGGTAAGGCGGTGGTACCAGACCCGGGCGAGACAATGCAGAATTCTACCACCTAGTAGCCGCGATGTTAGTGACTGGTTTAGCCAATCGGTCTTCTTTTACGACCTGCCTGGCAGAACCGCAGTTGGCCTATTCTTCAAAGGACCGTGTGTCCGGGTGGCAACGCCACATGCATAAGGCTTCTTTACCCTCCAAATTGCAACTCGATAATGACAAGCATTGACACTATTGCGTCAAGAATAAGTAAAGCTGTGGTACCAAATACCTGGGATTCTGACATTGCAAAATTCTACCACTTAATAGTCACGATGGTGGTGACACGTATAACTAATCAGTTGCCTTTTACGAACTATCTGGCAGAAAGGCAGACGTTCTATTCTTCGAAGTAGTTTGCACCAAAAAAAAAGTATCTTCACGCCCATATCCCCGAAGGGGTAGGCAGAGGTACGACAAGTGCACCCACGATTAGCCGAAGATACTTGGTCCCACAAATGTGATAGGTGGCAAGCCTATCGCCAACCGGGCACTTTCCGATCCCGGGCAACTTCGTGTTTCTCGGAAAACTGAAAAAACACTTTTTTATGTGTCGAATCGAACCCGGGACCTCATGTGGTCAACGCCAACGCTGGACTACTAGACCACGGAGGCGACCACCAACTCGGGGGAAAACCGATTTGTAAAAGTTTTCCTACTTTGGAAGTCGCTTAAAAAATTATATATATAGTGCCATAAATTACTTAGATATCGAATTATTGTCTTATAACAGGCAACCGCTAAGAAAGATATAATTTTAACCCTTAAAGCGGTAAAACCTAATACAATACGAACAAAGACTCGACGTCAAACTAGTCTTGTATAATTAATGTACCTCTTTTAATTAACGAGTGTTCATTAACTATGCAACATTAGACGAAACCGTAATTAACTTGACGTAATAATTCAATGTATTTAATCAGTAATGTAAATTCCCAGTACTAAATGCAACGGTTCGTTCTACTTAGTCCTGTTTGCTGTAGTTTAATATAAAATATCTTACTCAGTATCTATTATTACGGGAAGCAAAAACTTTGTACCCATTACGTGAACTGAGGACATTGATATATTGAAAAAAAATGTGTAAACATTTGACTTCGCTCTAAATTAAGATATTTTAAGCTCAAAAGATTAAAAAATATAAGCATAGATTTTTCAGTTGAAACATGTATTTTGTTAAAAATGGCAGTATATTAATTTTTGAAAAGCTATATATTTTGAAAACGATGATGGCATTCAACTCAATTTTTGAGATCTAAAATATTTCTTAAGCTAAATAATCGATAGGTTGAAATTTCGATTCGATTTCCAAAAACATTTTATTTTTAATTTTCTTTATTGAGAAATCCCAAAAAAAATGACCGATTTTGATTAAATTAACGGTATTTGACGCAGTTTTTAAAGGATATAAGTTGATAACATTTTAAAGTCAATCGGTAAATTAACTTGAAAGTTATTTAAAAAAATTAAGTAAGTTTGCTAAAAACAACGTAATTTTAATATTTGAAAAGCTATAAGTTTTGAGAATTAGACTCCATTTTTATTTTTGAAACGGAATTTGACGTAGTTTTTTAGTACTAAGATATCGTAAAATACCAAAAAATGATTACTTGAAAAAAATCGAAGCTATGGCGAAAAAACACTTTTTTCAAAATTTTTCGTCAACAATTACTACCAAACAGATAAACCGATTTTGATGCATTTTATATATTAGACGTAGTTTTTTGAAGAATAGAGCTGATTAGTTTTTGTACTTAATCGGTACATAAATCTGAAAGTTATATTAAAGAAATATTGTTTCGCCAAATTGTTTTGGTGTTTTTTCAAAATTTCTCAAAATTTCCTGGACTGAATTGGTTAAAATTTTCAGGAAATCTAAGTTGGGCGGAATCCAATCGAATGCCATTAACCGCGTTTCGATCATTCCAGCCGTTAAAAAGTTATAAGATGCTTACATACACACATACACAAACACACACACACACACATACACACACACACATACACACACACACACATACATACATACAGATATACTGACGTCATCGTAAATATAATCGGAAAAGGTTCCTAAGACCTCAAAATGTGAAAACTCGATTTTTGAAAATCGGGGTAAAATCAGTAACTTCCTTATCTATATAGGTAGTGGGAAGTTAAAAAATATATGTCCGTAAGTTCGCGTAATTTTTATGAAAATGACTGAGGACTTTAAAATTTGGCACAGTCAAAGTTTATACGGAGAATCTCCAAAATATTAATGTCTAAAACAATAATTTATGCATCAAAAACACTTTAAAGTTTAATATAAATAAACATTAAAGTCCATACATTTACAAACAACTTAATATTCATACAGATATACACATACACATATATCTTCACGCCAGATCCCTTACGAAGTAGGCAAAGAGAACCGAGTGCCATACATCACGATCCTTGCAAGCTTGTCTCGCTTCCTCCACATTCAACACTCTCTTCATACATACACGCAGGTTGTGAAAACTCTTGACACCACTTTCAGTCAGTACTCGATCAATCTGATCATGGTATGGAAGTGTTGGTTCTCCCCGGTACCTACATCCATCCTTCATTGTATATCTGTTTTGTTAACCTTTTATCTACCATTCTTTCTACATGTCCGAACGAACGGAGCATGCCCTTTCTCATCTTTACACCGACACTTTCTTTCAAGCCTAACCTCTTCTTAGGTTCTCTCTCCTCACTTCCACATTACGAACTCGGTCCACGAGTGTTACACTACATATTTTTCTTAGCAACCTCATCTCATCCGCGTTGATTCTACTTTCATGCCCTTTCTGACATACCCAAATCTCACTTCCATACAATAGTGTTGGGATAAGCATGTAATTATGCAGGGCTAGACGGGTCCTGAGCCTGACTTAAAATTGTGCTATTAAGTAATCTCCCTAACGCTCCATTCACTCTGTTCCCTGCACACACTCTTCTTTCAACATCAGCGGTGTACTTTCCATCCCTGTTAAAAGCACGTCCTAGATATATAGTTTGTATACAAACTCATCCACTTATTCCAACACTACATCATCGACCACAACTCTTATATCTGTTCTGGTTGCTTCTCTTTCAAATACTAAAACTTTAGTTTTCTTCGCATTCAAATGTAAGCCACTATTCTTACAATCATCATTCATAACTGTGACCAGTGTTTGCAGCTCAGATAGAGTTGACCCTAAAAGTACAGATATGCCATTTTGTTTATGGTGAAAATTTGTTTTTAAACTTAGAAGAGATTTTAATATAGTCTTTGAACAAACTTATGGTCAAATTGCGACCAGTAGGTGATTGCTAGATTTTATAAAAGTGATTGTGTGTTTGTGCATATTTGTATGTACGTTTGCTATTCCTTGTTCGGTTAAATTACTTCTAGCATTTAATCACACTTAATACATAAGTTATATAATATAAATAATACATAAATTAATACATAAGTTACACAAAATAATTGAATCGAACGTGAATATGGGCTCTGTTTCATCACCATTCATCTATTTTATATTTTTGGAGATAGACTGTATTCCCAATCGTCGTTTTTTATTAATTGTAGTAACTTGGATGAGACATCTTTACGTGCTCATCCAAGGCAACGCAAGTCCAAGGTACAAAATCACCAGTCTTGAAATTGTTCCAGAGATTTTTTCTGTAAAACATTTTTACCCGATATGAGGTTTGAATCCGGGATCTCAGTTCAAGTCAAACAAGCTAGCTAATAGGTCGCGAGGTAGTCATTTATTTATAAAATAATAAATACTAACTCACTATATCTTTGGAGAGTTAGGTAAAGATGCAATTAGTACAACCATTATTAATTAAAGGCATTAAGTTAAGCGACATGAGAAGTTATAAAACTGTCAACAATCTTTTGCAAGTAACTTTTTCGCCGTGTTGGTCCCGGCCTCCTTTGAAGAATAGGCCAACTGCCGTTCTGCCAGGCAGGTCGTAAAAGGCGACCGATTGGCTATCGAGTCACTACCATCGTGGCTACTAGGTGGTAGAGTTGCGCATTGTCTCGCCCGGGTCTGGTACCACCGCCTTACCTATTCCTGCCGCAATAGCGTCAGTGCTTGTCGCTGTCGTGTTCCAGTTTGGAGGGTAAGGTAGCCGGTAAACTTATGCATGTGGCATTAGACCTCGCCACAAGTTAGCAACGCATCATTAACATCTTTGGTGTCTATAGGCGATGGTTGACTTTTTCCATCAGGAGACCCATCTGCTTGTTTGCTATCTCATGATATAAAAAAAAAAACTTTTTGAAGAAATTTAAAAATAGCTTATGTACAATTAATTGCCCACTCCGGAATTCGAATCCTAGACTTGCTACTGAATTACGACTTACTAAAGCTGATACACTATAATTTACACTTTTTTTTTAACTTCCCGCTACGTATGTAGATAAGGAAGTTACTGATTTTGCCGCGATTTTCGAAAATTGAGTTTTCACCGAGTTTCCACGTTTTAAGGTTCTAGGAACCTTTTCCGACTATTTTCACAGTGACATCAGAGTGTCTGTATGTATTTATGTATGTGTGTGTGCGTATGTGTGTGTATGTGTGTATGTAAATATCTCATAACTTTTGAACGGCTTGAGCGATCGAAACGCGGTTGATGGCATTCGATTGGATTCTACTCAACTTAGACTTCCTAAAAGTTTGAACCAAGTTTGCCTAGAAAATTTTGGAATTTTGAAAAAACCTCAAAACAAATTTAGCAAAATAGTTTTTTATATATATATATATATATATATATATATATATATATATATATATATATATATATATATATATATATATATATATATATATATATATATATATATATATATATATATAACTTCCAAATTAATATACCGATTGAGTAGAAAAATCTTATCAGCTCTATTTCTCAAAAAACTACGTCTAATGCATAAATTACACCAAAATCGATCTATCCATTCGGGAGTAATCGTTACCGAAAAATTTTGAAATAAGTGTTTTTTCAACATAACTTCGAAATTTATCGGTCAATTATTTTTTTATTATTCTATGATATTTTAGTGCTAAAAAAGCTACGTTGAATATATCGTTTCAGAAGTCAAAATCGAATCTAATTTTCAAAAGTTCTAGCATTTTAAATATTAAAATTACGTTGTTATTAGCAAAGTTACTTACTATTTTTGACATAACTTTCAGGTTAATCACCGATTGATTAAAAATCTTATCAGATATTCTCCCTAAAAAACTGCTTCAAATACCGTTAATTGGATCAAAATCGGTAAGTTTTTTGGGATGATAAATCCCCACAGACGAAAATTTTTGAAAAAACTGTGTTTTAACGTTGTTTCAAAATATTTCAACCTAGCGATTATGTAGCTAAAGCAATATTTTAGATTGGAGAAATTAAGTTGAATGCCATTCAAAACATCAAAATCGATCATCTTTTCTAAAATATACAGCTTTTCAAATATCAATATACTGCCATTTTTAACTTAACAGATGGGATGGGATGGCCTACAGGGTCAACCGCTTACAGATTTTTTATTTATATTAATAGCTCCAATTGAAACAAATCAGCGGCAGCGTTTAATCTTATTAAATGGTAGAAATCCTACATGAGTCAATTAAGGCATTTGTAATATTTTCCTAGTAATGGCACTGTTCCACTGAATCATTCAGTGTCATCATTGTGAACTGACAAGGTGGTTACAATTACTCACATTGCCTAGTTTTTACCATTTACCTGTTTGAAAAATGGCTTTCCTGTGTAAGTCAAGCCCGTTTCTGTAATGTTTTTTGCTTTTGTAATGTACAAATGATCTGTACAAAAAAAATATATATAAAATAAGAGTTCTGCATTGTCTCGCCCGGGTCTGGTTCCAACGCCTTGCCTATTCCTGGCGCAATAGCGTCAGTGCTTGTCGCTGTCGTGTTCCGGTTTGGAGGGTAAGGTCGCCGGTAAACTTATGCATGCATTGCATTAGACCTCGCCACAAGATAGCAACGCACCATTAACACCTTTAGTGTCTATAGGCGATGGTTGACTCTTTCCATCAGGAGACCCATCTGCTTGTTTGCTATTTTATGATATATAAGATATATTACAATTGCTGAAATTATTTACAACTAATAAAATAATTAGTAAAAAATATTACTCCGCTCCGTTGGTCGAGTGGTTAGCGATCCTGACTACGTAATCGACGGGGCTCGGGCTCGATCCCCGACGGGGACAAGCATTTGTGTGATGAGCATAAATGTTTGTATTTCCGGGTTTGGGTGTTTATTAAATATATTCTAGTATTTATATATGTATTTCTATGTATTTATATCGTTGACTAACACCTATAACACAAGCAAATAATTTGCTTACTTTGGGGTTAGATCAGTAAGTGTAATTCGTCCCGTCAATATTTATTATTTATTATTATTTTAAAAGTAAGAGTAGTATTAATTAACTTTTAAAAAGTTTAACTTCAACTCTGCGTAAAGATTACACTCACATAATTTTTACTAATTTATTTGTACTTAATATGCATCTAAAAATATCAGCTTCCTGCACTTTGTCTCCATATGAACTTTAACCTTCCCGAATTTCATGCATTTCAGTTCAAGCAATTTTCTTAAAAAGGGGTAGAAAAACTGTGCTTCACGTTTATAAATTAATATAAATGACAACACTATTTAAAATTTCAACGTTAGCAAGCTTCAAATTAAAAAAAATCTAGCGTAATATGAAATTAAAAACAACTTTTAAACATCATGAAAAAATCTTGCACACTCCGCCGAATGATTCAATTCGACCCCTAACGTTAACCCTTCACTGTTTTTCATACCATATTTCGTGCACGACTACTCTCGGCATATTTGCATACTGTTAATTCGATCCCAGACATTTTTTCTAAGTAATCTAACTTAATGATAAAAAATTAAAGGGTTTAGATTTTTTGCTCCTTAAAAAACGGGTGTCATTGTCAAAAAAATCTTTATAGAATTTGTTTGTTTCTAAAACATCTGCTTCATACAATGTCCTGTTATTAAAATTTTAACATTATTTAATTTGCATATTACGTTATATTTATATGAGTATTAAACACATCTGTCTTTTACGTGCTTTAGTTAATAATCCGCAAGACGTCATACTGTTTTTCTAAACTAATAACAAAGAGGAAAGATTTGATATTTTGTTTATTTGTTTGTTACGATTTAACCCAAAAACTGTGCGACCGATTTAAAAATTCTTTTATATTTAGACAGTCTAAGATCCTACTATAAAACGACCTTCACCAAGCTGGTTAATGGATGAAAAATATTTTATATCCAATTAAATATGACAAAAAATATATTATAAACAGGTTTACGAGTTGTTCCCTGTGTTGTTTCCGGGCTCCTTTGAAGAATAGACCAACTGCCGTTCTGCCGGGCAGGACGTAAAAGGCGACCGATTGGCTATGTGAGTCACTACCATCGTGGCTACTAGGTGGTAGAGTTCTGCACTGACTTGCCCGGGTCTGGTACCACCGCCTTACCTATTCCTACCGCAATAGCGTCAGTGCTTGTCATTGTCGTATTCCGGTTTGGAGGGTAAGGTAGCCGGTAAACTTATGCATGTGCCATTAGACCCCGCCACAAGATAGCAACGCACCATTAACATCTTTGGTGTCTATAGGCGATGGTTGACTCTTACCATCAGGAGACTCATCTGCTTGTTTGCTATCTTATGATATAAAAAAAGTAAATATGAAATTTTAAACTAACGCGTTCTACTATCATTTTTAAAAATACATAAATGGGTCAAAAACTTACCTACTTGCAAAGTTACCGTGGTAGTGACTCGCATAGCCAATCGGTCGCCTTTTACGACCTGCCTGGTAGAACGGCAGTTGGTCTATTCTTCAAAGGAGCCAGGAACCAACACGGGTAGAACTAAATATGTGTTTTTAAATTGTAAGTTTGTGCACAATAAAGAGTTTTCATTCAAAGTGTAGTAATGAGTTTTGGTCTTCCTCTCTTTGAATTTTTTAAAGCGCTGTGTGTTTTTCAAAATGAACATGATCAAAATATGCTGAAATTCCTAAATTTTGATTTCGATGATTAGGTATAATTTAATACCCGCCTCATGTTGTTCAATTTCTAGTAAATTAGCAATAACTGACATGTATCAATAAAAGAAACAGAAACAACTCACATACGTAAATGACGACTCGTAGTTTAGGAACCTGCGTGTCTTCACATGTTCTTAACTGAGTGCTAAGTGTGAGTTTTTCTTTTCGCATTCGATCGTGAGCGCGTTTGGAGTTTACTAGGAATTTGTATGTGATTTGTACAGCGCCACGTAGTGGTGAACGTGAGAAACCAGTTTACCACTAGGTGGCGCTGTACAAATCACATACAAATTCTTAGTAAACTCGAAACGCGCTCACGATCGAATGTGAAAAGAAAAACTCACACTTAGCACTCTGAAAGCAGTTTGTCAGTCGTCCTCATCATTTACACCAAAAAAAAATAAGACTTTTTTTAATTATATTTACTTAAAATAGTTGGTAAATTCGTTTTTGGGTTTTCAAACAAGTAGACGCTATTTGTTTGTTTGCAAATTTATCAGTACTTGCAAATGTACCCGTCACCAACAATAATCAAGTACGTTTCTAATTCGTTACTATAAGTACGAAACAATACATATATATTTTTAATCTGTGAGTTTCAAAACGACAAATTATAATATAGTATACATAACACAAAGTCGGGTTAAACATTGTTTCGCCGACAATAATTAAGTATTTTTCGAAATTTTTTAAAAATCCCTTGCTATTCGAGCATTCGATTTAGACTTACAAAAATTTTAAGTTTAGTGATACCCAATCGAATGCCGTCAACTGCATTTTGATCGATCAAGCTGTTTTAAAGTTTTAAGAGAATTACATACACACAAAAACAGACACACGCACATATACACACCATATAGACATAGCTAACGTCATCGTAATAGTAGAACAGATTCCTAGGACCTTAAAAAAGCAAAGCTCTGAAAAAAGTTCGATTAACGAAAATCGTGGTTACTTTAGGGGAAGTGACGTCTGAACCCTTGACGACATTTGGTTTGTTTTTTATGATACATAGTAGTCATAATCATTCTAAGGCGATACGAAAATCGCCGGGCCAGGTAGTCTATATAAATAAAAATTAATCCAGAAATGTTTGTTCGCGCTTTACTTTGGAATAAAGACTCAAAATTGGATAATTCTTTTTTGTTGCCAGAAGACGGGCCTTGTGCATAAAAATCGCATAACACTAAAGTGAATGAGTGGCTAAATTAGAAGATTGTGGAAGGATTTTCACTAAGTTAACAAAAACAAAAATTTTAAAAATTGTTAATCAAAACTCAAATTTGTATTTTTTTTTTTACTAAATGTCGTGCTGTAACATTCATTTACAGTACTTTTGTCTCTTATTTTCATTAAGTACACAGGTCCAATGAAGTCAGGGCGGGCTTAAAGCTAGTAAAATATGAAATAGCACATAGACAAACTAATAATGCAACAATACCTTAGACTAGAAACAGATATCCTTGAGAACAGCATATGTGCCTTAGGCAGTAAAGTTACTTAGTAAAACACGTACGAGTCTTACATGCAACACTGTAGCCTGTTGTTTTGTCTCTCCGTTCAGCTTTCTGCTTATAGAATTAGACCTACTTACATTGATCGCACGCATAAAAGGTATCAGCATTACTTGAATACTTACCAATGCAAAGTGTAATCTTATAACTGTTTTAGAATTGTAATTCCTGCCGTTGTTTAGTAACCTGGTATATTCAATATTTTAAACGAGCAATTCTTGTATATTTGTATGTAATTTGTTTCTACAAAATGGCTCCAATGATTTACACATTTTGTATTTAGTCTTTTACTATTTATATTGAACTAGATAAGTGTCATCTCCATTATAATCCGTTTTCACGTATACAAATATTATCCAAGCGAAACGCAGACACTCAACTAGTAATAATTTTAACGAAGTAAAATTGCAACAATCACCTTTCAAACCTTTTTTTTGGGTTTTTGCCCCGAGTTGGTACGGACTTTTTTGAAGAATAGACCAACTGACGTCCTGTTAGGCCGGTCGTAAAATACGACGATTGGCTATTCGTACTATCATCGTGACTACTAGGTGATAGAATTCCTCATTGTCTCGCCGAATATTTGGTACCACCACCTTACATATTCCTGTCGCAATAGCGTCAATGCTTGTCATTGTCGTGTTCCGGTTTGGAGGGTAAGGTAGTCAGACTTATGCAATGGCATTGGCATCCCACCTCACAATCAGCAATATACTTTGCTCTTGTAAGTTATAGATTTTATACTTTTACTTTACTTTGTGAAGCAATTGCCTGACATACGAACGAACTAAATTCAAAGTGACACTAGACAGAACACTCATGAGCCGAATTCGCCAGTAAACGGAAGTAGACGGATTTTTTTAAATAAGGGAGCTTTATTTACTCTATATTTGATTTTTTTAATAACCGGTTTTTATATTTTGAAGCTCAAAATAGGGGGTAACCCGTAAAACCCGGGGCGTCTGACCATCTGACCTCACCTATTCCTGCCAAGATAGCATCGGTTTTTGTCACTGACGAGGTTCAGTAAGGTAAGGTAAGGTAAAGATAGTCGCATTGGTAATTTAGCAACTGGAATTACCATCTCGCCACATAGGAAACAACGCCCCATTAATCTACGTCGCGTAAAACGCGTCAATAAGCGCTGATTCTACGTTTTATCAGAGATCCATGGGCTTGTTTGTTATTTTATGGTTTAAAAATATACATAAAAATACATATAAAATATCTGAAATAGTCTACATTCGCATTGTTATATACAATATATGTTATCAAAAAATGTTGTGTTAGTGAATTTATTGTAAGCGGCACGGCACAAAAAAAACTACGGTTTTTTTACGGGGTTACTGCATTTTGAGGTACAAAAAAAAATATTTTTAGCAAAATTCATGTTCATACATTCATGTTTAGTTTTAGGTTCTAACTAGTATCGAACCTTCGACTCACCCTGAGGACCGATTTCATATAGGTCTGAAACTAATCGGAACCTACACCGATTAAATATGAGTGAAACCGATTTAATTTAATGTCTCACGAAAGTTTTCAAGCTTTTATAGATATTACATAATTATAGATGAATTTACACATATTGCTATGAATATAATTTCTATTATAAGAATTAATCAAAACAAAAACTGGCCAATAGCGAGTCAGACTTTTCAGAATCATTTTTGACAATTTCAGCTATCACGGTTAATGAGATACAGCCTGTTTCAGACGGACAGACAGACAGACAGATAGGCAGGCAGACGTATGGACAACGGAACCATAGTAATAGGGTTCCGTTATACCTTTGAGTTCAAAACCCTAAAACAGAATGAATGCCTTTTAATGTGTTCGCTTCACTTGGTAAAAGGGGTAAAATATTTATTAATTTAAACAACAACTGACGGAATATCGAATTATATTACAAAATACCTACAAGATACAAAATACAAGACTGATGATACTTAATTGTACATTATGACACTTTTCTTCTCAGTTTCACAAACACGAATGCCTCGAAACATATCTGTCAACCCTTTTTTAATACCTATTTTATTCTAACAGTTTATTGATTTAATAATTACCTTAATCAAATAGTTGACTTTATATCAGCTCAAAAATCATATTAATTTAAAATTTGTTAAATAATTAACAATACTTAATATTTCATTAGATATTTTAATAATAAGTAAAAATTAACACTTCATCTTTATTTTGACATAATTTAGAAATTGATAGCCGCATATACTCATTTTAAATATGTTTGTGTAAAATATTGACAACATATGAATAAGTAAAATTTGGATATATGAAAATATCACTTGGCGAACGCTATTGCCAGTAATTTTCGATAAAATTAAAACAAAAATGTACAATTATCTACTACGCTGCCTATGCAATAAATAAATTTACAAGCATCCTTTAAAGCCAATTATGTAGGAATTTAAATTAATTAAAAATTGTTTTTTGCGTTAATTACCTATTTAATTAACTACCTTCAACCAACAACTCTTATATTTCCAGAATAAAGGAGACGTTTCATTCAGTGCCGTGACTTGTTATGTAAATTTAAAATTAAAATTCAAAAATATATAAACTTATACTAGTTTTAACTAGTTTTTTGCACAATAGGTCACCATATTAATGAATTTTATAATACACATTTTATAATACAGTATTACCACTTAATATTGTTAACGCAAAAGAAAAGTCATATATAATTTTATTTTTCATACTTGTGAAATATATTTCCAAAAAATATCCAGATTTAAAATAATAGGCAAGACTCATTTAAAAATAGAAATTAAGGCACTTAATATAAACAATTATAGAGCTATTCATTTCAAAATACAGGCTGTTATTGAAAAATGTGTAAACGGTTAACTTTTCAGGCCATCCTTGAAAATTCCCGCTAAATTATTAAGGTATTTTAAGCTCAAAGGAATAAAAACTATAAGCATAGATTTTTACTGCAAAAATCTAATTACTTACAGATGACAGTATATTGATTTTTGAAAAGCTGCGTATTTTGGAAACGATCGATTTTGATTTTTTGAATGGCACTCAACCCCATTTTTGAGATCTAAATCCAATTAGCGTCATTTAATGCAGTTTATAAAGGAGGAAAACTGATAAGTTTTAAGTACGTACAAACGATGTATTAACCTGAAAGTTATTTCAAAAATATTAAGTAAGTTTGCTAAAGAAACCTAATTTTAATATTTGAAAAACTGTATCTTTTGAAAATTGAACTCTCTCAAAATTTTTGGTTAACGATTTCTTCCAAACGGATGAACCGACTTTGATGCAATTTATGCATTAGATGTAGTTTTTCGAGGAATAAAGTTGATTAGTTTTTGTACTCAATCGGTAAATTAATCTGGAAGTTATATCAAAAAAATTCTGTTTCGCCAAAATTTTTTCGATATTATTTTACAAAATCTACTAGGCCGACTTGGTTCAAATTTTCAGAAAATCTGAGTTGAGTGGAATCCCATCGAATGCCATAAACCGCATTTCGATCGGTCCAGCCAATCAAAAGATATGAGATAAATAATTATAAATAAATAAAAATTCACGGGACAACTTACAGTTAAGGAACTGACCCCAAAGTAAGCAAATTATTTGCTGGTGTTATAAGTGTTAGTCAACGATACTAATACATAGAAATACATATGTAAATACTCAAATATATTTAATAAGTACCCAAACCCGTAATTACAAACATTTATGTTCATCACACAAATGCTTGTCCCCGTCGGGGATCGAACCCGAGCCCCGTCGATTGCGTAGTCAGGTTCGCTACCCACTCAACCAACGGGGTGGTTAAATGTTTACATACACACATACACACACACGAACACATACATATATGCAGACATATTGATGTCATCGTGAAAAATAGTCGGAAAAAATACCTAGGGCCTCAAAACGTGGAGATCTGGTGAAAACTTGATTTTCGAAAATCGGGGCAAAATCAGTAACTTCCTTACCTAGCTAAATTCGTACATAGCGCGAAGTTAAAAAAGCCTATAAATGACAATAAAATTAACTAGCCGACCAGGCTATATAAGTGCTAAATAAAAAGGTATTGTTTTAAACTAGAAATAAGCTATGTATACTAAGTCATATTCCATGATTCTAAGTGAAAATGAACCAGCTCCTTTAATTTGCTATACGCTGAAAATAGCTAGCATTTTAAAATGGTTTCACGGATCCAGCAATTAAATATTTAAAAACTTAAAAAGTGGATGCCACAAAGGATTGCCGGTTCACAGCACACTACCAGCGGGCTGTAATTTATTATAAAACCTATGTAATTTTAATAATATACCTAACTTAATTATTTTAGGCTTAGTTCACAAGACCGACTTTATTAATATACATCATCATGTGTATTTGACCTAAAATGTATTTTTTATATCATTAGAAGATAAACAAGCAGATGGCTCTCCTGATGGTAAGAGAAACCATCGCCTATAGACGCCAAAAATATTAATGGTGTGTTGCTATCCGCGTGGGAAGATAGCAATGCCACTTGCATAATTCTACCGGCTACCTTGCTTTCCAAATCGCAGCCCGACAATAAGCATTGACGCTATTGCGGCAAGAATAGGTAAGAAGGTGGAACTGTGTAAGAGACATTGCAGAAGACTAACACCTAGTAGTCATAATTGTAGTAGCAAGTATTATAACAAATCGTTCGCCTTTTACGACTTGCCTGGCAAAATGGCAGTTAGTCTATCCTTCAAAGAGGTCCAGGTTTAAGATACTTTATTACATACATACATATATACATATACATATATATATATATATATATATATATATATATATATATATATATATATATATATATATATATATATATATATATATATATATATATATATATATATACACACACACACACACACAACAAAGTAACATCTATGAGCACAGAGAAATTTAAACACGATAACTAAATTAGCCTCTGTGGTCTAGTGGTTCAGCGTTGGCATTGACCACATGAGGTCCCGGGTTCGATTCCCGGATTGGGCACTAAAAAAAGTGTTTTTTCAGTTTCAAAGTGCCCGGTTGGCGATAGGCTTGCCACCTATCACATTTGTGGGACCAGATATCTTCGGCTAATCGTGGGTGCACATGTTATACCTCTCTCTACCCCTTCGGGGATATGGGCGTGCAGATACTTTATAGATGTACATTAAGATCAACTTGCGCGATCCGGCGAGCGCTAACTAATAAAAAAGCCTGACATTTGGACGTATTGACCGTTATCCTAAAATTATGAGACTAAGTTATTCTATTGATTAAGATCAGATATCCTAGCACTAGTGTACAGTTGTAAGTCGTCTGCATAATACATACTTCTACGGTGAAAAATACACGGCGTCCTTTTAAAGCGAGCATCAGTAACCTACACTCGAAATAAGCTCTTGCAGAACATTGTTCCCCAATATTCCTTTTTTATCCTTTAGGGTGTAATATGTAACTTTAAAATATGTAACTTAAAATTAATTAATATCTGGTTGACCGATATTTTTGGAACCGATCTTTTCTTGGACCTTGAACCTTGATAAATCGATTCCTATAGAATATATAATTTTTTTTCTGTACCTGGTTGACCGAGCTTTACTCGGTTTTTCACACACCCATATCTTGGGAACCGAGCTTTTCTTGGACCTGGAACCTTGATAAATCGATTCCTTGACCCGAAAAATCCCTAATTTGTGACTTTCATGATCGTTGGATCTTTGGAGCCGATTCCGAGATTTCAATTATATATATACAAGAATTGCTCGTTTAAAGGTATAAGTTAATTAAGAAAAGTAGCTAGTAATGTCTGAAACAGATAAAACATTTAATTATGAACAGATGGCATTGGACTTAAAGAGGTAAGTTTGCATTTAAGTAATAATATTTTTGATAAACTATCACAGAGTGTTGTGGCAGCCGGCTTAACATATTATAAAGGCTGATTCTGAATAATTGATTAATCAGTGCATTTTTGATTACTTCAGATATAAAGCACCTATGTGCTTTTATATCTGAAACATTCATCAACCAATAGCTATTGCAGTTCTAATTGTTTTTGGAAAATTATTATAAGTAGTAATAATTTTTTTATATTTTTTTTATAAACAAGGATGGATTAATATAATTAAATAATTAACAATAATTAATTAATTATAATTAATTAATTATAATTACTTTAAAATATGTAACTTTAACTTGAAAATTCCATCCGCCTTTAAGAGAGACTAATAACCAATCGCACTTCACACATTATCTTGGTTTAGGAACATCCTAAGTAGTACGCTGTGTCTATTTGTCCTTCCTAAATGAAAAAGATCCTAAATAGAAAAGATGGTTGTTTCATCAAAACGAAGCTGTTCACAAAAAAATCAGCTTGTAATTAATCACAAAAAAAACGTTTGTTCCTGGGATCCCGGTCTAACTATTTAAGGGTCAAGACGGATTCGTCTTGAACCTAACCTAACCTAACTACAGACTGCTTGGGTGGTATACATTACTTTACTAATATGAATTACCATTAAAACTAACTAATTAACTGGTAACACTTACAGCAGAACTGTATTATCGTTGTGGACCATTCAGCAGGTGATGTGAAAGTAATTCCCTACTCTTGTTTTGTGGCAACTTTTATATTAGTTACTAGCTGTCGCCAGCGACTTCGCCCGCGCGGAGTTCGTTTACTCCGCACTGCTCCTCCCCCGTAGGTGATAGCGTGATATTATGTAGCCTATATGTTGACCTATTAGTAATATTCATACAACATTTGAAATAAATCCATTCAGTACTTTTTGAGTTTATCCCGGACATACATACAGACAAACAGACAAACAGACCAACAGACAAACAGACAAACAGACAAACAGACAAACAGACAAACAGACAAACAGGCTAACAGACAAACAGACAAACAGACAAACAGACAAACAGACAAACAGACAAACAGACAAACAGACAAACAGACAAACAGACAAACAGACAAACAGACAAACAGACAAACAGACAAACAGACAAACAGGCAAACAGACAAACAGACAAACAGACAAACAGACAAACAGACAAACAGACAAACAGACAAACAGACAAACAGACAAACAGACAAACAGACAAACGGACAAACGGACAAACGGACAAACGGACAAACAGACAAAAATTCTAAAAACTATATTTTTGGCCTCGTTATCGATTGTAGATCACGCCCCAAGTATTCGTTTAAAAAAAATATTCAATGTACAATTTTGACTTTCCTACGATTTTATTATATGTATAGATAATTAGAAAAAAATTTAACGACCGTAAATAAATAATTTAAAAAATGTATCTTCACGCCTGTATCTCCGAAGTGGTAGGCAGATGTACAATCACCGACGATTAGCTGATGAAATACTTAGTCCCACAATGTGGTAGGTGGTAAGCCTATCGCTAACCGGGCATTTTTCCAATCTTCTACAAAGTTGTTGTTATCAGAAAACTGAAAAAACACATCTTCTTAATTGCCTGACCCGAGAGTCGAACCCGAGATCTTATGTGGTCAACACCAGTACCGGACCACTAGACCAATATTTTTTAATAAACCAAATAGATATTTTTTTATTATCGCCAAAGCGGTCAAAATTCTAGTGACATGTCATACAATTATAATATACATGACATATTCACTAAGGTTTAAGATTATATTGTCTTTTGACCAAAGAATCGTATCATACCATTAACATCAGCTATCCACTACAATATAGGCCGCTTTGGCGTAAATAAAAAAATATTTATTACGGCCGTTGAAAATAATAACTAATGTAAAAGTACGTGGCTGAACATGGAAACTGGATATTTTTGGTTATATTAAGAACAAACAATCTTTAAGCTCAAAATGAGGTAATGTTAATTATTTTGAATGGGAATTCGAGTGAACTGTAGTGTATAAGTTGTTTAATTCATGGGAAGCGGCGTTTTGATATTCACTTTATACTAAATTAAAGTGAATAAATTATTTAATCACTATGACTCGTAAACATGCTCGAACACCATTGCTTTTTGCTTCTTTTCCTGTCTCTTTCATTCTTGCAACAGTTGACACTTGTAAGAGTGACAAGGGATTAGTATTTCAAGCATATTACATGTAAGTTTTATTAATAGCATTTGTAATTAAAACTCTAATTATTTCTATAACGAATTAAAAAATATTGAATAACTAAGTGTTGTTTACAAACCGCAACTCAATTGTATTTTTAATAATTTAAGCAGCGTAGTGATTAATTAGATTTTTAATTAAAGAACGAAAATGGATCTTAAAAGCACTGTTGCTTCATTATTAATATTAAAAATTACCAAGGATTACCGCTAGTGTCTGAATGTAAAATGAAGTATAATTAGACAATGTGAAATATTACTGTTATGTAAAACAATCGATGCATAATCAAATGCGTCAATTTTTTTTGTAATAATCATAATACATGATCATGACACGAGCTGCTAGTTTAGTAAAATTGAAAAGATAATTGATTGAGTTTTTTGCCATCTTGATAAGGACTCATTTGAGAATAATAAATAGACTGTTGTTACTCTACATTCGTAAAAAGCAAACCATTATGTAGATGTGTCACTACTTTCGTGATTTCTACGTATAGGTGGTAGAGTTTTGCAACGTCTCGCCCGGGCTAGAGTTTTACTACCATGGCATCGACTTACCTATTCCTGCTGCAGTTACGTCATTGCTTGTCACTCAAATCAAGCATTGACGATTTGAAGGGTAAAGTAGGCGGCAAACTTATGCATGTAACATTACCGTTCCGGAACACGAATAGCAAACTCACCATTTACATATTTGGTGTTTATAGGCAATGGTTTTCTTATTTCATCAGGAAAACCATTTTGTTTGCTATCTTATGATATTAAAAAAAGAAGAATAGACTGTCTGTTAGGTAATTTGTAAAAGTCGAACCTATTCATCGTGACTAATCGCCTCTGTGGTCTAGTGGTGGACATGAGGTCCCGGGGTCGATTCCCGGGTCGAGCAATTTTTTTTTATATTATAAGATAGCAAACAAGCAGATGGGTCTCCTAATGGACCAACACGGGAAAATTTGAATATTTGTGATGGTTTTAAATTAAGAGGAGTTAAAAATTATAGATTCAGGCAGTTCTTAAAAGGCAAACGGGTGGCTAATCGTCATTATCAGCGTGACTACTAGGTGGTAGAGTTTTACGTTTCGTTAGGTCAGGGATTCCTGCCGTATTAACGTCGGTATTTGCCACTGTTTTGTCACGGATAGGAAGGTAAAGATAAGCTGGTAAACTTCTGCATGTGGTATTAACACGCCACCACAATAATGCCAACCATGGAAAAAATATACCCTTTTATGATCCTTGACATCAACGCATCATTAACATCTCAATGTTTTTCTTTTTATCAGGAGAGCTGTATGCTTGTTTGCTATCTTATGATATAAAGAAAAAGTTTAACCTTCTTCTTGAATGTCGGTACAAGCCCCTACATAAGTAGTAGAGTAATAAGAATTAGAATCAAATTTGAATATCTTTGGGTCCACAGAAAAGCTTCATTGCGGACAACTTTGCATACAAAACGTGGGAACGTTTTTACAATAAAAAATATTTCCGACGCGATTGATTATATTTATGTTAATACATTTATTCAAATATATTCATTGATTTTGTAAAGATTTGCCCGAGCCGAGTTAAGGATGTTGCCACAACTTATCCATATTGTTAATATGTAAATATTATAGTAAATTAGATTTTGTAACGGTAGCGATCGCGTACAGTCAAACACAAAAACTGTAGAAGTATCTAGAAACATTACAACGTGTAAATGTCATCAACAATGAAAACCAAAGATACATTTTTATCAGGTTTTTGAGTCTTATTTTATGAATAAGTAGGTACTATTATTATATATTTTACACAACTCATGAGTCATGGATAGATTTGTCCGAGTCGAGTTGTGTGTGTCGAGAGTTGAAGAATGTTGCCATATTGTTAATATGTAAATAACATGTTGTGACAATAGCAATCGCGTAGAGTCAAATGCAGAATTTGTAAATTATCTATTTTTGAATTCAACGTATAAATGTTATCGACAATGAAAACCAAAGATAAGTTTATTATAGACAAAGTTGGCTTATTTTGATGAGGTTTCTGAGTGTTATTATAAGAATCAACATATATAAAAATCAATGCCACTTTTCTTTGTAATTTTATAACTCAAGAACGGGTTCACCTATCCAAACCAAATGCTTAGGTTTGTTCGGACTATTTAGTAGATGGTTTATGTGAAGTTTGCACAAAATCGGTACAATGATTCTTTATTTATCACATTTTTGTAAATTTGATGTTCCAATTAATCTTTTTTAATATTTCACTTTATACGTGGCTAAACACGTACCGGGCCGCTAGTCCATACTAATATTATAAATGCGAAAGTAACTCTGTTTGTCTATCTGTCTGTCTGTCTGTCTGTCTGTCTATCTGTTACGCTTTCACGGCCAAACCACTAAACCGATTTGGATAAAATTTGGTACAAATATAGTTTGAGACTCAAGAAAGGACATAGGATAGTTATTATCCCGGAAATCCCACGGGAACGTGAACTATGCGGGTTTTTATTTTAGAATTTTTTCAACGCGAACGAAGTCGCGGGCACAGCTAGTATTATCATCTATCTCTTCATACGAAACATGATTCATGGAAAGATTTGTCCAAGTTATGTTAAGGATGTTACCATTAGTTATCCATATTGTTTATAAGTAAATATTATAGTAAACAAAATGTAGTAATGGCAGCGATTCCATACAGTCAAACACAGTACAGTTACTGTATTCTAGAAGTGCCAACTTTTTATTTAAACATAGACACAAAATTCTATATTATAATTACGCCTTCGTTACTCATTGACGTGTAAACGTTGTTTGCTTAATATTTGTTGAAATTTTGAATGTTGTCGAAAAAATAATAATGAAAACGCATGCCGAGCAGTTAGCATTTTTTTGTATTTTTGGTAGTCCAAGCGGATACCGTCAAAAAGGACGGTTATCCAGAATAAGAACAAAAATTAAATTAATTGTTTTTTTTTTTTACATTAGACAAATAATAATCCATCCTTCTAGTGATCTATGTCCAATTTTTTTAAGAACTTTGTTTCCGTATTTTTTTCCTTTACTTTGTGTCAGACCAATTTCATTAAAAATGGCAAACAATTTGATGTTTACTTTTTTCTTATCATTTCTGACAGAGACTGGATCTCTTCGTTCATCTCACATCAAGAGCTTATATGATCTGGATACAAAAGAATACGAAGGAATTTTATTGCCGGTATCAAAACCAAGCAAAGGTTTTTAACAGTCTATAAGAATCATATCATCTGGAAAAAAATCGCAACTCGACGGATTCATATTTTCAGATTGGATAGTTGATGACAATAATATTTCCGCAGATAATTCAGAAATTTTCTAATTTAGAATTGCAATAAATATTTTGAAGATTAACTAGTAACTGTAGTGTCAAGGTAAGCAGTACTAGACTTAAATTTTTATGTTTTACTGAAAAACATCTTAAAATGGTAAAATATTTTACTTATACTTTACACATAAATTTTACAAAAAATAAATAAATAGGAAAACAAAATTTCTAAAAATACTTGGACACTTTACAGGTCGTAAGACCGATGGATTATTATTTGTTTGATGTCCAAACACCAATAAAATCCATTTTTCTTCTTATTACGGATCACCACCCTTTTTGACGATTCCCGCTTATATTATGGGTTTAGGTTGTGAATGTGATTTTTGTGTTCATTAAATATATTTAATTAAGTATTTGTGTATAAGTCGTGTAAATTGTCAGGCGATATTTATTTATTACCCCCAAAAGTGGCTCTAGTTTCTGTGGGTATATTTTGTTTAATATTTGCTGAACAAAATACATGAATTAATCTTACCCTAAATAAAGCAAATTATTTGCTTGTGATGTGGGTATTAGTTAATGTCACTTGTATACTGAACTACATACATAAATACTGAAATGTATTCAATATATCGGTGTATATATACACCAAAACCCAGAAATACAAACATTCATGCTCATGTCACAAATGCCTTGTGGATGAATCGAACCCGAGCGCAGAAGATTGCGTAGTTAGAGCTACTATCCACTCGACCAACGAGACAGTCACAATATTTAAGTCATATATAATAAATATCAATAAACATCTTTTCATAAGAAACGTGGGGTGCTTACAATGAAAATATGTAAGTTTATGAATGATGTGCGATTTATTTAAATACAAGCTGTGCCCGCGACTACGTTCGCGTGGAAAAAAATCTAAATAGTTCCCGTTCCCGTGGGATTTCCGGGATAAGAACTACCCTATGTCCTTTCTTGGGTCTCAAACTATATTTGTAGCAAATTTTATCTAAATCGGTTCAGTGGTTTGGCCGTGAAAGCGTAACAGACAGACATACAGACAGACAGAGTTACTTTCGCATTTATAATATTAGTATGGATTAATATTGTAAGAATCTGCCCATGTATAGTCATGCTACGACTTTTCGATATTGTTAATATGTTTATACTATAGTGAATAAGATTTTGTAACAGTAGCGATTGCGTACAGTCAAACACAGAAACTGTAGAAGTTTTAAAAGTGCATGTTCCTGTATTTGAATATGTAAGTGCTAAATCTAAAATATTGTAAATCAACTACATACACGAGACTTTGTCTTTGATGTTTATCATATAAACTTGGATCATTGAATGCTAAAATTGTAGTTTTTAGTACTCCAGTATAAAAGAGCTCAAGAGATTTTTTTGTTAGTTTGTTTGAACTTTGATCTCGCTTATGTGTGTGTATATATACATATATACACACACACACACACACATATATATATATATATATATATATATATATATATATATATATATATATATATATACATATATATATATATATATATATATATATATATATATATATATACATATATATATATATATATATATATATATATATATATATATATATATTAAGGTAGGCAGAGAGAACTGAATGCTGTTAATACGTCTTTAAATTTGCTTTCATAGTGAGGGACAGTTCAAGAAAACTGATGATTATAAAATTGGGGGATACAATTTGCTTTTATGCCTACATAACTATCATCAATGTCGAAAATCTAATAATGCCGTTGGACAGCTAAGGAATCAAAGATTTTTTTAACCTAAGTGCGGACTACGATGCTACGCGGAGGATGGAGGAAGAAGTGCCGCCATTTTTAGGTAATTTCGCTGCTTTACAGAATTTGCATATTGTTTATCTTTTTACTAATAGCAATTATGACACTTAATTAAGTTTTGTTAGACAGCTCTTTTAAATAATTATCGATTGTGTAAGAAAGAATTATAATTTTAAATGCTTAAAGTAGATATATATGGCGTTAAAGTGAAAAAAATATGATTTTTTAACTACTTACCTCCTTTCCAAATTTATTCAAACTCGGTTCATAGGTTTAGCTGTGAAAGTATTACAGACAGACTTTTGCATTTCTATTATCAGTACGGATTTATTTTATATTAACACAAATGCGGCTAAAAAAATATTAAATACTTGCTGTGCCCACCATTTCGTCCGTGGGGAAAATTTTCTAAAATAAATGTAGCTGAAGTTACTTCTTATTACGTCAGCTGTCTGCCAGTGAAAGTTTCGTCAAAATCGGTCTAGCCGTTTCAGATATGAGCCGGAAAAGTCAAATAGGCAGTCAGACAAAAATTGTAAAAAATGTTATTTTGGTAAATGTACCGTGTATACATCCTTTTGTATTTAGTAAAAAGCGATATTTTTAATATTACAAATAGACACTCTAATTTGATTTATTTGTTAAATATAATCAAAAGTAATTAAAACAAATTAAAAACTTGTTAATGAGGTACATATATTATGCATGTTCTCTACAGTAATTCGTGGATACCCATATCTCAAAAAATACTGAACCGATTTTGAAGAAACTTAGACTTCAATTTGGGTGTCTATATACCAAAGATGGCAAAAGTGCGTTGCTCTCTATGAAATATAAAATTAGAATACCAAATACATGAGTTAACCAGCGACCTTAAAACGGGAACATGCCACCAATAAGCACCGATGATATTCTTCTTAAAAGGGCCGTTTCAATGCACCCCGTGTTGATTATTTGACCACCTCATTGGTCGAGTGGTTAGCGAACTTAGCTACGAATCGATGGGGCTTGGGTTCAATTTCCCACAGGGAAAACATTTCCGTGATGAGCACAGATGCTTGTATTTCTGGGTCTGGGTGTGTATTATGAATGTAACAGTATTTATATATGTATTTCTATGTATAAGAATCGTTGACTAACACCAATAACACAAGCAAACAATTTGCTTATTTTGGGGTTAGATCAATTTGTGCAATTTGTCGAGCGATATTATATCATTACCATTATAATTTACAATAATCATTTTTATTCAATAGGATTGAACATTTTTTTATTTTTTACTTTTCCATTGATTACTATTTTTATACTATAAAACTTATGAATAAAGAAAGAAGTAATATTTATATGCAAGAATATGAGTGTTAAAATAAGTCAAATAAACAAGTTATTAAAATTGGTCAAATATATTATACAAGTTATTAAAATTAGTCAATTATACTAGTCATATTTTACGATCATATGATCCAAATATTTATTTATAAAATACCATTTTTATATATTCGACATTTAGTTCAATTTTTGTCGATTAACAGCGAAAAAGTAACATATCTCGTACAATTATCAAGTACAATACCTACTTATTTATTTAAAGCCGTATTAGGTATCCTTTCAACAAATATAAAATGTATTGTTATTTGCAATTATGTGTATTAGGCCTAAAATTTATCACTTTTTCGCACACATGTACTACATTCGAAGGTCACTAAATCTAAAGCATGGTCCCACCCACATTCAACAACAAAATCGTGCACGCGTGTACAAGGGAGCATTGCCAAATCACCCTATACCAATCAATCGCGACATTGCCTCATGATTGGCTACCACACATCCCCTACAACAATGACCAACACAACTTGATCCATAAATTCGCATGAAACCACCTAAAATAGTTTAAAAAGCTGTTTTAATTCGCGGAGGGTGGTAGGTCATGGTAAATTGGAGCGAAACACGTGTGTTGCAATAAAAATTTTATTTTCCCCGATTTACCCTATTTCGGGCATCGTCGGCTCATCCCTAGGGAGGTTGTCCAATCAAATTAAATCCGCGATTGACGTTTTGGCGTTTGAATGTGGAATTGTTTTTTATAGTATTGCAATTTGTAAGTAATATTTAAATTTTCTTTTTGTAACATAATGAGCTTTTTATCGAAATGAAAATGGTTTAGAAATGTTATGAGCATAGTTTTTTTATAGCAAATTAGGGCATCTAAAAACCAATTGCGTAAAAATAGGTATATTAGGTATCTACACCTAATGTTTATTTTGTTTTTAATTTATTTTATTGAATTTCAAAAGTTATTGTATTTTATCCTACTTTGAATAAAAATTATTGACTATATTATACTTTAGAATTTATACACAGTACAGTGAGCTCTAAATTCCCCCGTGTTTGTCCGGCTCCCCTTCGAAGAACAGACGATCGAGGTCAAGAGGTGACAGATTAGCTATACAAGTTTCTACCATAGTGGCTACAAGGTGATAAAGTTTTGCACTTTATCGTCTGGGTCTGGTAGCACCGCCTTATCTATTCCCGCCACAATAGCGTCAGTGCTTGTCACTGTCGTTACAACCCTACAAAAATATAAAAATACTTTTTTTTTATAATATTGTGATAGATAATGAAAAAAAAAGTTGTTGTGAATGAACTCCATATACTCGTCAGTGTTTACCTTTTATAATAGACTAGCTGCAGCATGCAAACCGCGCATTTAAAGAGTTTGGTCAATCCCACGGTAATAACTCAATTTTCAGAGATAAAAAGTAACTTATGTGCTTTTCCAGGTCGTAATTTATCTGTATGCAAAATTTCACCTAAATCCGTTCAGTAGCTTGGCATGACTGAGTAACAAATATCTATCCGTCCATCCATATATCCAAATTTTTACAAATGTAATATTATAATATAGAAGACTATCTGGCCCGCGCAGCTTCGCTCGCGAGTAGATAATCGCATCATCGATATAGACTTTCATACAAACTTTCGACTTCTTAGGAGTTAATGTAATTAATTACAAAATCTATTCAGCTCTATTCCTTAATAAACTGTGTTTAATAACGCAATTGCATCAAAATCAGTTTTGTTCATTCGGGAGTAATCGTTGCCAAAATTATTGAAAAAAGTGTGTTTTTTTGACATAACTGAGAAATTTCTTAAACTAATTAATTTTCACAATATTTTTAAAATTTACTAGAAAAACTGCGTTTAATGACGGTTCAAAATCTTAATCAAATTAAGGTTTTAAAAGTTACAGCTTTTCAAATATTAAAAGTTTATTGCTTACAACAAACTTACTTCATAATTTTAAAATGACTTTAAGGTTAATATGCAAGTTGATTTAAAAATATTATCAGAAAATAGCATCAAATACCTTTCATTTGATCAAAATTGGTCACTTTATGTAGGGTACCAATGAAGAAAATTTTGAAGAAAATATTTTGACATTTCTTCAACATTTTTCAACCTATCGATTACGTAGCTAAAATAATATTTAAGATCGAATGACATTCAAAAGATCAAAATTGATCATCTTGTATAAAATATACAGCTTTTCAATTAGCAATAAACTAACATTTTTAACAAACTAGATGTTTGAAAATCTATGCTTATATTACGTTTACCTCTTTGAAATTAAAATAACGGTTTACAGATTTTTTTAAGACGAGCCTATGTTTGACTCCGGATCTTCATATATTTCCATGCCAAGTTTCACCAAAAACAATGGATAAATGTAGCCTATATTCACCCCAAGACTTTAAAGTATCTTTATATGAAATTTCATCACGTTCGACCTAGCGATTTAGCTGTGATAACGTCACATAAAGCCAGACAAAGTAACTAATTACTTACTTACTCCGATGGTTCAGCGACCCAAAATGAGTCTTGTCCTCTGAAACGAGTATACGCCATTGTTTCCGGCACCGACCACACAGCTCATAGACACCTAATATTAGACGAATGACTTGTGTCAACACATCTGACTTATAGTTCCGATGTAAATGTCCACGCGCCAATGAGTAGTGATTGAGTAATCAGTGTCGACCAATCAGATGCTCTGTACATTACTATCTTTCACTGTGGCCTTGAGTTAGCCAATTACGGCGTTGCAACCCCACTTCGTCTTACCTCAGCTAGTTGCCAGAATGCATTTAATACGGAAAATCAAACATTAGCCGTCTATAGGCTGTGTGGTCAGTGGCTTCCGGTCTTGTGCAGTACGCTTCCAGTCGCTTGCCCCAAACTAATTCAAGTCTGCATTTACTACATCGCTTCATCTATATCTGGGACGACCGACTGGGCGCTTGCCTGACGGTTGACCCTTGGAGGCTTTTTTAGCATTGCGATCCTCTTGCATTCGCTATAATTGACCAAGCCAGCGTTACTTTCGAATTTATAATATTAGTATGGAAAATGTAAACGCAGCAAAACTGCCACTGTCTTTTAACCAACTATACAGTGAGTGTTTAAAAAAAAAGTATCTTCACGCCCATATCCCCGAAGTGGTAGGCAGAGGTACAACATGTGCACCCACGATTAGCCGAAGATATTTGGTCCCACAAATGTGATAGGTGGCAAGCCTATCGCCAACCGGGTACTTTCCAATCCCGGGCAACTTTGTGTTTCTCAGAAAACTGAAAAAACACTTTTTTTTTGTGCCCGACCCGGGAATCGAATCCGGAACCTCATATGGTCAATGCCAACGCTGGACCGCTAGACCACAGAGGCGATAAGAGTGAGTGTTTTCTGTGTTAAATTTAAGATTTAAGAGTTCTGTGTTAAAAAAGTGTTTTAAATTACTTCTGTCCGATCCAAACGGGGCGTATAGTTGGGTTTTCAAAAGAAAAATTCAAGTGATTCTATTTATAAAAATAAAATATTATAGTATTTCGAAATACTTATATTTACCCTTCAATATTGTTCAAATTCCACCCGTTCAAACCACAGTTAAAAACCACGTCGAGTCAGCGGCCGTCATATCAAAGAATACCTATCAAAGAATTTCGTGGTCGTAGGCAGTCACCTCTGTCGACTTTTTATTTACACAACTATGTATTGGAATTAACATTAGAGATTAACTAATGAACGCCCTCTGGTCGAAATTCGACCGTAATTCTATGACTCCCCTTACCACAGCCATAGATTAAACAATTAAATCACTTCCAAAGACAACAGACTATAGCCGTTGGTAGCCGTAAACAAAATAGCATATCCTTCGATCAGAAATGACAGCATTCCTACATACATAATATGTTTCATGCGTGTAGAACGATGGATGTCAAATGAATGGTAATGTGTGTCATATTTTTTTTTGTTAATTTAATATATTTCTAATGCATCTATATTTAATATTTAATATTATAAATGCGAAAGTTTGGATGTTTGGATGTATGTTTGGATGGATGTTTGTTACTCAATCACGCAAAAACTACTGAACGGATTTGAATGAAATTTGGTACACAGGTGGATATACTACTGGTAATAAACAACTCACCTTGCTGGTTCTGTTGGATTTCAGTAATGCGTTCAACTCTGTGGACTTTGATGTTCTTCTTGGAATACTTCATTCATTGAATATTTCCTCTCAGTCAATATCCTGGTTTGACTCTTATCTCCGAGGTCGTTCTCAATGTATCTGTTTAGGTAGTTCATTTTCTGGTAATTGTAAACTTATAGCTGGCGTTCCTCAAGAACTTTTTGTGGAGTTTTTCAAGAAATAAAATGTGATTTTGCCTCTATGTGTACAATAAAGTATTAAAAAAAATTTTTTTTTATATCATAAGATAGCAAACAAGCAGATGGGTCTCCTGATGGAAAGAGTCAACCATCGCTTATAGACACCAAAGATGTTAATGGTGCGTTGCTATCTTGTGGCGAGATCTAATGCCACATGCATAAGTTTACCGGCTACCTCACCCTCCAAACCGGAACACGACAGCGACAAGCACTGACGCTATTGCGGCAGGAATAGGTAAGGCGGTGGTACCAGACCCGGGCGAGACAATGCAGAACTCTACCACCTAGTAGCCACGATGGTAGTGACTCGATAGCCAATCGGTCGCCTTTTACGACCTGCCTGGCAGAACGGCAGTTGGCCTATTCTACCTGGAAAAAAATTGGTGATCCCGCGGGATTCACAAAAAACTGTTATAGTGCAGCGGGCTGCATGCTGCAGCTAGTAATATATAAAAATATTAGTTTTCTCTACTCTTTCACCGTGTAAACTTTAACTGTGCCATATTTCATAGTCTTTATTGGCGTATTGGTCGTAAAAAGGGGTGCAAACTGCAACGTTTTTGTTTCACGTTTTAATGTACAATTATTTTGATCGGGGAATATTCATCTATCTATATACACAAAATAATAATATACATATTTAGCTATCAAACAATGCGTTTAACGATTGGACTGATTTTTTGTTACATGCTGTATATTTGGGAAAATTTCTGAAATTTTTCCGAAAATTTATACAGGATCAAACTTAGTTTGGGAAGTATATTTTCTCAAACACAAAAACAATTTTTGTCATTATTTCTAACGACCGTAATCAATGTTATTATTTTTTGATTAACACCAAAGCGGTCAAAAGTTCTAGTGACGTGTGGATGTGGACATGTGGATGATAATAGATCTTTGATCAAAAGATATCTACCGTCTTGATCCTAACTAAATATACCATTACAACTTTACACTTGAAAGACATATCACTATAATATTTGACCGCTTTGGCGTTAATCAAAGTAATTGCAGTAATCGTTTTGTTAACAAAATGCCTTAAACTTGCGGTATTTTTCCATAAGTACCATAATTTTCCCCATAAGCTACCAAATATGATATTTAACGATCGGATTAAGTTTTTGTAACATACTGTATATTATCTGGAATCCGGATGCAGATCATCACAAAATGAAGGACCAAACGGAAAGTATATATTAAAAAAATATATATGCAGATCCATCCATATATAAAAGGAATTCTCCAAGATTTTTAAAACATAACAAAAAAATGACATGATTTGACCTAAAAAAAATTTCTTTGTAAGGTTTTAAATTTTTCCTTACCGGGTTTAAGTGTATAATTGTTTCTGAACACACATATAAACATCATAATTGTATAAATTCTTTTCATACGGGTATAGCTGCGGATATCACCTATTACTATACAAGATATACAACAGAACGTACTATCTCACGTCATCTAGCGGGGTGTCGGTTAAATTTTAATGGTATAAAATCTGGTTGCCACGTAACAAACAAGTAACAAGTCGGACCACATGTGTGATGTGCCGATGCGCATATGTTGTTCTCTTTTATAGTACTTAGGATAACATTGTTTTTGTTAAATGAATTTTGGAAGGAAGTATATATTTCTTAACCAGTTGGATATTGGATCTTTTAAGAGGCGGATAAATGAATTTCTTAAGAGTGGAAAGCACATCTCTTTTTATGTTGCAGATGTTCAGGGGTATCGGTAGTCAATTCCCATCAGGTGGCTCGTTCGCTCGTCTACCAAACTTTCTCTGTATGAATCATTTTTTTAAATGGTGGTGGTGGCTTTTTTAATGAGCATGATCAATGAAATATATCGAATGGATTATGCAAAAGTGTTATCAAAGTTTTTTTGTGGTTTTTCTCAAAAATCCAAAATCTCTGTAGCAGTTCCTTGTTTAGCGGGTGGTATAGTATCATGCCTTGAATGAGCACGAAAAGCCGTCGGTCCCGGTAATTGCTAGAAATAGTCTATCTCTAATTGTTATCAGATCGGTAATTGCAGTTGCAATACACCAGCGTTCGTATCGAATCGGAAAGTCGTTGAGAAGTTTATTTATTTTATTTATTTAAACTTTATTGTACACTTACATAAGTAAAATTGTACAAAAGGCGAACTTAATGCTAGTTGCATTCTCTCCTAGTCAACCTTTGGGCTAACAGAAATAGTAGTGTGTAGGTACAAGGAAATAGATACCTATATAAGATTTAAATAAGAATATATATTATTTAAATAATTATGTAAGTTTATAAATTATGTAAGTAATAATACATAAATACTACTATGAATAAAAAATACTTATACTTAAACGGATATACTAATATAATATTAAATAATAGCATAGACTACATATACAAATTACATAAAATAAATACATACATACTATAATATACTTATCAATACTTAAAATTAAAACATTATATATTCGTTCGTAACGTTATCACGGAATCATCTTTCACAACACTTTCGAAAAAAGTCAAAGACAAAAAATTTAGTAGAGTCGCCAAAAGGAAACCTCTCACTAAGTTCCAAGTGTATATTGTCATTTAACAAAAGGGGTGCTGTCCCGCAGACTACAATAGTGTTGATTTAATACTATCATTTAATTGCTTCGGCACTAGATCTACGGCATTTTTTGGCCTTTTTGATCGGATGCTGAACCTTTGAGAAACAAAAACGGTCAAATACGACTCGAATTCGCACAAGTAGGGTTCCGTACCGTAGTGACAATATTAACTGACGTTATCAATAAGGGTTCCCAATAACTTTTTAATTACTTGTTGTGAAAATGATTACATTAATACGCATTGTGTGATAATTTCAGCTATCTACCTATTTCTGTTCAAGAGATAGAGCCTTGATAGACAGACAGAGCAATAGAGAGCGCGGCACAATAATAGGCACAGTTTTCTTAGGGTAAAAAATTGTAGCTTTAATTTTGCATATTAATGAAAACAATTTAGAAAAAAAAAAAATGTTAATTTACAAGAATAAGATTGTTATATATATATATATATATATATATATATATATATATATATATATATATATATATATATATATATATATATATATTATATATATATATATATATATATATATATATATATATATATATATATATAGTCCTTTTAGTCCTTTACAAGATGTCTAGCAGTACGACAGTTGTAATAAATTCTTCAAAACGGTGGTCGGATCATCACGGGTATGTATCCGGGTATATTACGTAAAATGCAGCGAAAAAATCTACCGGGTGTCCTACGTTATCTTTTTTTTACATTGTGGCCTGGAGTTTAGCCTATCCGGTTAAAATTATGAAGTCCCGGGTACAATCCAGGTCAGGCAAAAGTGTAATTGGGGTTTTTACCAGATTTTTCTCGAAAGTCCAAAATATATAGTATTTCGAAATCTAGCACGTAGTGTGTTACTACTCTCGTGCCTCGGAGGAGCATATAAATCTGTCGGTCGGTCGGTTATCGCTAGAAATAGTCGATAATCGTTATCCGGTGGTAAAATGTGACGACGGGGATCACTACTCATTGCACCAACCAACAAATGGGTGACACGATTCATTGTTTTGTTGGTTGGTGAGATGCGTAAAAGGAAAATTTTTAGATTTTCGGTTCACTCTGCCTATCCTCGAGGGTTATGGTGAGATGATACTTTAGTAGTTTAGTTCTACTAAGGGATCGTTAGTCGCATATTATAACTAAGGCCACATAAAATGAGTCACAGAACGCGCATACAAAAAGAGTAACAGATCGGACACAAAAACTCGGGCATGCTGACCGAAACTTAATAGCCATACCACGTTTAATTTACAGAATAAAAAAAGACCAGATCACCTATGATTACGGAGGGTTGCACCCCTATTACATTAATATGAACCCTTTCGGCCGATTCATTATTTCTAATCGTAAACGTGCTCCGGCATTCACCTTGGGTTATTTTTTTGTTCTTCAGCTATTATTTTGTAGTGTGACGCGTTGCTTATCGTGGTGTTGTTAGATTGAGATTATTTGATGGTTTAAGGTCTCTATTCAATTCTCTGATTGACATATGAGCCTACATCGTAGTTTTAAAGAACGACGGTTTTACTCACGGCTCGTTGGCGATGATCGACTAACGAGTAAAACTGCTCTTTTTTTACTGGATAAAAAACAAAAAAAAAGTATCTTCACGCCCGTATCCCCAAAGGGGTAGGCAGAGGTACAAAAAGTGCACCCACGATTAGCCGAAGATACTTGGTCCCACAAATGTGATAGGCGGCAAGCCCATCGCCAACCGGGCACTTTCCAATCCAGGGCAACGTTGTGTTTATCAGAAAACTGATAAAACACTTTTTTATGTGCCCGATCCGGGAATCGAACCCGGGACCTCATGTGGTCGACGCCAACGCTGGATCACTAGACCACAGAGGCGATTTACTGGATAAATTACACGTATTGATCTAACTCCAAAATTAGCAAATTATTTGCTTATTTTATGGGTGTTATTTAACGATACTTATACATAGAAATATATATGTATGTCACCCAAACTCAGAAATACAAACACCTATGCTCATCACACAAGTGTTTGCCGTTTCGGAAATCGAACCTAAGTCCCATCGATTTATAGTAAGGTTACCAAGTAGATTTCTGCATTGACTCACCCTCACTCACAATTGACGCAATAGCGACAGCGCTAGTCACTGTCGTGTTCTGGTTTAGAGGGTAAGGTAGCTGGTAAACTTATGCATGTTATACATGTGGCATTAAACCTCGCCACAAGATAGAAACGCACCAGTAACATCTTATTATCTATAGGCGATGGTTGACTCTTTTCATCAGGAGACCCGTCTGCTTGTTTGCTATCTTATGATATAACTCGATGGGCTTACATTTATATTTTTTTTAATTTTCGCTAAATAATTCAAAATTAATATTTTCAAGGATCACGAATATTTGTTTCAAGTATTTACCCCCTCCAGTTCTATATCCACGTTTCTAGCATGAAGTATCGCCTCTGCATATTAATTCCACGTTTTATTTTATTAATAACAATACATTCGTGCCTACTCTTTGTTTTATTTTATTAATAATAATATATAAATATTATAGCCCTTTTTCTATTATATTACTCACTAGCCATTTCCTATGGTATAATCTGCATAAGTTCCGATTCTGCGGGAAAATTGGAATAAAATAAACCTTACGTCAATTTGAAATAGTGTAGCTTTATAATTTTTAAAGAATTTTCAAAATCAGTTTAGTACGTATAGTTTCTGATATTTTTTACTTCCTAATAGAAAACTAACAAACTTTTTAAATATTTTTTTACTAACCGCGGAGCTTTATCCACGGGTAGACATAGTATAAATATAGTTTTTCATATCAACTTTTATCTCTTACTTCAGCCAGTTAGGGGTTAATATCTTCACACCCTTGTCCGCGAAGAGGTATGCAGAAGTACAACCAGTGCACCCACGACGATATTTAGTCACACAATCTGATAGATAGCAAGCCTATCGTCAACCGGATACTTAACGGATTAGGGGTTAGTTTTTGAAAAATATTTAGCCTATGTTTGACCCCCAGTCTTCATCTATCTTCACGCCAAATTTCATCAAATTCGATTTAACGGTTAACCTTAAAAGCGTAACGGACAGATAGATAGACAGACTTCTGTATTTATAATATTAGTATGGTAGCCCATTATATTATATTTTTATATTTTAAAGAGTATTACGACTGCCTCGTGGTTTAGAGGTTAGCTTATACGGCTCAGATCATGAGGTTCCAGGTTCGATCTCCGTGCCAGGCAAAAGTATTATTGAAGTTTTTTCGATCGCCTCTGTGGTGTAGTGGTCTGGTGTCGGAGTTGACGACATGGTCCCGGGTTCGATTTCTGGGTCGAGCAATTTAAAAATGTGTTTTTTTAGTTTTCTTATAAAAACAACATTGCCCGGGATTGGAAAGTGCCCGTTTGGCAATAGGCTTGCCACCTATCACATTGTGGGTCCGAGTATATTCGGCTAACCGTGGGTACACTTGTACCTCTGCCTACCCTTTCGGGGACACAGGCGTGAAGGTACTTTTTTATTTTTCTTCGAAGTTTTTTTCGAAAATCCAAAATCTCAGTAGTAGCTTAGAGTCTGGCGGAGTGGTGTCTTACCACTCCCGTACCCCGGATGAGCACGTAAAGCCGTCAATCCCGGTTATCGCTCGAAAGAGTCGATAATCGTTATCAGGTTGATGAAATGCAGCGAAGGGGATCACCACTCATCTCGTCAACCGACAAATCGTTGAATCGCGGTGAATCGAAAAGTCTTTAGTCGTTCAGTTTACTCTGCCTAGCCCACAAAGGAGCCGGGCGTGACGATACTAAGTTAGTTTCAAAATACTGTTTAAAACTCTTTTAAAATATAAGTATAGATAATAATCCTTGCGAAAGTCTCGTCAAGAGCCTAGCTTCGCTTTCCTTATCTTATTTCTCCACTTTAAAGAATCTTAATTGGACTTCTAAGTAAGCTTTCTCTAATGTCACCTTCCTTATCTAACTTCTCCACTTTGAGCTATCTGAAGTAGCCGTCTAAGTAAGATCATTGGCTTTCATTTCCAATTTTATGACGACTTGGCTGCTTCTTATCAGTCGTCGACAAGATTTTATGAATAAAACTATTATGTTGTGTTAATAAAAATATATTATATCTTGTCGCCTCTGTGGTCTAGTGGTCTGGTATGAGTGTTGACACATGAGGTCCCAGGTTCGATTTCCTGGTCAGGTCATTCAAAAAGGTGTTTTTTTTTTTCAAAAACAGTTACCCATGATAGCATGGCACTTATCCAAGTGCACGGTTAGCGATGGCTTGTCACCTATCACATTGTGGGACAAAGTATCTTCGGGTAATTGTGAGTGCACTGTTTTTACCTCTGTCAACTTCTTTGGCGATACGGGCGTGAAGATACTTTTTGAAGTGAAAATTTCTTTAGGCGCGTTGAGCGTTTTGGTAGAGGGTAAAATCCTCGGTTCGCGTCACTGACATGCTAATGATAATAGTATATCTATAGCTATGTTTTGCATATAGTTTTAATTACTCTCAACTTAATAGTTCCGTTTTCACTTCTATCGGCAGTCCCACGACTGCTACTGTTTTTTTTTATATATCATGTGTCTCTTTGTAATTTGAAAGTAATAATGCATGTCGCCCTAAATAAGAAACAACCTGATGATACTTCAGATGGAAAGAGACAACCATCGCCTGTGAACCCCAAAGATGCTAATGGTGCGTTGCTATTCGTATTGTGAGTTGAAATATTACATGTGTATAATGCCATAAATGTAATAAATAAATAAATAAAATAATGTATACAATAGCCTCGTAAAACGTTATAACAATGTAAGAAAGTTAACTCCACGGCAACATAGATGGCGTTGAAGCTTATTACGTCGCGCTATCGTGTTGCAATATTGAATTACATATGTCAAATAGGTGTTCTATGATTAGGCTTTTTTTCCCACGATCCACTACACTGGTTGTTTTATTTAGACACCAGAGGGAGTACCCATAGTTTATAGTGGATTTGTACAACATGCTAAGCTTATTTGTGAGAGCGACATCAACTTGACACTATTGTACCAGAAATATTAGGTATTCTACACTTCTCATCATCGGCACTTGGTGAAACTCTATTTTAATGTAATATTTTATCACTTAAAACTTGTACAGTTTCGCAATAAAGCTTTTCACAAATTATTATTTATTTCCAACGGGTTTCATTACACAAGCATCATCAGGGCAATTTATAGTTATTCTATAAATTGCCTTGATTATGCTTAAGCATTTTACCTTTCTAACAAGAATATTAAAAATCATAAAATAATAAGTAATGAAAATAATAAAAAATAGCACAAGGACACTCACTATTAAATATTTTGTACTAAGCTCCATAGAGATAATATATAAAAAAAGTATTCGAACCATAAGCGCGTATGTAAGTGAAAATGTCCCGTCAATAGTAAGAGAAAGAGCATAGCAATTAGTATAAGTGTTTAAATATTACAGGTTAAACAGAGATACAAGTATCAAATTTCATTATCTTTCTATTTCAGTCGATGGGATATCTCTTTGCATATATTTATAATACCTTCATGCTAAGCTCTCAATAACGCAGTGACAAGTTAGACATAAAAGAGGTTTTTTAATTAAAGAAGAAAAATCAATCAATCTAAAAATAAGCAATAGTCAAAACTCAAAATGTTAGAAGTCAATAATACAAAAATTATATTTACATAAAAGTTAACAATATGTAACAAAAAATAAGAGTAAAGTGGAACCATGAATAAATAATTCACATATACCTATTTAAGTATAAAATTTTGAAAATGTATGAAACCTGCATACAAAACTTTTTGAATGTCTGTGATCCACGATGTGTTGAAAGGCACTCAGATAGCTCTGAGTTCGAAAATCCATCAATTATACCTGTAGTTACACCTAAAGATGGTAATCATAGCCTTCTTAGGGGAAAGGTACGGAAATGTATAGCAGAGCAAGATTATAACAATGATCACTTACTTAATGGAAATATTAGAACATATGAACGACACCTAATACAATGCACAAAAACTTCCCCGAAAACAAAGCCTTATGATGACAAATCTAATAAAAATACTACTTATACTGACACAAATGATAATAATTATAAGACTTTAGATAATCCTCTCAAAAAAGAAGACAAAAGGAATCGCGGCGATCAAAAAGGTTCATCTTCAGAAAGTAACTCTAAATCTTTATTAAAAAATAAAATATTGCCTTGCTTATCAACAATATTAAGGCGCACAAGTAACAGCAGTAAACCATTAAATAGCACAGATAATAATTTTAAAAATATATCATGCGGTAAAAATAAATTATCTATCTCTAATTGTAATCAAAAACAGAAAACCAAACGTAAAAAGCGATGTAACAATAAAATGACACAACCAGTGTATAACGTTAATGAAATAAATGGATTTCCACTTTTATTGAACGAAACTTATATTTCATCAAAACGGAAAGACACTAACACGAGAAAATTACCAAGTATGTCTTGTAGTGAATCTTCCATATGTACATCTGAAAAAGAAGTTAAGAGCTTTAAGTATGACAAAAATTCTCAAAGATTTAAAACTCTATCTAAATGTATCAGTAAGGATAAATACAGTAAAGGTGGAAATACGAGAGATAAAAATTCTAACTGCGGCACGGGACAACAGCTTAATATGGAATCAAGAATAAAAAAACCGTATCAGATATTCACATCATCTTGCCAAGCTGACGTTTCCTGTAATTCAAAATGTGTGTCCGCCGAACTTGGATTAAGTAAACTGGAATCTGATTCGTCGGTATTTTGGAACTTTCTTGTAGAAAAATTACTAAAGAAATATCCAACGAAAAAACTAGATCATGCAAATATATGTGAATGTTTGAAACCACTACCTTGTACACCCCAAACTTGTAAACGTAAAGATAATAGTATGATAACAGAAGATCTTCATGAGCCAGAACTTAACCTAACAAAACATAATCTTCCACCTATTTTACCGGCAAATAGTCCACTGCGTGTTGCGCCTCCACAAATTACATCAGGACGAAATATTCCACTAATTAGGCCATCACATAGTTCTCCATCAGTAAAAAGTAGCAAAGAAGAAAAAGTAGAGTGTCAATGTTATTTTAATAAAAGGAAAAAAAATATAATGTCATCCAGTAAAGAAATGTTGAAGCCATGCCAAGAAGAACACGACGTGGTCACAAAAGCTGTTGCAGATAAATATCATGGAGAAATTTTGTGTGTTCATAATCCAAAATGTATCCTAATCAATGGCTGTCTAAATATGCCAGCACCTCAAAATATGGGACAAAGTAACTTTTGGCCTGTCACACAACATAAAAAATCAAATTTTGTTCAAATGTGTCGAAAAATGAAAAGATGTAAACAAAAACATTGTGAACAAGCAAGTCAGTACAATCCTCCATACACAGAACTAGAACAATGCCTACCTGAATTTAAAGCAGAGAAAATTGTTCAGAGCGCTTGCAACCACGAACCTGCTTGCAAATATATTCGGAGTTGTCACAAGCCGCAATTTGATCCAGAGTTAATTAACTCATGTATTCATGTACCAATGTGTAAGAATCTAGTCCAAACTATGATTGAACAGAAGCCAGAAAAGCTGAATCTTTGCACACAAGAGCCTAAACGTAAGGAGCGAACTCTGTTGCATTCACGAAGGCATCTAATGTTATCTGCAAAGAAAAGTACTAGTACGCAGGCAAAAACTGAAATGGTTTGTCAGCATGATCCACCATGTATAAAGATACCAACGTGCTTAGCTCAAATGATATGTATGGATAACAATCCATTTGAAATAAAATCAAGGTATTTACACGATCCACTTTGTGAAACGATTGCGACTTCTTTGAAAAAAGTTGCTAGAGAATATATAATTCCTGTAAATTCACAAAATTCATCCACTTCTTGTCGTATAGTATGATACTAGCATAATATACATAATTGCTTATTTATTTAATTGTAAATATGTAAGCTTGATTTTAACTATTGGCTTAAAAATATTTCTGTTTCATAAACCTAAATGAAATATAATATTTTTCTATCGCAGTATTCTTTTTTTTGAGTAATAATGTGACTGCTACTTTTTAGAGGTATATTTAGCTTATATAGTCCATTACTTTACTTAATATATTCATCACTTAAATTTACCATAGATGTTAATGATGCGTTATTATCCATATGGTAAATATTTATCAGTACATTCATATATTTAGCGGCTATCGTACCCTACAAACCGGAACAATTGCTTAAATGCAGCGACAACAACCGACGCTTATACGTCAGGAATAGGTGGTACCAAACGTTGGCGAGACGTTTCGGGGCTACCACCAAATTACTAGTTACAATGGCAGTGACACGTAGCCTTTGCTGGCATTTTAAAAAATGTCAAGTAGTATGAGAGTTGATCTATTTTTAAAAGGGACTCGAATTAATACGAAGATACTTGCGTTATACTTGACAATATTTCTTTTTAGTCAAATTAACAGACTATCCTTCTAAAGTAATATTATTTTTAAGGAGTATTTAAAAACCAGCTGATCCACGCTGTGATCCATTTTCTTTAAGTCCATGTATATTATACGTACGATGAAATATTTTGGTTCAAAACAATACAAAACTACTTTTTCAAGATTTCGAATTAATAAGAACGTGATACGATCTATTGAATATATTTTTGTAAAGTTAGATGATTTCAATTATTGATTAGAAATTTATTCACAAAACATATTATCATATAAATATATCACTTCTATTACTATTAAGTCCAGAACGTGTTTCTTATCGTAAATTAGACCTAGTTTACATTCTTGGAACCAAATTTGCATGCAACTGATACATAAAGAGACGGAGTAATACGAAAATTTATCGCCTAAGATACATTGTCATTTAATGAAGGTGTCTCAACCGAGTCGCCTCTTTACGAAACTGGTTGGTAAAGAGACAGTAAATTTCATAGTAACATAGCTTCACAGAGAGAGCCGTAGTAATATACCTAATTATTCATTTTTGGAGTTCCGTACTCCAAAAGAAAAAAATGCTAAAGTGCGTATCGAGCCACGCGCAATGTATGGTTCCGAAGTTGCGAAGTAATTTCTGAAAATTAGTTTTTTTAGTTAGTTATGTCACGTCTCCAGGTATGAGTTTGTTTAAAAACGGTAACTTCATTCATCTTATTAATTTAACAGTTTATTATTAGAATGGGCTAAAACTTCGACCACTGGCCGAAATTCCATCGAAATTTGACATTCGGCTGAAATTCGACATACGACCGAAATTCGACATTTAGCCGAATTCCGGTAAATTTACTAATCAATATAAGCGTTGATTAAAACAAAACCAATTAATCGATTGAATCGTAACTCTGCTCGTGAGTCGTACTTGTGAGACTGTTTACAACCATGTGCTCTCTGTTCACCACCCATAATTACATTGAAGTAATAGACTATATCAATCAATCGATTGAACGGGTCATAAAGCCCAGGTCTTTTCTAATAGAACGAACGACATAATGTGCCTACTGTGATGTTTACTAATTACTTTTAAGTGTTAACGGTAATAGCTTATAATTTTATTTAAATTAATAGCTAATAAGATAATGTTGAATGTTGATAAGAAAGTACTTGGCGAGGCCTCCGGATACCGAAGTTCGGGTATAAACTATAAAAATGAAATATACAGAACATTATCAAATGAAATAGCCACTAGCTAACTATACTAGCGTGGTCTATTTGTATGTAGCGACATCTAGAGCAGCATAGCTAATTATTCTGCAAAAAATTTAAAATATTTTGTGAAACAACATTTTATAAGTTGGTCGACTATTACTCAAAAACTTGCAAAGCCATCTAAGCCGTGATAGTTTTCCTTTTAATTTCATTATATTTACTACTACCCCCCCCCCCCCCCCCCCCCCACCACCAAAACCAACCATTTAACCTACAGATGGAAGGGGGAATACTTGACTCTAACAAAAATTAGCACTTAAAAGTTTAATATTTTACAAACGAGTCACTTAATCGAAAACTTGTTTTCACAATCCCACAATATTTTTTAAAAACCTATCTAACGATACCCCACATGATGGGGTACGCGTGGAAAAAAATTAACATGTACTTTACGTGTAGGGGAGCTACCCTGAAAGAAAATATTTTTCAAGATTTTATGTTACCACTTTGTTGTCGTGACTAATATGTATATTCGTGCCAAATTACAGCTCTCTAGTAATAAGGATCTCTGAGCAATTGTGTGGATGGACGGACATAGCGAAACTATAACGATTTCTACTTTACTTCGGAACCCTAAAAACGGAATTTTCATGAAAGCTGTTTTTGTCCAGGTCTATCAAGACCCTTTTTCTGAAGAACTGGGAGAAATGTCGAGCTAGAATTAAATCCGAGTCCTTGGGCTACGGTTTATCAGCTTTAGAAAAATTAAACTACTAAGCCGAAGCGTACCAAAGCCTCATCTTTGTGATGTGCATCCTTTTATGTCGCATACTTCTGCATATTTTTGTAAGGGAATCAAAACGTGTTATCGTACAGTGTACTTACCCGTTGGCCTAGAGTCATTAAATTTGGCAAGAAACAACGTATTACAGTACATCTAAAAGAAAAAACTGAAAATTGTTAATAGATAGGTCAATAACAAAAAAAAAGAAAATTTATTCTTACATACTTATTATTTGCGGTTGGTGTAATTATCACTTGTAGGGTTCAAATGACAAAACACAGTTTGACCATCACCATGTTTTAAGGGTTCCGTACCCAAAGGGTACAAACGGAACCCTACTACTAAGACTTCGCTGTCCTTCCATCTGTCTATCTGTCTGTCACTAAACTGTATCTCATGAAACGTGATAGCTAGACAGCTGAAATTTTCACAGATGATGTACTCGTATTTCTATTTTCACTAAAATAAAAAAATAAGGAGGGCTTCTATGCCACAAACCAGATAGTCGGTAGTAGTCGTTTAGTAATAAATACGTGTGTGTGATGTGTGTGTGTGTGATGTGTGTGTGTGTGTGATGTGTGTGTGTGTGTGATATGTGTGTGTGTGTGTGTGTGTGTGTGTGTGTGTGTGTGTGTGTGATGTGATGTGTGTGTGTGATGTGTGTGTGTGTGTGTGTGTGTGTGTGTGTGTGTGTGTGTGTGTAGAAGGGAGGAAGACATGAGGTCGACTCATACGACACAAAACAAAACTGTATGAATTATTATGAAACAGATCGCAGACTGCAGTATCTTTCGATTATCCCTATGCCTATCCCTTGAGAAATATTGTTGTGATATTATTAATTTACTTAAAAAAATAAATACTCACATCATATACTAAGACTAGCTGCACCCTTTCCCCCGTGTTGGTTCCGGGCTCCTTTGAAGAATAGACCAACTGCCGTTCTGCCAGGCAGGTCGTAAAAGGCGACCTATTGGCTATATGAGTTACTACCATCATGGCTACTAGGTGGTAGAGTTCTGAATTGTCACGCCCGGGTCTGGTACCACCTTGCCTTGCCTATTCCTGCCGCAATAGCGTCAGTGCTTTTCACTATCGTGTTCCGGTTTGGAGGGTAGGGTAGCCGGTAAACTTATGCATGTCGCATTAGACCTCGCCACAAGATAGCAACGCATCATTAACACCTGTGGTTGACTCTTTCCACCAGGAGACCCATCTGCTTGTTTGCTATCTTATAATATAAAAAAAACCTTCAACCATTATAAAAGTTTTCGGCAAATCCTTCGGGAATAACTTTTTCTTCCAGGATAAAACGTATCCTATGTGCTTTTCTAGGTCATTTTGACCGCTCCATTGGTCTAGCAAACATAACTACGAATCGATGGGGCTCGGGTTCGATTCCCGACGGGACAAACATTCGTGTGATGAGCTTGGATGTTTGTATTTCTGAGTCTGAGTGTTTATTATGTACTAGCTGTTGCCTGAGACTTCGTCCGCGCGGACTTTGTTTACTCCGCACTGCTCCTCCCCTGTAGGTGATAGCGTGATAATATGTAGCTTAATGTTGACCCGACTTGTTAGTAATATTCATGCAAAATTTGAAGTAAATCCATGCTTTTTGAGTTTACCCCGGACATACATACAGACAAACAGACAAACAAACAAACAGACAAACAGACAAAAATTCTAAAAACTATATTTTTGGCTTCGATATCGATTGTAGATCACGCCCCAAGTATTCTTTTAAAAAAATATTCCACGTACAGTTTTGACTTTCCTACGATTTTATAGGTATGTATAGATAGTTATGTAGCCGCGCACTTGTTGGACACATCGTGCGGATGTTGTCGATTCATTTTATTATTGTAATAATTTTTTTTTGATGTTAGTGCCGTGCAGGTTTTGCACACACCTGCACGTGTTGATTTATTTTGTTATTTTGTTAGAAAAACAATATTGTTATTATTTTAAAAGACTTGCAGCTATGTAGTAGGTAAACAGTCCCCGTTTCGTTCATACAATAAAATACTATGCTCTGTTATTTACTGGGCATTCTACTTTCATCGCGCAAAGTGATAACAGTGTGTACAACTTGCTGCTACACAGTTGTTGTCAGTATTACTTTGTAGCTTGTACTTACTTTTTATTATTTTATAAAAAGTGTAATTATTAATTAGAAGAAGAATCTATCTTTTAATGAAATGAACAACCACCCTGAAGCACCTACTAGCATTTCCTAAGCCTTATGGTTAGGTGAGAAGACAGGATTAAGGGATGAACAACATGAAGAGCTTCATGCTCTCACATATATAACAGTATTTATATTTCCAGATATATTTTTTCTTTTTTATATCATAAAATAGCAAACAAGCAGATGGGTCTCCTGATGGAAAGAGTCAACTATCGCCTATAGACACCAAAGGTGTTAATAGTGCGTTGCTATCTTTGGGCGAGGTCTAATACCACATGCATATGTTTATCGGCTACCTTACCCTCTAAACCGGAACACGATAGTGAATAATAGGTAAGGCGTTGGTACCAGACCCGGGCGAGCCAAAAATATCTACCTGTATGCCAAATTTCATCCAAATCCGTTCAGTAGTTTTTGCATGATTGAGTAACAAACATCTATCTACTCATCTAATCTAAACATACTTTTGCATTATGTTCGCATTTATGATACTTGTAGGAAATAGAACTAATTAAACCGATAGACCTAGTAGGAATTGTATGGGTGACATCAAATATATATTACATTACATTGTCTTTTAATGTAGGAATATCAATGGAGCAGACCTATCGTACAATTAGTTGCTAAGATAAGCAGTCATAAAGATTTATTGAATAGATAGCGTATTGATATATCTTTCATGTGGAAAAAAATAAGTAGTAAAAAAAGCGCTAGAACACATGTCTCGATGTGGTTATTAAGATAAGATATATAAGAGTATTATTTGCACAATTTGACAGGTAAAATACTTCACATACTGAAGGAGAATGTTCAGAGTGCTAAGTGTGAGTTTTTCTAAACTGGTTTCTCACGTTTACCACTAGGTGGCGCTGTACAAATCACATAGAAATAATTCCTAGAAACTCCAAATGCGCTCACGATCGAATGCGAAAAGAAAAACTCACACATAGCACACAGTACTTGACAATAACATCAAGATACGAACGATTGGTTATACAAGTCACTACCATCGTAGCTGCTAGGTGGTAGAGTCTTGCATTGTTTCGTCCGGGCCATGGCACCATCGCTTTCCCTATTACTGCTGTAATAACGTCAGTGCTTGTTTCTGTCGTGTTCTGGTTTGAAGGCAAGGTAGCCGGTAAACTTATGCACGTGACATTAAGACCCCGCCACAAGTAATGCATCATATTTAGCTTCCTTGGTGTCTATAACTGTGACTGCCATCTCACATTTGCGGCAGAGTAACAACAGAATTATAAATGTGATAAACAGTAGAATAGACTCATCCTTTATGGATAGGTTTATGCGTCTCCATGTGAAAGGTGCTTGTTAGTGACACACACATACACTTAATACAGTAAATGATTTTGAAACACATTTTATATGTAAAGTTTTAATATATTTGATTTTTTAAATACTATTTACTAACATAGTTTATAAGAAAATATGTTACTAATATTATGGGGTTCGAGTGCCTGAAATAAATTATTTTTATGTTTTTTTTTTATTTCTAAGCGATGGTTATCTCTTTTCATCAAGAGAGCCATCTACTTGTTTGTTATCTAATTCCTACTTAATATTATAAATACGAATGTAAGTTTATTTGTTACGCTTTTACGCAAAAACTACTCAACCGATCATCATGAAAGTTTGTACACGTATTTTTGGAGATATTAGAAGTAATATAGGATTTTATTAAATAAATACTTATTTAATGGCTTATTTGCGAGCGAAGCTATGGTTAAAGTTAGTGATATATATAAAAAGGAGTAGGTAAGGCGGTAGTAATGAACCCGGGCGAGACGTTATGGGTCTCTAGCCTCTGGTAACATACGTAGTACTTAGTAGGTAGGGTGGTTTGTAAGTATGTACAAATGTTTGAGTGACGATAACTTAAGTCTCGTGGATTGAAGCATCGTGTTTAGTAGGTGATTAGCATAATAATATTCGATAGTTCCCCCGTGTTGAAAATTAGAACATCTGCTATTCTTTCAGGCAGTTCGTAAAAGGCGGACGATTTACTGTAAATATCACTACCATCGTAACTACTGGATAGTAGACAAGGAACTTATATACGATAACTGGAATTACTACGAAGCAATATTTGAAAAATAAAAAGGTACTTTATTTCGTTACTCATAAAGTTGACATTTGTTTCTTACTTAACAGAGGGGAAAACGTTCTGAGCAAGACAACGACAAGAGTGGATGTTGTCCCTTTCTTGCAATTGCCAGTGTAAATAAAACTATCCTGATGGTAGATTTTTATATATTCGGTAATCGTTAAATCCCTTTTATTCATACACGTCCATAAATACATTAGCATAAAATGGATTGTAATTAACACAGTGAGTTCTAAAATGTGCTTATTTTAATTATTACGTAATTACTTATGCAATGTAAAAACTGTTTCTCAAATTAGTAGAATTACTTAGTAGTAATTTGCAAACTACGCATGGTCACACTTATATATAGCGATTGGCGCTTTATTTAGTAGAAAGAGACACACTCCACCCATGTCGTGGTACTCTTCGGAACGATTTCGAAGTGCGTGTAAGCATTCCGGGTAGAATGTAACTTCCTTGATAGTAGATTACTGCAAGATCTCGCCCGGGTATTTAGTACCACCGCCTTACCTGTTCCTGCTACAATAGCGTCAACGTATGTAATTGTTGTGTTCTGGGTTGGAGGGTAAGGTAGTCACCAGTAGGGTTAGGTAGGTAATGTCACATGCACAAACTTATGTGTGTGGTAATGCCATCCCGACTCACAATAACGCACAGTTTACATTTTTGATGTTGATTGTTTGCTATCTATCTTCTATATATGTATATAAAAATCAATTGCTGTTATAAAAAAAACAATGACACAAAAAAAACGATTCAGTTTTAATATGACCCAAATAAGTAAAGGGCTTATTGAGATATAGGGGTGTAAAAATCTATTGGTACAACTAAGAGCACGCACATGCACATGCATTATAAATTCATATTTTGGGATGAACAATAGTAGCCACGACGATAGTGACCCGCACAGCCAATCGGTCGTCTTTTCCGAATTGCCTGACAGAATGGCAATTGGCCTATTCTTCAAAAGTGCTCGGACCAACACGGGGTGAAGATATCGTGTTGTTTTTTATATATTTTATGGTTTTTGTTGTCGGCACTTGGTGGAACTCCGTTTATAATTATTTATTTTATGCTTTACCCATTTTTTTTACTTTTTAGATGCTTAGGATTATTACGTAAAAAATAACAGTTATCCTAAAATGCACTTGTACTGTTTCACTAAACTCTTTTTATTTAATTTATACTGCCAACCGGTTTCGCATTTTACGGCATCTTTAGGTCGATGATACTATTTTAAAATATAGCATTGACGTATTTCAACTTATTTACTTTACAACAGTATAATAGCCCCGAAGAAGTCGTAAAAGTCGAAACCGATTGGCTTTATAAACTAAATAAAAAGTTATTTGTGAAACAGTACAGGTGCATTATAACATATAATATAACAGCATTATAACATAGTCGCTATACTACGTACAAAGACCTACAAAAAATACGTAGCGATCCGAAGCATCTAAAAAGAAAAAACAAATATTTGATAATACACTCACAATAATCTATATATTATATAAAATCAATTACTGTTCGTTAGTCTTGCTAAAACTTGGCTAAAAGAACGGCTGAACCGATTTGGCTAATTTTGGTTTTGAATTAATTGTTGAAGTCCAGGGAAGGTTTAAAAGGTGAGAAAATATAGAAAAAAATAAGAGTAGTTAAAAAGGTAAAACAACGTTTGCCGGGTCAGTATTTACTTTATAATAATACTAGCTGTTGCCCGCGACTTCGCCCGCGCGGACTTTGTTTAATCCGCTCCTACTGGTCGCGCCATGATGTTATATAACCTTCCTATCCAACTCAAAAAGAATTATTCAAATTGGCTTAGCAGTTTTCGAGATTAGCACCTACAACCAAACAAACAAATAAACCCCACAATTTTATAATATTAGTATAGATATAATGTTACTGGAAAAATTACACAAATTTATCTAACCCCAAAGTAAGCAAATTATTTGCTATGGGGTCAAGGATACTAATACACAGAAATACATATATAAATACTGAAAATATATTTAATAAACACCCAAACCCAGAAATACAAACATCTATTGCTCATAACACTAATGTTTTGCTCTGTCAGGAATCGAACCCGAGCCCCATCGATTCGTAGTTAGGTTCGCTAAAAACTTGACTAACGGGGCGGTAAACAATGTCACATTTTTATATAGGTTGAAATATGTGTGAATTTGATACCTGTTAATAAACCTAACGCTGCCGCCCATGTTATTTTTGTTAGATGGTTGCTAATGGAGGATGAATAGAACTTTTCAATTAATTCATAAAAGGAACTGAGTGCTAAGTGTGAGTTTTTCTTTTCGCATTCGATCGTGAGCGCGTTTCGAGTTTACTAGGAATTTGTATGTGATTTGTACAGCGCCACCTAGTGGGAAACTGGTTTCTCATGTTTACCACTAGGTGGCGCTGTACAAATCACATACAAATTCCTAGTAAACTCCAAACGCGCTCACGATCGAATGCAAAAAGAAAAACTCACACTTAGCACTCTGATGATAGCATGGTTATGATTTTTATTATGTCACATTCAACTCAAAAAGCCAATGTTCTGTGACGTATCTATAATAATACCACAGTAAATAAATACATTTTATAAACAGTATCTCAACTATTTATTTTTCTTAAAATCGTTATAAGTTTCATCACTTTCCTTTTTAACTTCCCACTACATACTATGTAGATAAGGAAGTTACTGATTTTACCCCGATTTTTGAAAATCAGGTTTTTACCAGATGTCCACGTTCTGAGGTCATAGGAACCTTTTCCGCCTATTTTTACGATGACGTCAGTATGTCTGTATGTATGTGTGTGCGTATGTGTGTATGTAAACATCTCATAGCTTTTGAATGGCTGGACTGATCGAAACGCAGTTGATGGCATTCGATCGGATTCCACTCAACTTAGATTTCCTGAAATTGAATGAAATTGATCCTGAAAATGATTTCCCGATTCGGTTCAGGAAATTTTGAGAAATTTTGAAAAAACACAAAACAGTTTATCGGCGAAACAGTATTTTTAATATAACTTCATGATTTATGTACCGATTGAATACAAAAACTAATCAGCTCTATTCCTCAAAAAATTACGTGTAATACATAAATTACATCAAAATCGGTTTATCTGCTTGGGAGTAATCATTGACGAAAAAATTTGAAAAAAGTGTTTTTTCGACATAGCTTCGAAATTTTTCAACCAATCGTTTTTTGGTATTCTACGATATTATAGTACTAAAAAACTACGTCGAATGCCGTTTCAAAAATCAAAATCGAATCTAATTCTCAAAACTTATAGCTAATCAAATATTAAAATTACGTTGTTTTTAGCAAACTTACTTAAATTTTTTTTGATAACTTTCAAGTTAATTCACCAATTGACTTAAAAATCTTATCAGCTTTTTAGCTTTAAAGACTGCGTCAAATACCGCTAATTTAATCAAGATTGACAATGTTTTTGGGATTTATCAATGAAGAAAATTAAAAATAAAATGTTTTTTGACATTTAGATCTCAAAAATTGAGTTGAATGCCATCATTTAAAATAAACAGCTTTTCAAAAATTAAAATACTGCTATTTTTAACAAAATAGATGTTTGAACTGAAAAATCTATGCTTATATTGTTTACTCTTTTGAGCTTAAAATACCTTAATTTAGTGGGAAGTTTCAAGTATGGCCCATAGGGTCAACCGTTTACACATTTTTTTTAACTTAGATTATGTTTATATTTTAAAAGGAGGTTCTTTCCCCTTATGGTTCCGGGCTCCCTTTGAAGAAAAGACCGACAGTCTTTCAGAACGCAAGACAGTTTGTAAAAGGTGAAGGATTGGCTATACGTGTCACTACCACCGTGACCACTAGGTGCTAAAGTTCCGCAACGATTCGCCCCAGTATTTTACCACCGCCTTACCTATTCCTGCCGCTACATTGTCAATTCTTGTCATTGTCGTATTCCGTTTTGGAGAATAAAGTTGCCGGTAAACTTATGCAAATGGCATTAATTGGCAAATAATTTGCTTACTTTGGGGTTAGATCAATAAGTGTAATTTGTCTCGTGAATATTTATTTATATTTATTTATTCATATTAACACCTCGCCAGTTTTGATAACAACGCAGTACGCACCATTAAAATCTTTGGTGTAGGTGATGGTTGTGTCTAACCATCAGAAGAGCCTCTGCTTGTTTACTATCTTATAAGTAAAATGAGTGGAAAGTGAGGATACTTAAAATAATCCTTGGTTATTTTTTTTAAATAATAGAAGGGTATTGGGGCGTTTCGGCCCGCATGTGTTTCGGTCCGCGGACCGAAACGCTTAAACGCATTTTATTCATTGGGCTTTTCGGCTCACAAACAAATAGTGACCGAATCGCCCCATTCAAAATAATTTGTAAGCAATTTTTTAATGTGTTACTAAGTAGGTACAGTCCGAGCCGTTAGACTTATGCATGTAGCATTGCCATCCCGCCAAATGGATAGCAGCGCACCCTTAACATCTTTGGTGTCAATAGGCGATGGTTTCTCGCTCCATCAGGAGAGACACCTGCTTGTTTTCTATCTAATCGTCATATATATAAATTCGGAAGTGTCAATAATGCTTCCGCTTCTATAATTATTAATGCTTCCGAATACAACATATTTGTTGAAAATTTAAGTTTTTAGCCCAAATGATGCAGTAAAATGTGAAACTGGTTGGCTACTTAATTAAAGCCAAATATGTAGATTTATGAATTGTGAAACAAGTGTACAAGTGTACAATTGTACAAGTGTTAAAAATAAAATTGTCATTTAATATATTGTAATTTCGTTTCTCAAAATTTTGTAACCACCTGTAGGTACTTAAATATTTTAAAGTACTTTATATCGGGACGAATCGCCCAATTATAATAAAAACATTGGATGTTTCGTCCCGCGGGAAGAAACACCTAATTCTAAAGGCATTATTAGACGTTTCGGTCTGCGGGCCGAAACGCCCCAATACCCAATAGAATATAGTAGTTGCCCATGGTTAAAGTCTCACTTTATAAACTTAACTTTGGCGGAATTGCTAAGTATCGTTGCTATAAACTATTAATGTCAAAAATGAGTGTTCTGAATGAATGAAATGAACTGAATACTTTATTGCACATGGTAACTAAATATCAATTTTAATAACTTATTGCACCCATGTTCTTGATAAGTTTTCAACGCATTAAAACTAAAGCAACCGACTTCCCGTTTTCCTATATCTCTGGAGCACCAGATCTTCACCAAATTAAAATGGAGTCATAAGGAAATTATACTCACTCAAACAAAAAAGAATTTTCAAAATTGGTTCATAAATTACTGAGTTCTGGGTTAACAAACATAAAAAATTTGCAGCCGATTCCTAACCCATTTTGGGAAGTAGTTGTAAATCAACTTTATTTCATTTCATCAAAAATTAATTGCATGCACGACACATGGACATACAGTTTTACTTAGATATTAAATAATATACATTGTACCGGTCTTAAGCTCTACCAGTCAACCACAGGATAAAGGAAGGGTTGGGTATAGAAATGTGCCGCATCGACAGGGGAAATATAATGCTTCCAAAAGGTCTTCCGATAACTTCCCGTTCACATTTTCATGCCAGAGACGCTAGGTTTTTTTTTTAAATTAATCTTTCGCTTATTTTTTAAAATGGAAGACGCGTAAATTTTTACGAACAACTGTACCCACGAGTTTTGCGTTCATTTTTAGAAAGGTTCATATAGTTATTAAATCTATCTAGAAAATTTATATTAGTAGAAATTCGTTTTTTTTAATTATGAAGATTTTTTTCCGAAACCTGCGAAGTATTTGTGAGTGGCGTTTTTTTATATCATAAGACAGTAAGCATTTGCTTATTTGCTATCTTCATTACATAGTATCAAACAAAGTCGCTTTCTCTGTCTGTCCCTATGTCCTTATGTCCCTATGTATGCTTAAATCTTTAAAACTACGCAACGGATTTCGATGCGGTTTTTTTGATAGATAGATTGATTCTTAGGGAAGGTTTTGGTATATAAACCTTTCCAATATTCTCACGGGAACAAAAGCTACGCGGGTGAAACCGCGGGCAGGTCGCTAGTATGATATAAAAAAACATTAAGTGAGCTTAATTTACCTCTTTAATGGAAAAAAACCCATCAATGATGTAAATTGGAGCGTTGCTATTATTGTGGCGGAATTTAATGCCAATTTATAAGTTTACCGGTTACTTTAACCTCCAAACCAAAACATGACAATGACTCAATATTAATAAAACGAAGGTTGATTGAACATATCTTCCCCGTGTTGGTCAGGGGAGGAAACTGGAGTACTACTCATGTCCCGCAATTATATCAAAGGAAAGTAAATAAAAATTTAAAATGTGACATTTTGTATTTTATGGTTATGGTTATAGAACTTTATTCCCACTAAGAATTACAAATTCACTTACATGAGAACATAAACAATATAAACAATTAGTATTTTATCCACAAAGTACTGCGATTTTATTCAAAGACAAAGAGGGTAGAAATACAATAACAACACAGACGCATTCGACTACGCATATTCTTACACGGATATAAGCGTCTGGATACGGCTAAGCACTTCAAGGTGGTATGTATTTGATATTTTATGGTTAGTTTTAATAGTAAGTATAAGATTTATAGTTTTTAAATGTATATATAATTTCAGTTTTTCTTACATAGTTAATTTATTCTTTTGGTGTTAATAATGCATTATTTATATTTAAAATGTATATTAAAGTTAAATTAGCTTACAATATATCAAAATCATAAAAAACTACATGCTTCGTGTGGTTGAATACTCACAACTACTTTATCTATGGGAATGTATTTTTTTGACAAAATTTAATTATGTGTGCCAAATCTCGCTCTCTCTTTTTCGTCCTGTATGAGCATATAGAAATGTTTCCAACGAACTTCACGTTTGTATGTTATCTGATATTGCAGCAGAATAAAACAAACATTTTAAAGGTTTTTATTATATTTAAAACATTTAAATTATATAATTATTACTTTTGACATTGACATTTAAAATCATCAATTAAATTTAGATGTTTCTATTGTAATAATTCAGAATTTTAAATAATTTAAGGTGTAAGCTAATGTATTTAAATTATTTCTTTTTTTTTAGAATATTGTAATACGCTCTTTTGTGATGATAGTTTTGACATTCAAAAAATGTATTTTATATACTCATCTATACATCTATACATCTATCATCTAAAATCGTAGGAAAGTCAAAACTGTACATTGAATATTTTTTAAAAGAATACTTGGGGCGTGATCTACAATCGATATCGAAGCCAAAAATATAGTTTTTAGAATTTTTGTCTGTTTGTCTGTATGTATGTCCGGGCTAAACTCAAAACTGTAGTACTGGATGGATTTACTTCAAATTTTGCATGAATATTGCTAACAGGTCGGGTCAACATATAGGCTACATATTATCACGCTATCACCTACAGAGGAGGAGTTGAGCGGAGTAAACGAAGTCCGCGCGGACGAAGTCGCCGGCAACACCTAGTATATCATAAGATAGTAAACAAGCACATGGGTCTAATGATGGAAAGAGTCAACCATTGCCTCTAGACACCAAAGATGTTAATAGTGCGTTGCTACCTTGTGGCGAGGTCTAATGTCACATGTATAAGTTTACCGGCTACTTTACCCTCCAAACCGGAACACGATATTGACAAGCACTGACGCTGTTGCGGCAAGAATAGATAAGGTACCAAACCGGGGCGAGCCAATGCAGAACTCCACCACCTAGTAGCTACGATGGTAGTGATTCGCATAGACAATCGGTCGCCATTTACGACCTGCCTGGCAGAACGGCAGTTGGCCTATTTTTCAAAGGAACCCGGGACCAACACGGGGAAAAATTTGGTTACTATATCGATTTTGTTCATAGGAAATTTAATGTATGGAATATGATTTGGGTTTAAATATAGAGTTCTTTTATTTACTTTACTAGAATTATCAATATATTATGGTTCAAAAAAATATGGCAGCTTTACACTAGGGTATTATAAGTAGGTATATACATAGACAATAATATTTGAAATACTCAAAGGATAGATACAAAAAACATAATCGTAAACATAACCTTTTGGGAAAGTGGAAACACGCATACTTATGTGAATATGTCGATTTCAAGTGTTTTTATGAACTTGAGTTACTAGGTACATTGTAAGCGAACATACTTCGAGCATATATGCGAACATAGTACCTACATTTGGTGTGTTAATATCATAAATATATTAATGGTCATTGACTTTGCCGTAAAAGCCAAAATCTTTAGAAAAATTCGCATACTATATCTAATGAAAGATCAAACAATGAAGCTATTTATAGAAAAGTGGCTTCTCTTACTGATAATAAAACTATAATGGCAAGTCATTCATGAATGAGTACGTTCAAATTATGCCTTTATTAGTGTATATTAACATTTGTTGGTCTGAAGAAACTTTAAATAGCTAAAACTTATTTTTGGAACAGAGTTCATCATCTCGTTATCATTCGCGGGCTGAGGGGTTAGACCAAAAAATGTGTAACATATTTTTTTGACACCAAATTGCCGACCAATTTGCCGTGATTTTTCAGGTACTTTTCTACCTAAAAAACTAAATCTTTTATCAATTATTCGGTTTACTATCAATTTAAGGAATATGCAAAAATATTTTAAAATTTTAAAGTTTATATTTTTTTTTTATATCATAAGATAGCAAACAAGCAGATGGGTCTCCTGATGGAAAGAGTCAACCATCGTCTATAGACACCAAAGATGTTAATGGTGCGTTGCTATCTTGTGGCGAGGTCTAATGCCACATGCATAAGTTTACCGGCTACCTTACCCTCCAAACCGGAACACGACAGCGACAAGCACTGACGCTATTGCGGCAGGATTAGGCAAGGCGGTGGTACCAGACCCGGGCGGGACAATGCAGAACTCTACCACCTGGTAGCCACGATGGTAGTGACTCGTTAGCCAATCGGTCGCCTTTTACGACCTGCCTGGCAGAACGGCAGTTGGCCTATTCTTCAAAGGAGGCCGGGACCAACACGGCGAAAAATATTATATACCCTGTTTATTAATATAAATAAATATAAGTAAAAAAAATAAGTGAACTGGAAAGAACCCTGGTTCCTCTGAAAAAAAAATCTGAACTAAATCGGATTAAGTGAATTTGAGAATTTTTGAAAAATTCTCAAATAAAATTTCGGCGAAACAATATATTTTTTAAACAACTTCCAGATTAATATACCGATTGATAACAAAACCTAGTCTGCTCTTTTTCTTAAAAAAAACTGCGTCCAATTCGGAAGATATCGTTGCCGAAAAATTTAGGAAAAATTGTTTTTTTAACTTTCTACAGTATTTTAGTATTTGCAAGAAATGTAGTGTAAAAATGAACATTGAATCAAGTTTTCAAAAGGAGCAGCTTTTCAAATGTCTTAACATTTCATTTTTTTACTACAAACAACAAAAATATTTTAAAAATAACTTTCAGACAATACCGATTTCAGAATATACCGATTGTTTTTAATGTCGATAAGGAAGCACTTGACCACGGTCTCGCCTGATGGTAAGCTAAGATGCGGCCTAAGATGCGGCACTTCCCTAGAAGGTACCTGTTTACTCTTCTCTTGAAGATCCCCAGGTTGTACCCGTCGGAGAACACAGGCTCAGGAAGCATATTCCAGTCCCTCTTGGTTCGGATCAAGAATGTCGAGTCGAACCGCTTTGTTCGGGTACGTGGAACGTCCACCATATGGCGATACCTAGTATCTGTGCGCCTGGACGATCAATAGAAAAATGGGGATGGCGGAATTAAGACGTGAAATTCCGCAGCGCACTCTCCAAAATGTATCTGATAAAAGACCGATAAACTAGCCACTCTGCGGCGATGAGCGAGGCTCTGGAGTTTTTTGTCTACCAGATCATCGTCGTTTATGAGCCTCTTGGCATGCCTCTCTATCGCTTCAAGCGTTTTCAGCTGGTATTTGTCAAATTAAAAAGTCTAATCAGCTCTTTTATATAAAAAAAAATGCATCAAATACTGTAAATGGAATCAAAATTGGTTGATTATTTAGGAATTCATCACTGATGAAAATTAAAAAAAAGTGTTTTTTTTTTAACGTTACATCGATATTTTTCAATCAATCATTTTTGTTATAAAACGCCATTTTAGAGCTCAAAAATTGCTTTGAATGCCACTCAAATATTTAAATTTATCTTTATTTTCAAAATAAACAGCTACACAAAAATTAAAATACTTGCTGTAATTTTTAACAAACTTTAAATTTTTGAACTTTTTGAAAAAATATAATATGATTATCTAAAATAGATACTGACATAGTTTTTGCTACTTTGAGCTGTAAATATCTCAATGTAGCGGAAAGTTTCAAGGTTGGACTGCAGGGTCTACCGATTTACAGATTTTCTGAAGGTCCCCGTATTGGTCCGGGCTCTTTGAATAATAAACCATCTGCCGTTCTATCAGGTAGTTCGTAATTAGCGAACGATTGACTATGCGAGTTACTACTATTACAGCTACTAGGGGGTATAATTCTGCATTGTTTCTCCCAGGTCTGGTATCACTGAATTACCGATTCCTGCCACAACAGCGATAATCCTTATACTATCGTTTGCCTGCTTGAAGGTTTAAGTAGCTGGTAAACTAATGCACAAGGATAGCATCACACCATTAATTCTTTGGTGTCTATAGGCGATAGCTATCTCTTACCATCAGGAGACCCATATGTTTGTTTATAATCTTATGATATATAAAACTCAGCGACCTTTTGTTAATTTTTCTAACTCGCTGTATAACTATGATAGTCATATCTCGGTACAGATTCACGAGTTATGATTTTGTGATAACGACTAATAAGCAAGAATCCGATGACCAAGCTCGGCTCTTTGTAGAATATATAATTTTTAAATCTATTCAATGCAAATTCAGAATATCTTAGCCTAAAGGCATTCTCTCACGATAAATTCACCATTCGCATCGTGCATACCAATGTGATTGTTTTTATGATTTGCGTGATTGATACAATGTTGCGTTAACATGAACATGTTTACAAAATGATACATAATTAAACATGTATTTACATCATAGTAAAGCCAACAAGAAGATGTTTCTCCTGATGGAAAAATATAATCATCGCCTATAAATACCAAAGATGTTAATGGTATGTTACTACCCTTGTAGGTGTGTACCCTACGGGGTCTTATTGCCACATGTATAAGTTATTTAACCCTCCAGACCGGAATACGACAGTGACTTGCACTGACCTAATCCGTAAGGAATAGGTATGGTAGTTGCACCAGATCCGAGCGAGACTATGAAGAACTCTACCACCTAGTAACCACGATGGAAGTGACTCGCATAAACAATCATTTGCGTCTTATAAACTGCCTGGCAGAGGGAGAGAAAGAGAGAAATGTATTCAAAAAAGCCAAGAGCAACACTGGGAAAATATATTATGTTGGAATTGGATAACACGGCGAATTTCCTACTGACTTAGATTTTATAAAATATGCTAGGTTATTAACTGAGTTATATATACTTTTATATTAGAATATACCTACTTTTACTTTATATTATGCTTATATTTTGGTTAACAAGCGATCACCCCCCTCCTTCCCCATGACCCCCTTTGACCATAAACAATAAAATATCTTCTTAGTTTGACTACGAACTTTAGCTATAAACAAAATACACTTGTGTATACTATGTATGATGCGTGTCAAACAAGTGATAGTGTGTCATGATGTCTATTTGTTTATCCACCCACCCACGATTAGCTGAAGATACTTAGTCCCACAATAAGACAGGTGGCAAGCCTATCGCCAACCGGGTACCCACTCAATTCCGGGCAACGTTGTTTTTATCAGAAAACTGAAAAAAATTTTTTTTGGATTACCTCACCCTAGAATCAAACCCGGAACCTCATGTCATCAACACTGACACCGGACTATTAGACCTCAGAGGCGGTTTATTAATTTAATTTGTTTCTAACGCATATTTTCACAAAATATTAAACACCTACAATTTTTCACTATGTAAACTACGTTTGTTGTTGTCGTAAGAAAGGGCACAAAATTTTCACTTACCGTATTAATATATAGATAGATAACAAATTGTATCTTATATTAATGTTTAATGTTTTCGTGAAGATATTTCTGTGCAGTCAGGTACAAAGAATGCGAATTTACCGACCGTTATAGTTATAATGACATATCTACGAAATACCAAAAACTCAGACCCCAAAACTGGTCGAGGTCAACGTTCTTCACTCATTAGTTTTTGATCACATCTCAAACACATAAAGTCACACGTCTTACCGAATTTTCATTTAAAACATAGCTTTATTATCAAGGTGTAAGCTTGAAATTTGGCTGAAAGAATGCAGTTGAGATTTTTTACGATCACAACTGGTTCTCTCTTTTAAGGCATTCAAAATGATAAAATTCTTGTGTTGGATACTCATAGATTAGAAAATCTTTAAAGATGCTATAAGTTAGAATTGTTTATAGGGCCAGACTGCTCCAGGCCGGTCCGAGCAGCCATTAAGTGGATAATGTTGATGATATTTTTTCGGATGAATGTTAAGTAGAACTTGAAGGGTTATATTGGAAACTCTATAGACTTTTATGTTCTTAAATCATATTTTTACTGCTTGGAAACATGAATATCATCATAATTATTTTTGTAATTTTGATTTATGTATTTTATATGTCATTTGATTCGTTTTGAAACGTCATCCTCAAAACGTTCCTTTCGGGCAAGTATGAGTATAATTCACCCGATAACCGAGTATTGAATATACCAAATATTAAACCGAGAAACTCAATTGAATATCATACCGAGTAATCGATAAAATTATTCGGTGCTATGCGAAAACAGATTTGAGTTCCAAAGAAAACATTAAACTTGATAGCGATTAGCGATGCGCCATGCGGCTTGTTCAGCAGTACTCCTTACCGCAAAACCCTTTTTTTCACTTGTTAGGTATTCCTCACAAACATAATGTTATTGCTTACAATCAGTAGCAGATCCAAAAGGGAGAATAGAAGGCTCAAGTTTCCGCTCAAACCTTTCAAAATTTTTATGGTTTTTTAAATCAAACCATAAACAAGTAGATGGCTTTCCTGGTGGAAAGAGAAATTATCCCCATGGTGAATTGTTAGCCGTGTAGCGGGATGGTATGCCATAATATAATGCATAAGTTGATAAAATCTACTCTCAGCTGAATCAAGCCCCTCTAAACAAACTTCAGGATCTACCAGTGCTTTCCATTTTTACATTCTGGTCAAATGCTTAGTACACTTGCACGCCAGCCTTGAGATTTCCACCTCCAGTATAACAACGCATCAGTAGCTCTTTTGGTGCACTGCCTGCATTTATTCCAAGAAATCTACGTGTAGTTTGAATACCTCACGGTATAGTAATAAGCCTATTGGGCTAGTAGTGTGTGGTAAGTACACTTAACCCGTGTCCCTTTCGAAGAAAAAAATAACTGTCTTGCTGCAAAAAAATTGTAATAGCAGAGAAAAGGGGGTTCGCAGTAGCGCTCATTTGTACCAACTGCTTAATTTCATTTCGAAAAAAAAGCTTGATAGCTTGATAGTAGTCATGATGTCAATGACATGTACGTGTATTAGCAACGTCTTGACCGGGTTTTGTTTGACCGTATTTCCTAAAGTGGGGTAGCCGGTAAACTTATGTATTTCGCATATCATCCACATGGATAACAACTTGTCTATAGGCGATGGTAGTCTACGTCAATCAGTAGAATCATCAGTTTGTTTGCAATACTATGATTTAAAAGAAAAGTTCAAGTCCCGAGTTCGGTACTCGTAACTCGGGCAAAAGTATTACTAAAGTTTTTAAGGTGTTGTGTTTTCATATGGAATTGTTCTCTGGGGGAATTCCGCTGAAATAAATACAATATTTGTATTACAAAAACGGGCTATAAGGGCAATTTACAATCTTAGTCCAAGGACCTCCCTGGGAGCAAAATTCAAAGAAATCAATATTTTAACTGTAATTTCTCAGTATATATTCGAAACCTTAATGCTGATGCTGATAAAAATATTTGCTTATTTAAAAAGAATAGTGATATTCACTCCCTAAATAAAAGGAACAAAAACAATTTTGCTGTACATGTATCTCGTTTCCACAGAATAAGCAACTCTTTTATGGGGCAAAGTATACGCTTCTACAATAAGCTACCTGATGCCATTAGAGATTTACCAGTTAACAAATTCAAAAAATGTTTTAAAACAAAACTGTGTAAACAAGATAAAATTAAAAATTTCAAAAACCCCCGACACATCCTCTGATCGACATTTTAAGAGCAAAACGTGAAAGGGCCTAATCATCTTCAAAAAGGGATCTTGCAGCGTCAGGTTAAGGTTACCACGGTTCCTTACTCTTTGAGCTTAATTTTTATTATTGCAAACCTCCCATGGCCTCCAGCTTCACTGTGTATTTTGGAACATTTTTTTGGGAAATTCCTTTGAACCCCGGAAATGATTTTGATTTAGAGGGTATGTAAAAATATTACAAATGAGACCACACTAAATTTGCTTATTTTGTTTAGTATAGGAGTTCCATGACCTATTTCTAGTTCCAATTTCAAATCCTGCAAATCTCCTAGCAATAAAGGCCAACTATATCAGCCCAATTTCCGATGGCCACCTTCCAGTTCCATCATTATTAGTTACATCTTAGAAAACATCCGGCACCTAAGTGTTTGCCAAAACAAACCGAATTAACCCATACTTGATGGGTTTATTTAATATATTTAATTAAATATTTAATATATTTAATTAGCTTAGAGGTTCTCATGGACTTATACCGGCTTTATTATTAGACACTGGAAAACATCCTGATTTAAATACTTTAGAAAAAATTTAATCCATTGTATTCCAAAGTTCCCATGATCTCCATCTTCAGCTCTGTTATAAGACCCCGGAAATCGTCTAGCACCAGGATGTTTGTTAAAACAGAACATAGGATCCCAAACTCGATAGGTTTATCTTGTTTACTTTAGAAGTTCCCATGGCTACCTTCCGATTCTATCATCAGATACTGGAAATCGTCCAGCACCAAATTGTTTGCCAAAACAAATCGAATGAGTCCCCACTTGATGGGTTAACCTGGTTTAGCTTAGGAGTTCTCGGGTACATCTTTCAGCTCTATCATCAGATACTGGAAGACATTCCGCTCCAAACTCCTTATTATAGCAAATCAAATAGCACCAAAGTCGACGGTGTTACTCTATTTTATTCCAAAGTTCCTATAACGTACTCCCAGCTCTATCATGAGACTCTGGAAATCGTCTAGTACTAGAGTGTTTGTCCAAACAGAACAAACGTGTCCAATTTCGATTAGTTTATCTTATTTAGTTTAGAAGTTCCCATGGTTCTCATGGTTCTCAGAGGTACAACAAGTGCACCCACGATTAGCCGAAGATACTTGATCCCACAAATGTGATAAGTGGCAAGGCTATCGCCAATCGGGCAATTTCCAATCCCGGGCAACTTTGTGTTTCTCAGAAAACTGAAAAATACTTTTTATGTGCTCGACCCGAGAATCGATCCCCGGACCTCATGTGGTGGACCACAGAGGCGGCGTTTTGCTAAAAAATGTAATTAACATCAATTTCAACAAATTAGGTCTTGTTAGCCTCTTAATATGAGTGCAGCTGTACCTAATACTTCATAGTCCTTTACAGTCCTTTACACCGTTATCTGTTTCTAAATCTGACTTGGTTTGTTATGGATCTATATCTATGATCACTTTTGTTTCGTCAGAATAATTTTTAATTCCATCACTTTCCATGGGGTTTATTCTGTAGATCAAAATTTCTAGAATGAAAAGTTTGGAACCAAAAAAACGTATTGTGTTTTTACAGTAACTTCACCAAACACATTGTGAATCCGACGAGCTGTACCCACAGCTCGTTTTTTCCCCGTGTAGGGCCAGGCCTTAGTTTTAAGTTACCATCTGCCGTTCTGCCAGGCAGGTCGTAAAAGGCGACCGTTTGGCTATACTACCTATTACAAATACCACCATCTAAAAATATTTAAACCCTCCCCGTTTTCCCTATGTTGGTCCGGGCTTGTTTGAAGAATAGGTCAACTGCCGTTCTGCCATGCAGGTCGCAAAAGACGACCAATTGGCTATACGAGTCACTAACATCGTGGCTACTAGGTATTAGAGTACTGCATTGTCTCGCCTGGGTGTGCGTACCACCGCCTTACCTATTCCTGTCGCAATAGCGTCAATATCGTTATCGTGTTCCGGTTTGGAAGGTAAGGTAAGGGGTAGCCAATAGACTTATGTATGAGGTATTGCTATCCTGCTGCTCAGATAGCAACCTGCTTGTTTGCTATCTAATGATGTTAAAAAAAGCTTTTAGGGTACGTGTATCTCATATTCGGTAGTTAAGTAATATTTTCAGATTTTCATGTCATCAACAGAATGGTGTCACAGAAAACTAAAGTGGTGCGAAATAAACAGTTTCGTATTTAAGGATCCAATCTATACATACATTACTACGTGAAGCGAATACTTTGTAACCCTTTTTACGAAAATGAAGTGGACTCAGGCTTGGCTAGGTTAAAGTTTATATGGAAAACGTCGGACATCGCGCAGAAATCAAAATTTCAATCTCGCCATCTCGACGTCTGGTAATTCACAACTGTGCAATTCTCAAGCCAGTTATTCCTCGGCATTACGCCTCTGTGGAAGCAATTATCGGCATGGGTTTTTCCGAATGGATACTACTTTAAAGAAAAGAGCTTACCAGTTTTTAAAAGACAGGCAACGCAACTGCAAGACCTCTGTTAGTGTGGCTGCCCAAGGCAGCGGTGATTACTTATCATCAGGTGGGCCTCCTGTCCGTCTTCCATAATAAATATGGTACTGGGAAAAAAATACTGTTGACTCTCGACCAAAAGGCTATCGCTACTTAAATATAATTGTACATTTGAACTTATCAACAAGAAAACGTGGCGCACTGCAAGCAGGTGAAAATATTTTGACTAACAAGATAAATGAACGTTCTTTTACACCCGGGGAGTATATTAAATTTTATGATACACATAATTCATTATTATACCTAACAAAAAACTAACATGTTTTTATATAACAAAGACTTAATATTTCCATTTTAATGTTCATAAAACCATCATAAAAATATAACAGGAGAAAATATTGTTAACCTCTTTTATCATAACAGATTTATAATAGCTAGATAAAGACAGCACTAGTTGAAACTCGTATAAATAAATCACAAACTAGTCGGCATTAAGGTTGTCATAATAAATACCATTACAACTTTCTAAAAACTCGAGAATCGAACCCACACTCCCATCTGTATGCTAATCATTTAACGTAACGCCCACGTTTGGTTATTCGGTTACAAATATATGCAAACGGCTTCTCTGTGATTGTAAATCAGTTTAGAAATAAGTTGTCAATTTATGAATTAGCATTTTTATAATGAAGCAGGCCGTAGGTCATATCATATCAAAGGAACCATTATATGTGTTCTTATATTCACGATTTAAACTTTATACTTTTAAGTAATAGCCAGTTTATATGAAAAGTACAGCATTTTTTTTTTATTTCTTAGAAAAGATACAAGCAGAAGATTCTCTTAATGGAAAGAGATAATTTTCGCCTATGCGTTGCTGCTATCTGGGTAACGGAGTAGAAATGCCATATTATGCATAAATTTACCGATTTATCCACCAAACCAGATGCTGTTTCCACAGGAATAAGTAAGGCGTTGGTACCAAATTCAGCTGAGACGTTACTACTTTTTTGCTACATAATTTTGATGTTAGTTTTTTTAGATGGGTTTTGGTATCAGGTAAAACCAAAACCTATTAATATTACCTGGTTTTGCCAGAGTACTCTGATAATACCATCAATACGTTTTTTATATAATATGTATATTAAATTGGATACTTTCCATCGTCGAAACTTGGTAAAACTGCATTTTAAAGTATGTATTACAAATGAACTCACTCGTACTTCCAGTTCGCATATATACATTTTCCCCGTGATGGTTCCGGATTCCTTTGTAGAATAGGCCAACTGCTGTTCTGCCAGGCAGGTCGTAAAAGGCGACCGATTGGCTATGTGAGTCACTACCATCGTGGCTACTAGGTGGTAGAGTTCTGCATTGTCTCGCCAGGGTCTAGTACCACCGCCTTACCTATTCCTGCCGCAATAGCGTCAGTGCTTGTCGCTGTCGTGTTCCGGTTTTTAGGGTAAGGTAGCCGGTAAACTTATGCATGTGGCTTTAGACCTCGCCAAAAACGCACCATTAACATCTTTGGTGTCTATAGGCGATGGTTGACTCTTTCCATTAGAAGACCCATCTGCTTATTTGCTATCTTATGATATAAAAATATATATATTTTGTTTGAAAACAGAAATGTGGAGGAATCAAGGCAAGCATACTTCTCTTTCAAAACCTCTGCCCACCTAAATACTACTTACTCACTTAATGTGCTGGCTCAGTGGCTCGAAGTGGATCTTGGACTCCAAAATAAGAACCTTCCATCCTTCTCTGCCCTATGCTATTTCTTACCAATACTAGCTGAAAGTGTAAACTTCAAGCGAAAAATTGGCAAGAAATGGCGCATATCAGTATCCACTCGATCTGTTCAGCGATATCTGTTTTGATCGACACAAATGTGCTAATTTTACACTTTAATTGTAGCTTTCTGTGTGTGAATGCAAGCTACACTGACAAACTAAGAAATTGCCTTGAAAATCGTGCTGGGTACTTACCGTAAAGGTGTTTTTTTTTCGGAATCACTAATATGCGGTTAACTCCTCAAGCTACTACATTGTGACCAACAAAGTGCTGAGCTAAAATTGAAAAAAAAAAATTTAAATTTAGTGCAATTACATAAGAAACGTTTTGTGAAGGTGTGGCTTTACTTAAACGTCAAAAATACCGGTTTCCTTATGGAACAAAATTTTAAGAGTTTTGATTCGATTAACCGGTTTATAGGTAGTAGGTAGGTTCTTTTAAGTATTTCTTGGATACTCGCTGCTTCCAGTTTTTATCTGCACTGTGTGTGATGTACAATTTCCCGATTTTGGTTTAAACCGGTTTATATAGGTTAATGAAGCGCTTTTATCTCAGATACGCTCTAAGCGAAACCTTTTATAAAAACCGCTGATTACCTTTATTAACTGGTATTTTTTAAACCGGTTTCAAATCTTGGCTTTTATAACAAATGCTGCACACATCGCTTAGGAAAAGATTGCGCATATACGCCGTTACGTTACAACGGTTGTGCTCGCTGTCAATCGTTTTTGTCCCTTATCTTATCACATTTAAAATGAGATACGAGTTTTAATAATACTTGTTAAAGGCAGATAAAGGTTTATACATTTTTATTATTAAATCTCTAAGGGCTTTGACAGGGTCTGGAATGACAGTCTTATTAGCAGGCTTCCTTCGTACGGCATACTACTGGTCTCTGCGCCCGGATCTCAGATTTTCTGAGTGGCCGGTCAAATAAGGTAGTCGTCGACGGCTGCTCGTCCGACCAAATGGATATCAATGCCGGAGTCCCTCAGGGATCTGTTCTCTCCGCAACTCTGTTCCTGCTACAAATCAACGGTCTGCTGAAGCCCGGTATCTATGGGTACGCAGCCGATAGAACTGTTGTGGAGAGTTACGTATTCAGCGCGCGAGACAGTACGGCACAGATCCAGTCTCTCAGAGAGGCGATGGTCAATCATATGAACATGTCCTTGCAGGCAGTCTCCGATTGGGGCGACGCCAGTCTGGTCAAGTTTAATGCGGCTAAGACCCATGCGAGTCTATTCTCCGCTAAATGGAGTCCATTTCACCTATCTTCGTCTTTTCAGGGTGTATCCGTGCCGATAACTGACCAACCTTGAGCTCCTTGGTATCTCCTTAACGCCTAGTCTTAAGTTTGGTTCGTACATCGAAACGAAAGCCCAAGTTGCCTCAAAAAAGCTTGGTTTTCTGGCCAAGGTGAGGCAGTATTTCAGAAATACTGTCTGTATTTCAGCCCGGGACAGTTGCTCAATCTTTATCAAGCACAAGTACGTTCGTTTATGGAATACTGCTCTCAGCTCTGGGCTGGATCCGCCAAATACCGGCTGGAGAGGCTTGAGGCGATAGAGAGGCGTGCCAAGAGGCTCATAAACGACGATGATCTGGTAGGCAAAAAACTCCCGAGCCTCGCTCATCGCCGCAGAGTGGCTAGTTTATCGGTCTTTTATAGGATACATTTTGGAGAGTGCGCTGCGGAATTGCACGACTTAACTCCGCCATCACCGTTTTTCGTCGATCGTCGAGGCGCCCAGATACTAGGCATTTCCATATGGTGGACGTTCCACGTACCCGGACAAAGCGGTTCGACTCGACATTCTTGATCCGAACCGCAAGGAACTGGAATATGCTACCTGAGTCTGTGTTCCCCGATGGGTACAACCTGGGGATCTTCAAGAGAAGAGTGAACAGGTACCTTCTAGGGAAGCGCGTTCCATCTTAGGCCGCATCTTAGCTTACCATCAGGCGAGATCGTGGTCAAGCGCTTCCCTATCGACAGTAAAAGAAAAAAAATGGAAAGAGTCAAACATCGTGTATAGAACCAAATGTGTTAATGGTGCATTGCTATCTTGTGGCGAGGTCTTCTTATCTAAATCTAAATTCTAACAAATAACAAATTAATAAATGTTCTATCTGTAATATTTTTCATATTTTGAAGTCATATAATTGATTAATTTGATCTCAAAACATGAAAATATTTATTTACAGTTGACTTCTCAAAGGTGATTAAGTAAGGAGTTTTTTCGAAATATCTGAATTACTGCTGATCTTATGGTCCGTCACAGCTTCACCGGTTGTGCTGTCAAGAGGAGGTTATTAATTCGACTGTATGCTTTTTATGTTTGTAACTTCAGAACTAAGTCATTTATGAACCGAATTTGAATATTTTTTTTATTCGAGAGGGTATATTTTCCATGTGGTTCCATTTTAATTAGGCGAATATTTTGTGCAGGGTTCCGGAGATATAGGGTAAAGTAAGTCGATTGGTAAAGTTTTACTGCGTTAAAAGAAATATTTGTATTATAAGCTAGCAAACAAGCAAGCAACTCTTATCAGTGAAAAGAAAGAACAATTGCCTATAGACGCCAATGTTAAGAGTGCGTTGCGATTAGGGTTACCATTTAGAAATTTAAAAAGTCCGGACAAAAATATGGAAACATTTAAAGAAAAGTCCGGACATTTTGATCTAAAGTTGAATTACTATATTTCACGCGCAACGCTTGTTTAACGGAGATAATCGAGTACGGAATTTATGTACAGCTTCGCTGTTTCACGATTTCAGTCTAGGATAGCATCAACTTAAATTTAATTAACTAGTCTGACTACACATTTTTACTAAGGATACAAATCCGGACAAATTGAATAGCAGGACCAAATCCGGACGGACAGCCAAATGTCCTGACATGCCTGGACAAATCCGAATGGATGGTAGCCCTAGTTGTGATCCGTGTCGTAAGGCGTTAATGCCACTTAAGTCAATGCCAATAAGTTAACGGGCTACCTTATGCTTCAAACCGGAACAGGACAATGACAAGGATTGACGCTAATGCGGCAGAAATAGGCACTCAGTCAATCAGTGGTACCAAATACCCCAGGTATTCGATACCACGTTGCTGAAATCTACAACTCAGTCAAATATATATAGGTATTAGACGTGTAAGACAAAGTTACCTTTTGAATTACAATAATAATTAATAAGGTATTGTGAGAAAATAAGGTTGTTTTTAAATTGATTAATATCAATTTAAAACTTTATACTTAATTCCGAAACTTTAGAGTGGAGGACCCGTCAGAAAAAGCATCGAATATGTAGGACAAAAGTTTTATCGTGTTTTTCATAATATAATCATGCGATTGAAGTCAAAAAATAATTACTGTTATTAATAAATATTTTTCCTACACCGAATCAAAATTTTCAAAACCCCATAACTTTATTAGTTATCTACCCGATTCGAGATTTTTCGAAGATAAAAATATGGTTGTCTCGTCAAAACGAATCTGTTCGCAAAAATTCGGCTTGTTATTGATCAAAAAAAAGGTTGTTCCTGGGACACCGGTCTATATATAGTTGAAGTAAATTCTTTTATGGATGTAAACGATGAAATGATATGTAAACCTAATCAGCGCCAACGCAGGAGATTGGCCATAAAAATTATTACATTCGACTAATGAAGTTGTTTTTCTCTTTTCTATTTAATGATGTCTTTGATTGATCAGATACATAATTTAATAAATTATTTAATTTCATTTGTGTAATAAGACAGCGAACAAGCAGAATGACTCTCCTGATGGAAAGAGAAAATCTTACCTTATAGATTTTCAATAGCGTATAATTTTTCGAAACCCCGTACTCCCTTTTTTGACCGTACTTAGCCCCTCTTTTTTTGGTCGTTGAGGTTTACTATGTAACCTCAACGATAACGATAAAAGTATCTTCACACCCGTATCCCCGAAGAAGTAGGCAGAGGTACAACAAGTTCGTCCGCGATTAGCCGAAAATACTTAGTCCCACAATTTGATAGCTGGCCAGCCTATCGCCAACCGGGGATTTTGGCAATCCTGGGCAAAGTGTTTTTTGTCAGAAAACTGAAGAAAAGGGGCTGTGGCTGTGTCATTGATACTGCCGTGTATGTTTTACGTGAATGCGTCATGCGTAACCTGTCATATTCTTCAGCATCATGTTTTAGGGTTCCGAAGTAAAATAGGAACCTTCATAGTTTCGCTATGTCCGTCTGCCCTTACGTCCGTCTGACCGTCTGCATTCTAGCTCAAAGTTCCCTAGTATTAGAAAGCGGTAATTTCAAATTTGGCATGAATATACATATTAGTCACGACAACAAAGTAGTAACATAAAATTTTGAAAAATACTTTTTTCGGTTAGCTCCTCTTCATGTAAAATATGGACGGTAATTTTTATCTCGCATACTCCATAGTGAGGGATATCGATAAATAGGTTTTTAAAAAATGTTGTCGGTTTGTGAGCACAATTTCTCGATTAAGAGACTTATTGTTTCAGAAATATTAAGCTTTAAAATACAATTTTTTTGCTGTAGCCAAGCCCTCCCTCTGCCATCTAAATGGTTGGCTTTGGGGGTGGCCAAAAATTCATGGTAGTAGTAAATATCATGAAATTAAAAGGAAAACTTTTATAGATTAGAAGGCTTAACAAGTGTCTGAGTAATAGTCGACCAACTTATAAAATCTACTTGAAAGAAGATTTATAAGCGGTGAATTTGTGTTGTGGATATATCCATCATGAAAGTTGAATAAATTGAATGTTCATAGTATGAAACCATAGTACAAAAGTTTGGTTGTAAGATAAGATGCATGAATAATTAGATGTAATGAATGAGAGATGCCCGGATGTTTTGCGTGTATCAGAGACTAAGAGTAAAGGTAAAAAAAGCCACCGATCTCCCCAGTGACATGATGGCTCTGTGGTTCTATATGCCCATGATCATACGGGCATCGGAGGAAGTGTTTTTCTATCAACATTAGTCCCATGTGTGAAAAGTTATGGTATGTTTGATTATGGTACTATGACCAGACGTTGGCTAGACGGCAACATATTGCCCTGTTTCGATGTCAATATTGGCGTCAGGCAGGGTTGTGGGTTGCTAGCTTACCTGTTTATCCTATATCTGGATATGTATCTCCAAAGATTCATTAAATATGGGAATGCGCATCAGTGATCTAGTAATAAATTGCCTAATTTATGCAGACAATGCTGTACTTTAGACCGAACTCCATCTGAGTTTTTTGAGAGAGAGTCACAGTTATAAATGATGATTGTCCGAGTATGGTATTACAACTGAATGCGAAGAAAACTTAAGTTATAGTATTTGAAACAGAAGCAACCAGAACGGATGTAAAAGTTGAGATCGATGATGTAGTGCTGGAACAGGTGGATTAATTTGTATATCTTGGATGTGATTTTAGCAGGGATAGACGGTATACCACTGATGTCGAAAGAAGATTGTGTGCAGGGAACAGAGTGAATGGAGCGTTAGGGAGATTGCTTTAAACCACAGTTTTAAGTCAGAGTGCCCATCTTACCCTGCATAATTATGTTAGCTCAACGCTATTGTATAAAATATTATTACAAAAGGCCTCTTTTTAGTCCGCCTTATTGTGATGGGCAACTTCAGAAATCTACATTGCGCGCGGCCCAACACGAATTACCAAGTTATTATTCGTCGTACCGGTGCCATCGTTGACCAGTTCGGGCGCCTTTTTACGTTCTCGGGACTTCTTCACTCTTTTATACGGGGGTTCATGAGTACCATTAGACTTCTATTTAAAATCCCATATAGATGGTATACGTCCCCTCTCTCTTGATTTGGCTTTGTATGTTGATGATAGTAATGTAGCTATAAAATCAAATTTTATCCCCCAATTTTGTTATCATCAGTTTGCTTGATCTGTCACTCAATATGAAAGCAAATTTAAAGACGTATTCACGTTAAAACATCTTTTTTGAATTGCCCGACCCAAGAATCAAACTTGGAACCTCATGTGGTCAACTCCGACACCGAACTGGAAAATACTGCTTAACAAATCGCCTCTGTGCGATTAGTTAAGCAATTTTTTCTTTTTCTTTTATTTTTATTCGTTACATTTATGACTAATAGCCATTGGCTATTAATTACGTGTTCTCCAAAAGTCCTTCAATATGTACCATATTTTACCAGACAATGATAATGACGTACGTTTGATGTTAAACTTTTTATAACAAATTATGACGCCATTTGATAAAGATAAAAAATATGAAACAAAAATTAAGACTAATAAATTAAAAGAACAAGAACCTAATTATATTTTATCAGGAGAACGTCACAAAATTGAAGAATTGTAGACCACCCCACACACACCTTTTACACAAAAAATAGTTACCGAACCGTTTACTACATCCGAAGTTAAAATACCGGAGATAATCCGAAACTGACATAAAAGTATTCGAAATGATAACATATGACCTTTTAGGAAGTTCACATAAAAACGTTTGTTTATAATTGGTATAATTAATTGGCTGGTTTTGATTTTGCCGTTCCAAGGGTGTCTTTTGTAAAAACCCTGTACCTCATTAGGAAAAAACCGGCCAATTGCGAGTCGGACTCGCGCACGAAGGGTTCCGTACCATCACCTATTCAAGTTTCTACTTGTTTATTAAGATCGAGTAAAAAATTGCTTAAAATTACGTTTGCCTTTAATATTTACTTTATTTTTATTTCATTATTTATTTTGAAAGGTAATAGGTATAGGTACAACTAAATATTTTGTGAAAATTTTAACCGTCTACCTGTTACCGTTATTAATATTGAGCAAAAAAATACGAAAATTTATAAAATACGACACGTTTATTTTATGGGTCTTCTTAATATTTTCATTTTTTTATTTTTAGTATTTGTTGTTATAGCGGCAACGGATATACATAATTTGTGAAAACTTCAGCTATCTAGCGATAGCGAACCGCGATAACGGTTTATGAGATACAGCCTGATGACAGACAGATAGACGAACAAACAGCGGAGGCTTAGTTATAGGGTCCCATTTTTACCTATTAAGAATGGAACCCTAAAAACGGAACCGTTATAGGATTATTCGTTGTTCGTCTGTCCGTCTGTCAAGACCTTTTTCCTCAGGATCGCGTTGAGGTATCAAGTTGAAATTTATATCAAATACTGGGGTCTACAGTCCCCCTCAGCTGTGAAAAATCAAACTTGTAAGCCAATGTAATTAAAAGATATGAGCATTTATGTCGCATATAGTGTGTTCCCGACGAGTACAATCTGGGTGTCTTCAAGAGAAGAGTGAACAGGTACCTTCTAGGGAAACGCGTTTTATTTTATGCTGCATCTTAGCTTATGATCAGGCGAGATCGATCGTGGTCAAACGCTTCCGTATCGATAATAAAAAAAAGCAATTACAAAAGGGAGTCTAAACCTTTAGGATACTTCGCGTTGACCTAGATTTATGAAATTTGGCAAGTCTTCTGATAGTGTAGTTGTTCATGGGCAGCGGTGATCACTTATCATCAGGTGAGTCTCTTGTCCGTTTACTTCTTTATCTATATACAAAAAATGTATGAATGTGTGTAGTATTCAAAATTAATTGAAATAAAATATAATTTATTCAGTGTACTAGGTGGTAGAGTTCTGCATTGTCTCGCCCGGATCTGTTACCACCGCCTCACCTATTCCTGCCGCAATAGTGTCAGTGCTTGTCACTGTTGTGTCACTGTTGTATCACTGTTGTGTTTCGGTTTAGAGGGTAAGGTAGCCGGTAAACTTATGCATGTGGCTTTAGACCTCGTCACAAGATAGCAACGCACTATTAACACCTTTGGTGTCTATAGGCGATGGTTGACTTTTCCATCAGGAGACCCATCTGGTTGTTTGCTTTCTTAAAGGCCAGCATTGCAACTACAAGACCTCTGATAGTGTAGTTGTCTATGGGCGGCGGTAATCACTTACCATCAGGTGAGCCTCCTGTCTGTTTGCCCCTTATTCTATATATTTAAAAAATGCTTGAACGTGTGTAGTATTCAAAATTAATTGTAATAAAATAGATATAATTTATTTAGTGCACTACTTGTAGAAAGTTTTATTGAATGAAGTACTTCTGATTTCTGATTTCTTCTGCAAAATTACAATTTGTTTTTTTATACAATTGATAACAATATACAAATTTCAAAACCGCCCCGTATTGTTCTAGAAGCTGTTTGAACAATAGAAGCAGACACTTTGTAAAATACTGGAGACTGGTAAACAGTAGGTATGGAAATTATTATTAAATCAGGTTAACTGTTTTTGGTAAAGTTAATTAATATTTAACAGTTATTTATTTATGTTATATTATATCAGTAGCCTCTATATAATAAGTATTAGACGCAGTAAAAACACGAAGCTACCAAAAAAAGGTTCTCTATAACAGTTTTGATAACTTTTAACAGTTATTATTATCACAATCTCTCGAAATACTTTTAATAACAGTATTATCATAAATAAAGCTAGCGAGTAAAATGCTCTCTCAAATATTTTTAATAACATTATTATCATATATCAAGTTATTCGTAATTTTAGTGATGCATAAAAATTACTTTTAACAGTATTCGCTGATATAAATAACAGTTGTTAATTGTTAAATGATCCATGCCTAGTAAACAGTGTCAGCAGCAGATCATGTTGACTAAACTGTTCAAAACTTTAGCCATAGCATGTGATTTGCATAAACGCGCATTTTTGACACAATAGTATTTTTGTAGATAACGAAACGCGTTAGTTTAAATTAAAAACGTTAACCTTTCAATATATTTTCAATCACCCACTTGTAGTTGCCAAGACAGATATTATTAGAATTTTACTATACTTGGCGAAGCAGCTGTAGACGTTTTTATGGTCAGATGAATCGTAAAAATGTCTGCTAGTGGTTTAATTTATTTTTAGACGATGTAATATTATATAGAGAGACTTAATAGTTCGGCCGCTACGTGTGACTGATACTAACGTTTTTGCTATTGATTTGACATAAATTATGACACTTAGATGAACTAAATTCTGACCCTGTTTTACAGCTGTGTCACACATTTTGGAAGTTCATTAAATATTTTATTAACAAAGAAACAACCTGCTTATTGCTAGCCCAGCTGCCTCTGCAGCCAATCGGTTAGCAGGTTTGGCTCTGATCAGGTTTTTAACCAGTTTCGATTTCTGGGTCGGTAAAAGTTTTCTTGTTTCTACTAAAAAGATCTCCTGCTCCGTTTATGGCGAGGGTGTGTTTACACTCCCGTATCTTAGAAACACATGTAAAACTGTTTGTTCCCCTTTTCGCAAGCTAGCGGTTATTCATGACTTCATATATTCGACCGCCCCGTTGGTCGAATGGTTAGCGGCCCTGACTACGCAATCAACGGGGCTCGGGTTCGATCCCCGACGGGGACAAGCATTTGCATGATGAGCATAAATGTTTGTATTTCCGGGTTTGGGTGTTTATTAAATATATTCCAGTATTTATATATGTATTTCTATGTATTAGTATCATTGACTAACACCCATAACACAAGCAAATAATTTGCGTACTTTGGGGTTAGATCAGTAAGTGCAATTTGTCCCGTGAATATTATTAATAACTATAATATGAATAACTCAAAAACTACTACACTGTCACTCCTGACATAGGCTTTCAGTCAAGTAATCAAAAGGAAGTAATGAATTTAAGGCTTCGTTTGATCGGAACCATCGGTGAGTCCTATCCATTTACTAAACCGACGTCTCTCTTTTCGGTACCATCACGGAGGATACATAGAATAATAGTTCGCGGATAATAGCAAATTTAATTAATTTCACCTTTTAATAATGGATTTTCGCAAAGTAACGCCTGAATCAATAAAATAATTTAAGGTTATGTGAACGAAGTCATAAGTAAAAACTTGTATTAGATAATATTGGAAGGTATCAATTATAAACTGTTGCTAATATTTCCGTATATGTGTGTATTTATTATGGATATACGGTACTGCAATAAACAAATCTAGCTTTCTCAGTAAATGGGTCTGTACTCCGAAAGTCAGATAAAAGTTTCAACTTCATAGGAAGTGCTCTTTATCTGTGTACCCCTCAAGCGATTCAGTATGATAACACGAATAATCATAAATACTTGTAAACATAAAACGCCTCCTCACTCGAAGAATATGTAAGACGCAAAATGTTTAAAAAATACAAGAAAAAGGAAACATTTATTACAAATAGTTGAAACATACAACACACAAGCCTATATAAATAAGATAATCTTAGTATCTTCCTAAAAACGCAAACGAAAACAAATAACAAAATATGTCATTTACAGATTAAAAATATTATGTTTAATTTGTAAATGAAATCAAATTCCTAAAAACGCAAACGAAAACAAATAACAAAATATGTTATATACAGATTAAAAATATTATGTTTAATTTGTAAATGAAATCAAATATTTTTCTTTGGTTATAATCTCGGATAAATTATATAATATATAATCTTGGACGAATTTGTCATCCAAGATTATACATAATGTAATAATTCAATGGTAATAATGTTTATCTATTGCGTACATAGTAAAAATCAAATTGTTTTTATAATATAAAAACTTATTAAATCCATGTTGCCGATATATTGAAACATGAATCGATAAAAATAATATGTAATAATTATCACTACCGATTGCCTGTCACAAAAATGGTTTATGAGTTGTTTGGGTTGAATCCGATACTGTAAAGCGTACATTTTTAAGAGGTCTTGAGCACTGCAATACACTGGTTAGAGAATTGTTTCATTTAAATGGTTTAAGCTACAAAATAATTCTGATGTAACATGAAACTTTGAGAAAAATATGACTACTTGTTAGTCGAGGATTTTTAATTCAAAAAGTAAATTGATGACCTATGCTTTTTATATTTTTTTATATAATTGGTAAACATATACATGCGAAAAAAAAAATAAAGAACATATACTATAGTACAAAAATATTTATTTACATAAATGTTAATATTTTTTTCTTCACATTTAATATGTAGTTTTTTCGTTATTATTAAATAATTTATATCTTTTTCAATTTTACAGATACGTTAATTTTTTTTAATATTTTTTAGGATATTTCACATTCACATCATATGATTTTTTTGAGATCATAGATATCAACACTAAAATTTACGAAAATAAATAAAAATTGGTACCATCGTACCCAAAGCGCTGGTATCATCAATTTGATCGTTAACGAAAAATATATTTTATTATTTGATATTTACAATTTTGTGACAAAATTATTATCTAAATTGTTAGAGCTAGAAACACGCAAAGGCCAAACCTTTAGAGCTAGAAACTTGAAATTTCGCACACTTATTTTCCTTATGATGGAGACATCCACTAAGGAAGGATTTTTCAAAATTCAACTCCGAAGGGGGTGAAATAGGGGGTGAAAGTTTGTATGAAACTTTTATTTCCTGTACTTATTTGTATGAAATTTTGTATGAATTACGAACAAAATAAATATGAATTACGTATTCAAGCGTTTTTCAAAATTCGATCCCTAAAAAGGTAAAATAGGGAGTGAAAGTTTTATAAATATAACCGCACAGGCCAAACCATTACACTTGAAATTTTGCACACATACTCCTCTTGTGATGTAGGGATCCACTAAGGAAGAATTATTAAAAATTTGACCCTCAAAGGGGTGAAATAGGGGACAAAAGTCATAAAGATTTCATTCCTTGGTCATATTTGCATGAAATTTTGAATAATTGAATATAACAAAATAATGAGTTATGTATTTCATTGTATTGTATTTCACCGCCCCGTTGGTCGAGTGGTTAGTGACCCTGACTTCACAATCGACGGGGCTCGGGATCGATACCCGACGGGGATAAGCATTTGTGTGATGAGCATAAATGTTTTTATTTCCGGGTTTGGGTGTTTATTAAATATATTCTAATATTTATGTATGTATTTCTATGTATTAGTATCGTAACTAACACCCATAACACAAGTAAATAATTTGCTTACTTTGGGGTTAGATCGGTAAGTGTAATTTGTCCCGTGAAAATTTATTATTATTATTTATTATTTCAGCGTTTTTCAAAATTCAGCTCCACTACTCACTACACTTTGGTAACTAATGAGACCACTGAGAAAATTCCTTTAATACACTATGGTCTCTATAGGGGTCAACGCTAACTTCATCCAAATAAAACAATATTTTCACTATTTACCAGTTTTAATACAATACTATATGGTATTTTATCGTTTTCGAACGAAACATTGTACAGAATAACATCAAATTGGCATTGTTTTTTTGAAGTACGATCTTGGGGAAAAATAAAAGAAATTAGTTCGCCATTTTGATTTGTGCTGTGTGTTATGTGTTGGTTGCAGTTTATGATACAGGTTAATTTAAAAGTGTTTTGGCGTATTAATTAATAAGTAAACTTTATTTATAATCAAGATTAGTTCAAGATCTAACAGTTTAGATAATAATTTTGTCAAAAACTGTAAATATCAAATTATATATATATATATATATATATATATATATATATATATATATATATATATATATATATATATATATATATATATATGTGTATATATATATATATATATATATATATATATATATATATATATATATATATATATATATATATATATATATATATATATATATATATATATATATATATATATATACAGGGTATAACAAAAATAAGCACTAATACTGAAGGAGCGTTCAGGATGTGTGGTTAGCTCTTTAATTATACATTTTTAATAAATAAAAACTATGAAATTTCTGAGAAAATGAATGTCAAAGTTTTTTTTCAAAATGATCTGTGGCAGCCCTGAAGTATAGCACGCAGTAACGTACGCGCACGGTTTACGCAGCTATGAAAGGTCACAATCATATGATAGATGTCAATGAACTGCTAGACGCACAACAAAGTACTAATTACTTGACAGAGTAAATAATGTAGATATTATTTAAAGAGTTTTTTTATATTTTTTTCTACCAGGACTGATGTTGGAATAAACCCATGAGGGTCCTTAGTTTGATTACCAGGCTGGACAATTTGATTCATAGGTAACTTAACTGGGTTTTGATAGCCATAATTATTACATTATGTTAAAAAAAACACTGTCCGACTATTGGTGTCACTCGATAGCATATTACGATCATATTAAAATAATTATTAATTACTATACTCATATTCAATAAAAAAAATCTCATAAAATTTTATTAATCGTAAATACCTACCTAGTAGTCTCATACCTAGTTTACGTAAGGCAAACCTGCGGCTATTAGGCATTTCATGCAGGAAAATCTCCCGCCTGGCAACAAAATTATATCAGCTGTGTACCTAAAATTTATTGTGACCTGGATTATTATTTCTAACTCTGAGTGAAACTATTAGTTTGGTACATACATTCTAAAACAATCGTGGCAAATAATCCAATATAACTAATTAAGGTATCTTTTTGTTATGAAAACACATTACATAAATTACTTCATCACACAATATCCACCTTCAAAGTCAACTATTCACATGTGTTTTCAGTGTAGGTACCTAAATCTATTCCGTGATTCATAGGCATTTTACAATGTATTATCTGGCATGGTTTCAACTTACAAACTGTTTTAATGGCATAATACTTACCTCTAGTACCTACCCTGTTTGCTTCTAACTTCACATAACAAGGTGTCTAAATAGGTAATTAGTTTTTGAGCAGGTAAATCATAGCTATTATCACTTTTTTTACACACAATTCTAAAAACTTAGTAAAACTTTCTCGTTGATAACACGACACTTCGCAAAATAAATATTCATTATCATTAAGAATTAAGACACAACACAACCTTTTATAAGCATTTTTGACAAATAAACCTACGCATTGATTAGCCTAGAAGTCCTTTGATTTGAAGTATTACCGACATCGCGCTAGGCGTCTCAACGCGGCGCAACGCGGTCTCAACCAAGCGCCCGACTTAAGGCCTTGCTCACACACACTACTGAATATTTTCCGCGGGAATTTTAATTGCGCAAATTAATTTTCGTTACATATGAAATTTGACATGGCTAGCACTGCTAAAAAAATGTCAAGAATCGGAATGTTCCCGGTGAGTTGATAGGCTCGTTTGTCACTATCACTACATGGCTGATGGAACTTAGTACCTACCTAAAGTTTGTTTTAGGTGCGCCTCTTCTTACCTTTTTTTATGTTATTGAGATAGGCAAACTAGCAGACGTGCCACCTGATGGTAAGTGGTCGACGTCGCTAATGAACAAAAATGGGATACCTGGGCTGGAACTAGCCCAGGTATTCCATTCATGTGTTAGAGACATAAGATGTTAAGATCCTGAGACATAAGATGTTAAGTCTCGGTGCCAGTAATTACAGTGCCTGTCTTGCCCTTCTCTCCGAAACACAGCAAAGCTGTTTCACGGGAGAAATTGGCAAGACCTTTCTAAGTAGTAGTTATTTCAGGAAAAAGATAATTTTTGACTACGTTTTTTTGATTACATTTTAGATCAAAGATTTTATAAAATACTAGCCGTTGCTCGCGGCTTCGCACGCGTGGTTAGAGTTTTTTGTGAATGTCAAAAATAAACCACGCAAGCGAAACCAACGGAAACTATTGCTAATTTTAGCGATTGCCGGGATTACATATCAACCTGTTCATTCATTCAGAAAAATTAATCTTTTTCATCAAAATATTGTTTATCATACTGGAAATGAAAAAGTATTAAGTTAACTTTAAAGCCGCCGCCGGTCGTTTGTACAGGCCTTTAGAACTTACACGTGTTTTGCGGCTTATACAAAGTGCAACGAAACGCTTTGATTGGCGAAAAGACCACTTTCGGAAAGAGACAAGACACTCCCTTTTTTCTGCCATTTTGTTTTTATGTAAAATCATACTAATATGTAGTTCCGTATAGTTTTAGTCAACATTTTTGTCACTTTTATGATAAGAGTGATGCCGGTTTAGGCGTTTCTTCGTAAGGTACTGGGTTCGATTCTCAGTTCGCCTGGTAGAATGGAGGGTAATTCTTCTTAAGGCACTCAAACTAACACGGGAAATGATTTTTTTTTATTTATGGTGCAAGGGGTCCCACCACCACCTTCGGGACCCAAGACAACCTGACTGCTGTACAATGAAAAAGGTCCTGGCACCGGCTTCCTCCAGAGAGGTTCGGAGGTTAGACGACAGTCGCTACGGCAAACTCAAACTCGTTCCTAGCGCAAGCGTGGAGAATAACCGGAATAAACTCTAAGATGAAGAAGATTATTTTTAAATTTGTTTCACTGAACCCTAATTAGTTCGGAAAAGTACCTAGATAATTGTAAAGGAATTTTTATTTTTTTATTCAGTTGCCGTTTGTCTTTGGAGAGCGTAACTATTGCTATTATTGCCGATTTTTTATGAATCTTACTTAATACCCAATGATTGGAAATCGCGATTTTAAAAATGCCACGTAGAAATAATAATGACCGTCACCTTTACACTAATAGTGAATTTTACGAAATGATGCTATGTGTTGGTGCTGCTAGGAATGGTAGCATTAATGAAGCGAGGGAGATTTACCGACAACGGTTTATTGATGGAAGGCCACCAGCAGAACAACGTCATTTACCTCCGTACTCAGTATTCCGTAACATGTGTTTACGACTTCAGCGTACTGGTTCCTTCCACCGCGAACGAAACGTTGGACGTCCTAATTCAAGAGTAGGTACTGCTATTGAGACTCGAATTCTAAATCATTTTGACGAGAATCCTCGGACCAGCACACGCCGATGCAGTGCTATGTTAAATGTAAACCATATGGTGGTGTGGCGTACTCTGCAGGATGATGGACGACATCCCTACCATTTTTCAAGGACTCAGGAGATAGGACTTGCAGACCATATGCCCAGAATGGACTTTTGTAGGTGGTACCAGAACCGTGCTGAAGCAAATCCCGAATTTGCTTTTAATATTTTATGGACAGATGAGGCTTCTTTCACAAGAAATGGTGTGCTCAATTTGCACAACGAGCATGTGTGGGCACATAATAACCCGCATGCCTCGAGTGAAAGTAGCTTTCAGCACCAGTGGAGAATTAATGTCTGGGCAGGCATCGTTGGGGACTATGTTTTGGGGCTGACTATTTTACCTCAGGGTCTTAACGCTCAAAGGTACCTACAACACCTAAGAGAGGATTTAGAAGAACATCTGGAAAATCTTCCACTGAATGTATACCGTAATATAATTTTTCAGCACGATGGAGCACCCGCTCACTTTGCACGCCCTGTGCGTGATTATTTAAACGATCGATTTGCAGAGTGGATAGGTCGAAGTGGCCCGGTGCCTTGGCCACCTCGTTCTCCAGATCTCACGTGCCTAGACTACTTTTTATGGGGTTATGTGAAAAATAAAGTTTACTCTGTGGAATGTCATACACGTGAAGAGATGGAAGGTAAAATTAATGCAGCATTTAGGTCCATAACCCCACATATGTTGCATAATGTAAGGTTATCAATGTTACGCAGAACTGCTCTTTGCATTGAGAAGGGTGGTGGTCATTTTGAACCTTACTTATAAATTAATTTGAAGACAGTGTTGTTTTATTATTGCCTGTAAATAGTGAATTTGGATTAATGTATAATAATTAATCAGTGACGAAAGTGATATGTAAAAAATTGCTTATTAAATGTGTGTAAGTACAAGTACGCGGTATTCTTCATGTCTATGTGTGCGTCACGCTATTCATTCAACGTGTTGCTGACGTCACATCACTTCCATCTTCAAGGTAGGGGTGTGAAAATAAACTTTAATTTCTTATTTTACTAAATTTATATGAAACAAAAAATGTGTGCCTTTTGGTATAATATTTTACCAGGTGTTTGTTTAGTTCATGTACACGTATACCCTTGAAAGTTAGTGCTTATTTTTGTTATACCCTGTATATATATATATATATATATATACACATACAGCTGTATAAAAAGAGATGGGGAGACCTCATAGACAGAAATATGATGTAAATATTTGTTTCAATTGATGAATAGGAGTGCTATCTCCTTTTACTCGCACTGCAAAGTTTATTACTTGCGACTTCGTTCGCGTGATCCAAAATCATTACTCCCTTTTGTTCCCTCGGGTACATAGTAGAATATGTCCTGCCCTATAAACTCCTCTATTTTGCACTGAAAGTTTCATCAAAATCGGGCTAGCAGTTCCAGAGATTACCCCGTACAAACATAAAGACAGAGAGCAATTTTAAAAATGGTTGTTTAGGTATTAGTATCATAAAAATAATATTTTGCGCTTGAAAAAACCTATGTATTTTGAAATCACAGACAGACATTTTAATTTCATTTATATGTATGTATAGATATATGCATAGATTAAAGCAATAATGTTACAATCTTACCGACAAGTTTGTTCGGAACCCTTTATGCGTGGACCCAACTCCTGCTTGGCCGGTCCCTTTTGTAATGATTGTTTTACACAAATATATATTTTAAATCAATAAATAATTAATCAATGCATTTTAATTACCTAACTCTTCTGTCGAGTTTCGGTACAATACAAAGATACAAAAAGCCGCCGTAACTTAAGCCGTTGTCTTGAATCTGGTATCGAACCTGCACCGACAAATGCGTCGCTGCAAAAAGGCCATAATAGCCATAATAATAGCCATAATAGCCATAATAAAAAAACCACTCAACTGTTAAAATTTAAACTGGATTTTGGTTATGAATATGTCATCCTGTTCTCCTGGTTTTTATATCATGCTAGCTGTTTCCCGCGTCTTCGTTTGCATGACACAAAAATATTACTTACATTTGCACAATCGGGTAAAAAGATAGCCTATAGCCTTCCTCATGAATGTGGCCATCATACACAAATATTTTTTTTAAATCTGACTGGTAGTTTCTAACTGTGTCTAACTGACAAGTTTACTGGCTGCTTTACCCTCTAAACCGGAACACGACAGCGACGCTATAACGGTTAAAATAGGTAAGGTGGTGGTACAAAACCCGTGCGAGATAATGCAGAACTCTACCACTTTTCTTTTTTTATATCATAAAATAGCAAACAAACAGATGGGTCTCCTAATGGAAAGAAAAACCATCGCCTATAGACACCAAAGATTTTAATAGTGCGTTGCTATCTGAGTGGTGAGATGAAAATACCACATACATAAATCTACCGGCACCTTACCCTCAAAACCGAAACACAGCAATCACAAGCATTGACGCTATTGCAGTAGGAATAGGTAAGGCGATGGTACCAGACCCGGGCAAGATAATGCAGAACTCTATCACCTAGTAGCCACGATAGCCACGATGGTAGTGACTCGTATAGCCAATCGGTCGCCTTTTACGACCTGCCTGGCAGAACGGCAGTTGGCCTATACTTTAAAGGAGCCCGGGACCAACACGGGGAAGTGACTCGAATAGCCAATCGGTCGCCTTATACGAACTGTCTGGCAGAAGAGCAGATAGTCTATTTTTCAAAGGGAGCCCGGATTAAAAAAAACAAACATGCATAAATAAATATACAGGGTTACTTTAAAAGGTATAGCCAAATTTTAAAATTAGGAACTAAATATTGAATTCAAAGTGTATTTTAATTATTTTTGTAAAATCATTACAAGATAATATAAAAATATTCATTTAAAAACATTCCACTAAATTCATCAATTCGATGCACCAAGTCTTGTGAATTAATTCTGTAACGTTAGCAGTGTCATTCTACATGTATCCATATTACGTTGGTAACTATTATGTAATCTGTCGCTCTAACGGCCGGTTTCCGAAACGCAAATTAATTTTAACAATTAATCTGTGTTTAACAGATAATTGTTAAAATTTAAATTTTGAAAATTATGTTAAACAGAAATTAATTGCTTGTTAAAATTTATTTGCGTTTCGAAAATTGGCCGTAAGTATACTTTTCCCGATCACTTTTAATTTGTTTGAAGGCACTAAATATTTTTATCCGAATTTTGCGTAATTGAAATTACATCCAAGCGTTTTGTTTTTTTGTGTCGGATAAAAATGAAATTTTAATATTTTTTATACAGCCTGTTAGGTAAGTCGACCTAAACCTTGAAGGGGGTAATAAGGTATCTGATTCTCATTCTAAAAAAATAAAAATAAAAACTACGCTTAAATTTTAACCTAATTATCCAATAAATGCATAAATCACGTTCGCGCAAGTAACGCGCATATCGATAGATAGATAAATAGGTAGTTATGTAAATATTGCATATTTACTGCCTGTTTACGTAACTACCTATTTATACAGGGCGTCCCAGAACTCAACGTCGAGCCGAAACGGGGTGACAGGATAGATCATAACCATCACGAGAAAAATCAGAAAAAAAATCTATCCCATGCAGTTTGAAAATTATGGGCATTTTAAGAAAAACCTAGAAATTTGGTCTAACTGTACCATTTTTCGGTTATTGTGGTTAATTTTTATTATTTTTGTTCATTTAAACTTTGGAACCGTAACCCTAAATAACATCTCGAGAATCACAGTCTAAAATAATGACACAATTACCCCAAGTTTCCTAGAATTTAGACTATTTGTTAAACTATGAATTTAAAATTTTCAAACTTTGTCGACTTTGAAACACCCTCCTTTAAAAAAAATGTACTAGAGTGCCTTGGCAAGTGCCATTAAAAGTTGGCGCATTTAATCAGGATTGTAAAATGGTACATTACTTGTTAGTGTCATACTAAAAAAAACGAGTAAAAAATAAAAACCTCAAGTAACCCGATTTTTGCTAACCCATTTTACTCAGTTAAAATGTTTTTTATTCGCACAAGCCTTTAGTAGATTCTTTATTTTACGGCAAAATGATGAGAGAGATGGATAGTGGACATGTTTGCCATGAGCGAGCGAGACAGATAGTGACGCCACGCAGTGAGACGGAGATGCGTCGTTTAAACGAGTGCGAATGAAACAGATACTGGACATGTTTGCCATGAGCGAGCGAGACAGATAGTGACGCCACGCAGTGAGACGGAGATGCGTCGTTTAAACGAGTGCGAATGAAATAGATACAGACGCCATACCAAGCAAATAGCTACGCTGCCAGTCTGACACCAGTTAGTACATTTCGCTCATTCGTCTACTGCGCACCTTTCCGTATTCGCTTGTGTTAATTTAGTACTGACAACTTTGGCTTTTCTTTTTGGACTTGGATTTTTGTGAATTGGACTTGTTGATTACATACCGGCAACTTTGGCTTCTCTCTTTTGGAATTGGACTTTTGTGTTGAGATCCTTGTCATCACTATGCCTACGCGCTACACTTCACAAGAATATGCGAACATGCATCTCATTTATGGGGAATGCAGATGCAATGCAAGTGCCGCCGCTAGACTTTATCGTGAAAGATATCCAAATTTAGAGCGCTATCCGGATCACCGCGTGTTTGTTAATATGCACCGTTCACTCACAGAGGGCGGCCATTTTCCGAATCAAATACGGGCTGGAGGTAGACCTCGCTTTCCTTACGAAGAAGAAGTGTTGGAAGAGGTCGCAGATGACCCAAGTATTTCCGTTCGTGGAATTGAAGAAAGAACGGGAATACCCAAAAGCACAGCACATCGTATTTTACAAAGAGCTGAAATGCATCCGTTTCACGTACAACGAGTTCAAAGTCTTCTCCCTCGAGATTATCCTGAAAGGATTTCATTTTGTAGAACAATGCTACAGAGGCATAATGAAAATCCCCAATTCATCCAAAAAATTCTCTGGTCAGATGAATCTACATTTAAAAAAGATGGCTACATAAACTTACACAATTTTCATGAGTGGCATGTGGAGAATCCACATTTAATGCGAGAAGACCGATCCCAATATCGCTTTAAAGTTAACCTGTGGACAGGAATTTTAAACGGCAAAATTGTTGGGCCTTTTGAGCTGCCTGAGAATTTGAATGGCACGAATTATCTAAATTTTTTACGAGAAAATTTACCAAGTTTGTTAGAGGACGTACCACTAACAGATCGTCGCCACATGTGGTATCAACAAGATGGCTGCCCAGCGCATTACGCAGTGCAAGTAAGAGATTTCCTTGACCAAGTTTATCCGGGAAGGTGGATTGGACGTTCAGGCACTATCTCGTGGCCAGCCCGTTCCCCAGATTTAAATCCCCTGGATTTTTTTTATTGGGGCGTTCTCAAAGAAAAAGTTTATTCTAAGCCCATTGAGAGCGTAGCCGAGCTGCGTGAACGAATTTCTCAAGCTGCTGAGGACATCAACTCTCGAGGATATGCCCGGCTAATAAGTAGATCTTTTTTAAGAAGATGTAGGGCGTGTGTTGAAGCTGATGGTAAACAATTTGAACATTTGTTATAATAAAAAATGTTATTTTCAAATCTGACTTTTATTCCAATAAACCTAAACAAAACAAGGTCAACATTTTTCATTATTTTATTAGTATTTTGTTGCTTTGGTAAAAGTGGCGTCACTATCTGTCTCGCTCGCTCATGGCAAACATGTCCACTATCCATATCTCTCATCATTTTACCGTAAAATAAAAACCTACCAAGGGCTTGTGCGAATAAAAAACATTTTAACTGAGTAAAATGGGTTAGCAAAAATCGAGTTACATGAGGTTTTTATTTTTTACTCGTTTTTTTTAGTATGAAACTAACAAGTATTGTACCATTTTACAGTCCTGATTAAATGCGCCAACTCTTAATGGCACTTGCCAAGGCACTCTAGTACATTTTTTTTAAAGGAGGGTGTTTCAAAGTCGACAAAGTTTGAAAATTTTAAATTCATAGTTTAACAAATAGTCTAAATTCTAGGAAACTTGGGGTAATTGTGTCATTATTTTAGACTGTGATTCTCGAGATGTTATTTAGGGTTACGGTTCCAAAGTTTAAATGAACAAAAATAATAAAAATTAACCACAATAACCGAAAAATGGTACAGTTAGACCAAATTTCTAGGTTTTTCTTAAAATGCCCATAATTTTCAAACTGCATGGGATAGATTTTTTTTCTGATTTTTCTCGTGATGGTTATGATCTATCCTGTCACCCCGTTTCGGCTTGACGTTGAGTTCTGGGACACCCTGTATATCTATCGATATGCGCGTTACTTGCGCGAACGTTTGGTGCGTATGAATTATGATTTTATTGGATAATTAGGCTAAAATTTAAGAGTATTTTTTTTAATTTATTGATTTGGATTAAGATTCAGATACCTTATTACCCTGTTCAAAGTTTAGGTAGACTTACCTAATAGGTTGTATATTACATAAATCGAATATAATATCGATTCAGAATAGCCTCTGAAAATATGGCTGAACTTTTAAAAGTAAACCTGTATAATAGATATCTTCTTATATACATAAAATAGTATCTTGCGAATTCCGGATATCACACTTCTATTATTAGAAAACGCGAGGGTTTTTATTACTAACTTAATTCTGTTTATGTTAAAGCACAATAACTGATAGACAAATTATAGTTTGATCATATTCCATATGACGCGCGAACGAAGTGTTTACCGCGAAACAAGTAATTTACAGATGGGATCCCCAAATTGCTCCGGATTCGCTTTAAAGAATAGACGAGCCGCCGTCCTGCCAGTTAATACTAAGAGGATTTTTTTTATTTTATTTTATTTATTTATTTACTTTTATGCACTAAAATTGTACAATGTTTAAACTTAATGCCATAAAGGCATTCTCTGCCAGTCAACCAGCAAGTGAAGCAAAAAACTTCAATAGGGGGTGCAAATAAATATTTTAAATGGAAATAGGAAACAGTATGATGGGTTTAGCCCATCATACTGTTTTTGTGGGAACAAAAAATAATAATAATTGCTAGGAAATAGAAAATATAAATAAATACATGCAACATATTTACATTACATATATTAATAAACACATGATAGACTATATACATACAAATAAATACCATTCATCCAGTCATCGTAGCTACTAGATGATAGAGTTTTGCATTGTCTCGCCCGGGTCTGCTATCCTCACCTTACCTACTCAGCCGCGATAGCGTCAGTGTTTATTACTGCCATGTTCAGCTTTAAAGGGTAAAAAAGCTGGTGAACCCATGCATGTGAAATCAAGACCAGACGCACTATTAATATCTTTGGTGACTATAGGCGATGGTTAAGTCTTTCCATCAGGAGAGCCATCTGCTTGATAACTATCTTATAAAATAACAAACAAAAATAACAATCAAAATGAGAAGAAATGAACGATTTAATGAATGAAACAAAATAAATCGTAGATGCGTTACTATCCGTACCTACTGCTCAGATTTAAGCGGGGTGACATGCTAAATATCTATTATATTATCTATTATATTAAATTCCACAAAACCCCGGATCACCCCGGATTCTTATAATTTAATTTAATAAAAGAAAGAAGAATTTAATTTAAATAATAAGACAAGCCCGCTGAGTTTCTTCCGCCGGATCTTCTCAGTGTGTGGCCGCGTTTCCGATTCGGTAGTAGTTTTTTACAAAATATGTCGATATGTCAAAATAACTTGTAAAAAGTTTTATTGAATAAAGTATTACTGATTTCTGATTAAGGTGCCGTTATTTGAATGGTTAGCGAACCTGTTACTCGATAGGGCTAGGGTTCGATTCCCGACAGGGGCATGAGCGCAAATGTATGTATTTCTGGGTTTGGGTGTTTTTTACACAAACACATTTCAGTATTTATATAATGTGTTTCTATATATTAATCTCATTAGCTAACACACATATCACAAGTTAATAAAATTTGCTTACTTCGGGGTTAGATAATTTCAAATATTTTTTTTTTATTTTCCCTAATATTTAAGAAGATATTTAAGAAGAAGGTCAACTCATAAATAAATCCAAATATACGTTAACTTACATAAGGGTCTTTGTACGTATATAATTATACGATTAATAAAATTTATTTTTCTAGATCGCGCTACTGATAACATTTACACAGTACCACACAACGTGAAACAACATTTTCTGACAGAATTTTGTTTTATCGCGGCATTATAATTTAATTTACCAGACCCGGTTAAGATGTTGAATAAGTTAATCGCGTTAATCAATCAAGATAAAGATCCCCCCTGGTTTTAGGTGATATTTCCTTTAAGCACCTTCAAAAACAAAGATTGTAATGCGATAATTAACAAAAAATACATTTTTTCATTTTGAAAAACTATGCGGTTTATCTACAATGCGCGTATGGTTGGATATTTTTGATAAAAAGCCACCTATAACTTATTTTCGTCCTGTGTGGTTTTTTTTTAAATATTAACGCTTTAATAAACATGAAGTTAATTACTTTAATTTGTAGCCATATTTTATTACCTCGTGTTGATTTGATTCCCTATTTTGAAAAAAAAAACAACTGCTTAGTCTAAAGTATTGTTAGGCGTCGCAAACAAGGCGAAAGAAGGCAAATGTTCGTCACTAACATCGAGATTACGAACTAGATGGTAGAGTTCTGCAATATCTCGCCCGGATTTGTGTAACACAGCTTTATTTAGCCTAGGCTAGGCTACTTAGGCATTTGGCTACTGTAGTGACAACTCGCCCGATTCGACGAGAGCCTAACCGCTTCGACTCATTCACATTTTGTTACGTGAAGTAGGCCTCTTGTCACTAGGGTAACCGAAATTCCCCGTATTTTACGGGTCATTTAGGAACTCGTAATTAAGATGTTTTTTTTCATTGAAGACCCAAACGACTGATAAAAATATAATGTTTTTACGCTACGTATGTAGATAAGGAAGTTACTGATTTCGAAATCCTCCAGATTTGCAAATATATATATATATATATATATATATATATATATATATATATATATATATATATATATATATATATATATATATATATATATATATATATATATATATATATATATTATCACAAGCAAATATAATACTTTGGGGTTAGTTTGATTCGGTAACTTGTCCGATATTTTTGTTTGCATTTGTATAAGATAGAATCTTGTTACTTCAAAATATCCTGTACTTTAACGAGCAATTTTGTATATTTGTATGCAATCCGTTTCTCCAAAACAGCTCTAACGATTTGGACGAAATCAGATTTAGTATTTTACTATTAAAATTCACCTAAGTAAGTATAATTTCTGTGATAATCCGTTTACCCATAAATCAATATGATCTAAGCAAAGCTAGGTCACCCAGCTATTATTTATTTAATCTCTTAATCAAAAATAACGTCATAATCTAATATAATATATGTCATTCGTCTTTTGCAACGTACCTTGAAGAACGGCAGTTTTATTAAATTAAGCGCCTCTTAATTTTTGTTGATCTTAAACTATTAGAACGAAATACGTAGGAACGCATTAACGTCATCAGTTTATAGGCAATAGGTAAGGCTGTGGTACCAGACCCGGGTGAGAATTGCAGAACTCCACCACCTTGTAGCCACAATGGCCACGATATGTTGCGAATTAGTAACATACATTGCTATGCAGATGATAGTACTGGTGATGCTACATACTCTGGCCGTAGCGGTATTTCTCGAGAACACGTCGAAGAGAGTCGAAAGAAGCTTATGTCTAACGTCGAGAATCGACTTACTGAAGTCTCGGAATGGGGTCGTCAAAATTTGGTCATATTTAACCCCAAAAAGACAAAGCTTTGCGCGTTCAACGCAAAAAAGACACCCATTGTCATAACACCTCGATTTGAGGATACTCTCCTGACAGTCTCAGTCAGTGTCGAAATCCTGAGAGTCGACATATCGAATACCGTTCAATTTCGCGGTCATCTGGAAGGCAAGGCGAAACTAGCCTCCAAAAAGCTCGGTGTGCTCAGCAGAGCGAAGCAGTATTTCTTGCCGGCCCATCGTCTCCAACTTTATAAGGCGCAAATTCAGCCTCACATGGAGTACTGCTCTCATCTCTGGGCCGGAGCTCCCCAGTACCAGCTCCTTCCACTTGACCGCATTCAACGTAGAGCGGTTCGAATCGTTGACGACCAGGCTATTTCGAAATGGCTTGACTTTTTGGCATTACGCAGAGATGTAAACTCACTCTGCATCTTTTATCGTATCTATCATGGAGAGTGTTCCGACGAGTTGTTTGGATTAATTCCTGCTGCTAATTTCCATCATCGGACATCGCGTCAAAATTTGAAGTTCCACCCACACCAACTTGATGTCTGGAAATCCACAACCGTGCGGTTCTCTCAGCACTTTTTGCCTCGCACTACTTTTTTGTGGAATGAATTACCGGCAGGGGTTTTTTCGAACAGATACGACATGGGGACCTTCAAGAAAAGAGCTTACTCTTTTTTAAAAGGGCGGCAACGCAACTGCAAGGTCTTTGGTATTGCAGAAGTCCATGGGCGGCGGTGATCACTCAACATCAGGTACACCTCCTGCTCGTTTGCCCCCTCTTCCATAAAAAAAATTGTATAATCCATCGTTTTATGAATTGCCTGGCAGAATGGCAGATGGTCTATTCTTCAACGGAGGCCCGGACTAATACGAGCACCATATCCCTATTATTAATGATCTTTCATTAAAATACTCTTTTCAACATATTACAACATTTCGGTAACATTTCTGTATAGTTTGGATAATATAATATAATATAGTATTGCTGGTCAAATTACACGAATTGACCCAACTCCAAAGTAAGTAAATTATTTGCTTGTGTTATGGGTATTAGTCAACGACATTAATGCATAGAAATACATATATAAAATATACTGTTACATACATAACAAGCACCGAAACCCAGAAATACAAACGGTTATGTACATGCCACAAATTCCCTGTGTCATTCGTAGTTACATTCAGTAACCACTCGCTAACCACTCAAACGGGGCATCGAAATTGTATTTACTTCCACTTTGTCTGTGGTAACCCGTTTGGATAAAATGTTGGCCTCCTCATTTCTTGTAAGTCCATTTTTTAGTGCATTAGATAAGCAAACAAGCAGATGCCTTTCCTGGTGGAAAGAGAAAGATGTAAATGGTGCGTTGCTATCTGTGTGGTGGGACGGCAATACCACATGCGTAAGTCTACCGGCTACCATACCTTCTAATCAGAAATCAGAAATCAGAAGAACTTTATTCAATAAAACTTTTTACAAGTTATTTTGACACGTCAACACTTTTTAAAAACTACTACCGGATCGGAACGCGGCTACACACTGAGAAATCCGGCGGAAGAAACTCAGCGGGCTTGTCTTTTTTTCATATAATTTTTTTCACAATATCACAAAATTATAAAACATGTACATGAGATTGATATGAGGAGCAATTAATCCGATGCTTGTTTGTCTTTCAAATAATCTGAGATTTTATAATACCCTTTTTTACACAATTTTGTTTTTTTTTTATTTATTTTTTAAATTTATTAACTGGTAGATCTCTTATAGCTTCGGGAAGTTTATTGTAAAAGCGTATACATTGCCCCATAAAAGAGTTATTTATTCTGTGGAGACAAGATGCATGCACAACAAGATTGTTTTTGTTCCTTGTGTTTAGTATGTGTACGTAACATTTTTTTTAAAACAAGCAAATATTTTTACGAACGTACATCAAGTTCTCAAATATATATTGGGATATAGTAGTTAGGATATTAATTTCCTTGAATTTTTCTCTCAGGGAAACCCTCGGGCTAAGATTGTAAATTGCCCTAATAGCTCTTTTCTGCAATATAAAAATAGTATTTATTTCAGCAGAATTTCCCCAGAGAAGAATCCCATATGACATAATGCTGTGAAAGTAACTAAAGTATACAATTCTTGCTGTGTCGACATCAGTTAATTGTCTCATTTTTTTAACTGCATAAGCTGTCGAACTAAGTCTATTTGCTAAATTATTAAGCCGGAACATGTCAATGACAAGGATTAACGCTATTGCGGCAGGAATTTGTAAAACAATGGTACCAAAAACCCAACTGAGACATTGCGGAACGCTAACACCTAATAGTGACATGTATAGTCCATCGTTCGCCTTTTACGACCTGCCTGGCAGAATGGCAGTTGGTCTATTCAAATGAGTCTGGAACAATATGTTTTTTTTTAAACAGAGGCGTATCGTAAAGCAGATTTATCATCAAACGCTGCAAAGCAGATTTATCATCTGTGTACAGATGCACTCTATTGATATTGCATATGACAGAGATTCAGAAATTGCAACTAGCTTTGCCATCATAATTGCTACAACCCTGGGCAATCTATATATTAATTTGTATTAATAGTATCTATGTTATGTTACACTTGTACTGTTTTACTTTGATTTTATTAATAAACACCAACCGGTTTCGCGTTTTAACGCATCATAAGGGCAATAAATCGATATTGTTTATTAAATAAACAGTGTAAATAGAAAAAAAGCAGAAATAACCAACAAATAAATAGAAAATAAACAAAAATAAACAATTAATAAAAAATAAAAAATAAATAAATAATTAAAACGCGAAACCGGTTGTTGTAACCGGTTTCGCGTTTTAACGCATCATCATTGCAATAAGTCGATACTGTTTATTAAATAAACAGTATAAATAGAAAATAAACAGAAAATAAATAGAAAATCAACAGAAATAAACAATTAATTAACACCAACCGGTTTCGCGTTTTAACGCATCATCAGGGCAATAAGTCGATAATGTTTATTTCTGTTTATTTTCTATTTATTTTCTGTTATTTAATAAACAGTATCGACGTATTATCCTAATGATGCGTTAAAACGCAAAACCGGTTGGTGTTTATTAATAAAACTTAAGTAAAACAGTACAAGTGTTTGTAACAAACTATTAATATAAATTAACATGGAGTTTTACCAAGTGCTGACGATATTTAGTGTTCTATATATATTAATACGCGAAGTAAAAATATTAGATCCCTGGACAATTGCGCGAACGGTCGAGTACGAAATTTGGCACAGTTAAAGTTTATATTACGGAGGACTGCAGAATAAAAATAAGATGCATTAGAAACGCATTAAATTAATAAAAATAATCATTATACACACTACTACTCTACACTACATTCATTTGACACACATGATAATATGCACACATGAATATTATTTTCTTTACTTCTAAGGTCAGTTGTCAGACTTAAAAGAGATTTTATTGTTCAGTCTGTGGTCGAATTTCGACCAAATGCGATATCTAGCTTATAACAATTCCACAGCGGAATAGCTATTTTTTTTCTATTGTAAAATGCTTGTGCTCTACATCCATTTTAACATTTGCAAATTAAGTTTGCTTATAATTTTATAAACACAACTATTATATCCGCGCTTCGCTGAGCGTAGGTAATTTAATTAATGATAAAAAAAATCGGTTGTCTGTAAAGTTGGTTTACAGATGATAGTTGAACGTGACAACGTCTTAAGAAAATACTAATGGAATGGTAGCATTTACAGAACGCCTCAGAGCGAGGTAACGCCGCATGAGTCATGTTTTTTCGTGCGTGCAGCCAGCTCTATCGAATTATAAGACGTTGTCACGTCAAAATGGCTTACTACTAATATCGACACCTATATCAATTTTCAAAAAGATTTTACAATTTCAAATTTCAAGCATTCTTGAACTATAATGGGACATACAGATATTCCCCGTGTTGGTCTCGGGCTCCTTTGAAGAATAGGCTAACTGTCGTTTTGCCAGGCAGGTCGTAAAAGGCGACTGATTGGCTATGCGAGTCATTACCACCGTGGCTACTAGTTGGTAGAGTACTGCATTGTCACGCCCGGGTCTGGTACTTCCTGCTGCAATAACGTCAGTGCTTGTCGCTATCGTGTTCCGGTTTGGAGGGTAAGGTAGCCGGTAAACTTATACATGTGGCATTAGACCTCGCCACAAGATAACAACGCACCATTAACATCTTTGGTGTCTATAAGCGACGGTTGAGCCTTTTCATCAGAAGACCCATCTGTTTGTTTGCTGTCTTATGATATAAAAAAAGACTGCCTTGTGAGAGGGGATAGCCTATTCGTCTAAGATCATGAGGTCCAGAGTTCGAGTCCCGGGTCGGGTTAAAAGTGTTATTTAGGTGTTTTCGAGGTTTTTCTCAATAATCCAAAATCTCAGTAGTAACTCGGAGTCTTAGGGTTGGTGTCTTACTACTCCAGTGTCTTATATAAGCACATAAAGCCGTAGATCCCGTAAATAAACGATAATAATCATGAATGAAATGTGGCGAAGGGATCACCAATCATCTCGCCAACTGACAATCTGGGGAATCGTGGTGAATTGAAGTCTATAGATGTTCGGTTTACTCTGTCTACCTCACAAGGTAACCGGGCGTAATGGTTATACTTGATACAAACTTACGAACAAATAGAGAAAAGCTTTAAAATTGTAAAATTGATTTCAGTGAATATTTATCATGAAATTTGTTAAAATTTATTATAGGTAAAGACAAACAGATTACTATAGTACCGCTAGAATATGATTCGACGTCGAAAATTTGACGTACAGATAAACACAACAGTTTTATAGATAATAGTATAGATAGATAATAACATGATTTACATTACATACAACATATATCTTCACGCCGAACACTTACGGAGTAAGAAAAGAGAATTGAGTGCCATATATCATATGCCATATATCAAATTATGAGTATAGACATATATCATATTATATAGACAAACAGATTACTATAGTACCGCTAGAATATGATCCGACGTCGAAAATGTTATGTATAAATAAACACAACAGATTTATAGATAACTAGCTGTTGCCCGCGACTTAGTCCGCGCGGACTTCGTTTACTCCGCACAGCACCTCCATCGTAGGGAATAGCGTGAGGCTACATATTAGTAGCCTATATGTTGACCCGACCTGTTAGTAATATTCGTGGCAAATTTGAAGTAAATCTATGGAGTACTTTTTGAGTTTAACCCGGAAATACATGACTCCTACGATTTTATTACATGTATATAGATAGTATAGATAGATAATATGTTTTACATTACATACAATATATATATATATATATATATATATATATATATATATATATATATATATATATATATATATATATATATATATATATATATATATATCGTCACGCCGAACCCTTACGGGGTAGGTAGAATTGAGTGCCATATATCATGGTCCAGACAGACTTGCCTCGCTTACTGCACATTGTTGACTTGACACCATTTTCGGATAACACCTGACCGATTTGATCATGGTACATCAGTCTTGTACCTACATCCATCCACATTCACATTGTATATCTGTTTTGTTAACTATTCTTCTGCCATTCTTTCGACATGTCCGAGCCAACAATATGATTTATTACATGAAGATCGTTTAAGCCGCTCTTGAGTTATGGAGGGACATACAAAGATACAAAATTTTAAAATTGATAAAATTTATACTAGTGAGGTGAGCCATAAAACTAATATTTAACATGAAATTCTTTAAAAAAATTGAAAGTAGGCATACACTACAGATTTATATAGTAATAAGTATATACAATAGGTAAATAGTTACATAGGTCTGACTATAATGAAAGCTGGGAGGGACGGGATCCACAGTCTGCAATACTGTAATTGCCATCATATGGTGGTAAGCTACGAATTCTCTCAATAATAAGCAGAGTATCAGCGAGAAGGTTAACAGAATCACATACACAGGTCAGTCTGATAGAAGGACTAATCTGGAAAAAGCTATAAAATCCTACGAAGATTTTGTTACATGGCGAGTTAACGCAGCCAATAATAAGTCGTTTCTTGATGTCAGACAACAGCATTATCAGTGCTGACAGAAAGACAAAGGGTTAAAACCCAGAAGGGTATCTGAGCAGATATTAACAGGCGGGGGGACGTACTAGACAAGGTATGCGCTACGCCACTTGTATTCCGCTAAAGTGCAGTCCATGGACTGTATCTACGTCAGAGCTCGTTAAATGAAACAGGTGGCGGTTACGAACTTTTGTTCGCGAATATTAAAATTATAAAATAGGTGATCATATTTTAACAGAGCGTTCAGTACGTCTAATCAAGGATATCAAGCCTAGAAAGAATGTAATTAAAGCGCCTACAACTTTTTTATTTTTTGCGAATAAAATAATTTTGTCTCATAACGCTTTATTATTTTCTGCATAAAATAACCCACTTTTAACGTAAGAGTGAGTAGTAAGGTAAATAACCTCATGGCATATCAGCAGGACGAAACATCTCATCCGAGGTTTGGTACCGCCTTCCCTATTTGCGCACAGCGCACATGAATAGCAAAACACTATTAACATCTTTGGTAGATATGTATAGACGATAGTTATCACTTTCCATCAGGAGAACCATGAGTTTGTGTGCTCTCCAATGATAATAAAAAAAAAAAACACAAAATATATTAAAATATTTTGATACAAATTTTGGTAGAAAAGAAATCACATTTTTCTATTCAGGCGTTAGTCTTCCATAATTTAGAGGTGAAGTTAGCGTCACTATTAGGCTGAAGTCTTTTTTGTCCGGGCCATTGGTGAGTTTTATCCATTTATTAAATCGGTGTCTTTCTTTTCGGTGGCATCGCAAAATAAAACAAGTCGCGGAGAATAGCATATTTAATTTCAACTATTACAAATCACAATCATAGATTACATATTTTTAATAGACATAAATAATTAACAATCATAAAATAACTTATATCTTATAACATCTAAAATTTCAAAAAATTGCTCCGTCTATATAAATGTATACTCCTTGTTGGTCCGGGTAAAGGGTTATACTAATAAAATATTTGCCTTTCGCCAGGTAGTTCGTAAAAGGCAAAACAATTGCCAAATATATATCTACTTATGATAACTACATTGTAAGTAATCTGCATCATCTCACCCAGGTTTGATACCACCACAGACCATACAAATACTAATAGGGACGGTGTTAGGCAGGGAACGAGTAGCCACACGGGGCAAATGCTTGTATGTGTCAAATTATATACCGTGAAAAAAATAGAAATATGCCATGTTCTGTTGTTATAAACTACCTGATAAGAAGCCAGGGCTTAAAAAAATTCCCAGAGGGATTTTATTCTATCGTAAGTATTATAAGTTATGACACTGTATTTCTGGCAAGCTATACTGACAAAATAAGAAATTGCCTTGAAATGCTCATCCAGTTTTCCAGTTCAGGCATATTTGGTGACAGAAGTCAATGATCTGATCATTCTACCAGTCGTCAGCTTATTTGCTGCATGCTGCATGATTTAGTTTTTTTATTCTACAAAATAAAAAAACGAAATCATGCACATTTTAGTAGATTTATAAAGTAATCCACCATATAACTAATGAAATAATTTAATTAATTTATTCACTTAATAAATGATTGATTATTAATGATTCAATTAATAAATGATGCTGGAATCAAATCAATAATGTTTGGTTCAAATAAACCATTGCAGGTACTTTTGACGAGTCGACATTTTTTAGAATTCGTCAAATAGATCGAAACTCGACTACGCAGTGAGAAGATCCGGCTAAAGAAACTCAGCGTGCTTGTCTTTTTCATTATTTTGTATAATATATAAAATTAAAAAGACAACACCCCTGAATTTCTTGCATTTTCTTAGTGTGACTGCGTTCCAAACCGGTAGTATTTCTAAAGAAATCGACTTTCCAAAAGTCCATCAAAAATAAAGTATATTAATTAAATATATATATTTGGATGTCAGTTAAAATAAATTAAATTTCAATATGAATAGTGTATAGTTTAAAGATTTTAAAATATATAGGATGTATGATATTATTTTAATATTTGCACATTATATCATGGTAGAATATGCTAGTGTTTTTGATTAATTTTAATAACTTGTAACACCAATTGTTCTTAAAATTAAAAATTTTTCATTACATTTTATTTCGTTTCATTACAAACACCTTAATAATATTACACAAAAATCATAATTTTAAATTTTAAAACATCTTAGTTTATATGTTCATATCCGACAATTTAATATTAAAAAATGACAATATATTCAAACACAGCTTTTCCGTTTTTTCCATAAGGTTGCTTCTTATGATGTTGAACATTGGCAAACCCAAGAGCACGGTATGAAGTTCCTACAGCTATGCGATACGTAGGAACTCTATACCTCGCTAGTGGCAATCACCAGGTCGACGATTTTTAATTTTCGGTATTTTCAAAATTTTCACTGCTTTTTCATTATAACTTCAATTTTCTTCTAACTCCAATATATTATTCTTAAAATTCAGCGTCTTCTAATGTTGGGTAAAAGTTATTTCTTAAACCTAAAAACAAGAAAAAATAAATTTATTAAAAAAATATATTGGTGTGGTTGTGCGAAATGACTATTTTTTAAAAATATAATATAATTTAGTATCATTGCGCACAAAATAAAATATACAGGAAAAAGCACATACAATTAAAGGAATAGTTAAAAAAAATATTTCGGTCTTGTCGCAAATTAAAATGTCTTCCAGATAACGTATCTCCGGCCAGTTTGTCAGATTTTTTCAAATTGAAAAAACCTAATAATGTTGTATTTATTCTATACTTTCCATCATCGTTGAAAATCTATTATCACTAGACATTATTTAATTTCACTTCGAAAAATATGTATCCATACCAATATTATAAAAATGGACTGTTTGTAAAACGGGGCGACGAATTGACGTGATTTTTAAGTGGAGATAGTTCAAGGGATAGAAAGTGATATAGGCTACTTTTTGTCTCTTATTTTATGCGAGCGAAACCGCGGGCAAAAGACAGTTTTAATTATTTTTTTATGTTAGTTGGATAGGCAAACTTATATATACAAAACAGACGTGCCACCTGGTGGTAAGTGGTCGACATCAGCAATGAACATTAACTAGTATACCTGGAACTAGCCCAGGTAACTCATTTATGTGTTGCCTACCCTGAGACATAAGGTGTTAAGTCTCGATGCCCGTAATTACACTGCCTGTCTTGACCTTCTCTCCGAAACACAGCAAAGCCGTTTTTCGGGAGAAACACGCAAGATGGTGGTACCCATGCATCCGCACAGCACATCCTTCCCATCGCATCGATAATAAAGGTTAAATAATAAAAAATATTTAACCTTTTTAAAGCATCTTCAGGGTGTAAAATACCTAAATATGTTAACTTATTATCTATAATACATCCTTAAGATGCTTTAAACAGTGAAATCGGTTGAGTAATATAATATTGAAATATATATTTTTCGAAGTGAAAATCAAGTAGGTACAAGTTTATAATAATGTCTAATACCAATAACAATGACTGACCCGGGAATCAAACCCGGAATCATAATCTGACCCAAGCAGGCTAATCACTAAACCAACGAGATAATCACGAAGACGTAGTTTTTAAAAAGTTACAAAGCAAACATACGTTCCCAAAATTACAAACCACCTTGAATTACGTTTACAATAATTACCATATGAATATAACAGCTGCCGTAACCCCCTCTAATTAATCGCCATCCGCGATATTTGCATATTATATCCTAGTTACTCGATAGGCTAGACACCAACCCCTTTCTAGTGATGCAAATTTTTACCCAGCGTCGTGGGAAGTCATCGGATTTGCATAAGACATTCACAATTATCTACAGTAGCGCATATCGATATGCAAGACCTTGGGAAAGTCTTTTAAAGAAGTTCACGTGATTTTTTTATAATGCTTTTATTTATTATTTATTATATTGCAGAGTAAATAGGCAGAAAGCTCTATACCACAGAATACTTAGAGATTAGCAGAAGTCAATGTTCCATACAAGTAATATTCGAGCATAGCACACATAGACACCTCTCACGGACGCGATATCTTGGAGTGGTGTGGAACAAACTGTACCGAACCATTCCGAGATATCGCGTCCGTGAAAGGTGTCTATGTGTGCGTTGCTCAAATATCACATATATGTAGATTAACTACTGTTAGTCTCCAGTATACTGTGTCTATACTGCGTAAGGGACGGTCTACCGAAAAAATAAGAAAACATACAATAATTATTTATCTAAGACCCTTCAGCCGCATCTGCGTGTGTCGTCCCGAAAATATTAGCGCGCTAAAACCCTTTGACGTACCGTCAACCACACGACAAGGCACACACTGTCCGAATGTTTGCGACGATAGTTAGTCGATAGCCGGTCACATCTGCATGTATCTGGTAAGTGCGTTCTCCCCGTGTTGGTTCCGGGCTACTTTGAAGAATAGGACAACTGCCGTTCTGTCAGGCAGGTCGTAAAAGGCGACCGATTGGCTTTGAGTCACTAGCATCGTGGCTACTAGATGGTAGAGTTCTGCATTGTCTCGCCCGGGTTTTGTCACCGCCTTACCTATTCCTGCCGCAATAGCGTCAGTGCTTACCCCTGTCGTGTTCCGGTTTGGAGGGTTAGGTAGTCGGTAAACTTATGCATGTGGCATTAGACCTCGCCACAAGATAGCAACGCACCATTAACACCTTTGGTGTCTATAGGCGATAGTTGACTCTTTCTATCAGGAGACTCATCTGCTTGTTTGCTATCTTATGATAAAAAAAGTGCGGCCGCAGCATGATGGCAATTCGTTTTCTCGTAGTAAATGAAAAATTTATGTTTTTTTTTCTTATTTCTACGCTACATTGCTTTTTTGTGTATTTCCTTAAATTTTACTATTTTTTTTTGGAAAAAGCATTAAAAAAAATCAAAAATTACTCACACAAAATTTGTTTCATGAAAACCACCATTGCTCATACGGCAGGAATAGGTTTTTTTATAAGATAACAAACAAGCAGGTGGCTCTCCTGATGGAAAGAGACAACCATCACCTATAGATACCAAAGATGTTAATGCATAAGTTTATCGGCTACCTTACTCTTACTACTAGAAGACGACAGTGACAAGCACTGACGCTATTGCGACAGGTATATGTAAAGCAATTGTATCAGACCCGAGCGAGACAATGCAGAACTCTACCACCTAGTAGCCATGATAGTAACTACCATCGTAGCTACAAGATACTACTCACATAGCCAATCGTTTGCTTTTTACGAACTGCCTGGCAGAACGGTAAGTAGTGTAGTCTATTCTACAAAGGGAGGCGGACCAGCACGGGTAAAAAGGAGGTGATATAAAACCCGGGCAAGACATTACAGAACTCTACCACCAGTCATTATAGATATGTGATAAAAACTATTTTTATATATTTGATAGGTACCATGATATTTCTATACAATACTAGATGAAGCGTGCAGCCAGTTGCATTATAAAAGGTTTTTGATGAATCCCGCGAGAACAACTCACTTTTTCGGGACAAAAGGTAGCCTATATGCTATTCCAGGCCATCATCTACCTGTGTGCCAAATTTCATCCAAATCAGTTCAGTAATTTTTGCGTGATTGAGTAACAAACATCCATCCATCTAAATATCCAAACTTTCGTATTTATAATATTAATATAGATAATATAGAATATAGATTGGTACCATCAATAAATTAAACCGAGTTCTATGCAGCCATATTCTGGCAAACAAAACCATTCCATTTCAAAACTGTAAAGGAAGTTATTTTGTAAAGGTACAAATGAGTGATTGCGCTAAAAAGCTTGTCCATTGTTACGAAAGAGCACTAGCTCTTATATTTCAGTTTTAATGGGCCGGAACACACTGCAACTGCCATGTCTGCGCCCCGCGGGTAATTAGTTAAACACAGGTACAGCTGGCAAAGAAAACTTAAACTCAACTAATTGAAATAAGACTAAAGAGGTCCATACTAATATTTTAAATGAAAGAGTCTATCTGTTACTCTTTTACGTCGATTTACGAAGTATTTTTAAATATTATTAGATGGCAAACAGGCAAATGACCCTCCTGATGGAAAGAGAAAACATCGTCTATAGATACCAAAGATGTTAATGGTGCATTGCTATCCGTGTAGTGGGACGGCAATGCTGCATGTACCGCACCTTTAAAAATTAAAAAAGGAAGTATTTTGTAAAGGTACAAATGAGTGGTTGAGATAAAAAGCGTGTTCATTTTTACAAAAGAGCACTATTTTTTTTATATCATAAGATAGCAAACAAGCAGATGGATCTTCTGATATAAAGAGTCAACCATCGCCTATAGACACCAAAGATGTTAATGGTGCGTTGCTATCTTGTGGCGAGGTTCTAATGTCACATGCATTAGTTTACCGGCTACCTTACCCTCCAAACCGAAACTCGATAGTGACTAGCACTGACGCTTTTGCGGCAGGAATAGGTAAGGCTGTGGTACCAGACCCGGTGGAGCCTATGCAGAAATGTACCACCTAGTAGTCGCGATGATAGTGACGCGCATACCCACTCGGTCGCCTTTTACAACCTGCCTGGCCGAACGGCAGTTGGCCTATTCGTCAAAGGAGTCCGGAACCAACACGGGGGTATTAGATCTTATATTTCAGTTTGAATGGGCCGGAACACACTGCAACTGCCATATCCGCGCCCCGCGGGTAATTAGTTAAACACAGGTACAACTGGCAAAGAAAACTTAAACTCAACTAATTGAAATATAACACAAGAGCTCCATTCTAATATTGTAAATGAAAGAGTATCTGTTTCTGCCTCAGCCGCACTTGCGTCTATCGTCACAAAGCTTCGTGCAATGACACGATAAATGCAGATGTGATCTCTATATTTGTCGTGTTATTGCACGAAGCTTTGTGACGATAGACGCAAGTACCGCCCTATCATTACTGTTTTACGTTGATTTACGAAGTTTTTATATATCTCTCTTATGGTTATAAAAGTCTTGTAGCCCTGAAGACGCCACAAAAAGCGAATTGTTTGCAAGTGTATATAATTGTAAATGAAGTTTCATCAAGTGCCCATGACAAAAAGTATAAAATACAAACACTCTATAACATTTTCCAGAATTAATCAAATTAGAATACGGCAACATTATATTATCCGGTGTTAAAAGTAAAGCTTGGAAATAGTCTAAATGTGTATAAAATCGATATATATATATATATATATATATATATATATATATATATATATATATATATATATATATATATATATATATATATACATATATATATGTTAGTTACATCAGTTATAACTCAAGAACGGCTGGACAAATTTTTATCATTTTTGTGTTTTTGGATTTTTCTTTATCCGGAATAGGATAATAAGTATAAAATTGTAATATTCATCAATAAAAAAAATATCTGGAGTACACGTCTCTAAAATACTTGATTTTTATTTATTTATATATTTTTTATCTTACTAAAAAATTTAACTCAACAATTTTGTATTAATTTTAAAATCCTAAATCTGCTCACCCATTAAGTATTAGGCGGAGCGAAGTTCGCCGGATCAGCTAGTAAACTATAATTAAATCTTCTACGTGTGCTTTACTTCTAAATAAAATCATTTTAATTAAGTCAGTTAACCAACCGTTAAAGAGTTACAAACATACGCAAATACATACCAATTGTCTCATATATTAGTATAAGGATTATATATTTTTTTCCGACTATACGCATTCATACATAACATTTAATTATAAGTCCGGCAAGCATGCGTTTTGGGCGAAAAACGGAGGGTGGTCTGATTTCGATGGATGACAGTGTTACTTATAAGATTTTATCTACACTGTGTTGTTTATAATATATGCAAGTCGTAATATTAATAACTAGCTATGACTCGTGATTTCATTCACGTGATCCAGAAACGTTAATTTGTTTTGCTTAATCCTGTAAAACTAATTTGATAGATTTTCTAGTAAATGTAATTTAAACTATATATATAAAAATCAATCCCTATTTTCCTTGGTAACGACATCACGTCTGAAGGACAATTCCGTAGTCACTACATAGTATAAAACAAAGTCGCTTTCTCTGTCTGTCCCTATGTCCCTATGTATGCTTAAATCTTTAAAACGACGCAACGGATTATGATGCGGTTTTTTGTAATAGAGTGATTAAAGAGGAAGGTTTATTTGTATAATAACATTCAATATATTGTAGAGAAATACTCCAATTTTTGAGTTTTCTGATGTTATGTCGTAAATAATTATACTTTTTTTCCGTTTATATTGCAAGCGCAGACTAAACCCTACGAGATTTAACGAAATAATGTACTAAGTATTTGTACGCCTTGAAAGGGTCTACAGAAAATTCCGCGATGGTATATGTCTAGCTCTTATGGATAACCCACAATAGCATTTTTTTTGTCATTTACTTTTTACGAGAAATAATAGCTTTTTTCAAAGCAATTTTAAGCAATGCAGCACTAATCCTTATCCAATTAAATAACCTAAATATATTGTTGATCTAATATAGATCAATATGTCCGTTTACAGCATGTAATTTAAATGAATATTTTCGAAGATATTACAGATTTAAAATGCAGGGGCATAGCGGTTGCGGGGTTACCGGCCGGTCGGGCGGCGCGCGCGCGGGTTGTTCTGAAACCGCTGGGAAGCATGTTAATTTTCGGATAAATAAATATAGAACTTCAGCTGAAAACCAAAATTTAGTACATTCCTTTTTTAACTAAATATCACCACATAAAAATCATGTGGATGATTAGAAATAGTATTAACAAATTATTTTTCCTGTTTTCGGAATTTAATATAATTAAGTAAAGTACATTCTATCATGTAATAAGTTAGCACATTCCTTCGATAATATTTTCAGGTATATCATATAATTTTTGTATAACAGTTATTTAACAATCAATGTAAAAAAACGTGATTTTGCAAACCTTAACTAACTTTTGAACGGCTAGACCGATCGAAACGCGGTTGGAATCTGCTCAACTTAGATTTCCTGAAAATTTGAACCGATTCGGTCCAGGAGATTTTGAGAAATTTTGAAAAAACACCAAAAAAATTTTGACGAAACAGTATTTTTTAATATAACTTCCAGATTTATGTACCGATTGAAAACTAATCAGCTCTATTCGTCAAAAATCTATGTCTAATAAATAAATTGTATCAAAATCGGTTTATCCGTTTGAGAAAAATTTTAAAAAAGTGTTTTTTCGACATAGCTTCGAAATTTTTCAACCAATCATTTTTTGGTGTTCTACGATATTTTAGTACTTAAAAAACTATGTCAAATGCCGTTTCAAAAATCAAAATCGAATCTAATTCTCAAACTTATAGCTTTTCATACGTTGTTTTTAGCAAACTTACTTAAGTTTTTTTAAATAACTTTCAAGTTAATTTTCCGATCAGCTTTTGTTCCATTAATTTAATCAAAAGTGGTCAATTTGTTTGGGATTTATCAATGAAGAAAATTAAAAATAAAATATTTTTTAACATAGCATCGAAATTTTTCAACCTATCGATTATTTAGGTAAAACATTATTTTAGATCTCAAAAATTGAGTTGAATGCTATCAACGTTTTCAAGTATACAGCTTTTCAAAAATTAATAATACTGTCATTTTTAACAAAATAGATGTTTGAACTGAAAAATCTATGCTTATATTTTTTACTCTTGAGCTTAAAACACCTTAATTTAGTGAGAAGTTTCAGGGATGGCCCGTAGGGTCAACCATTTACACATTCTTTCCCGTTTGTCCTGATGCCTCGCTTTAATAAATCGCAGGGTCAAGCCTTCAACGTTGCAGGCTTAGATTTGAGCGTTGACTGCTTTTCACATGGCCAACTATATATCGCTCTTTCAAGAGTAACCTCTAAAGAAAACATATTTGTATTGTCTAATGGCAAGAAAGCTGTGAACGTTGTATATAAAGACATTCCATAATATATTAATTATAAAAATAAAAGAAATAGGTAAAAATGTAAAAACTAAAAATGTTAGTACCTATATGAATTTAGATATTCCAAAGATAGCAGGAAATCTTCATAGGGAAAGGGTAATTGTTTTACTCCAAATTTAACGCGTGCGGGCCACGGGCAGTAATGAATAAATCAAAACTACTGGATCGATTTTAATCATTTTTTTCCCGTGCGAAGCCGGGGCGGGCCGCTAGTTTACAATAAAAAAATTAAATCCAAATGGTTCATTCTGAAGTTAGCGCATACAAACACACCACCTTAATTATTCCTGCTGCAATATCTACGATGCTTTTCGCTATTGTTTTCTGATTTGGAGGGTAGAGTAACCGGTAAACTCATACATATGGCAACGTACCGTTAACATATTTGGTGTCTATAAGCAATGGTAAGCCTTTTCTATCAGAAGAATCATATTTCGCTATTCAATGATGCAAATATATGCACAAGTTTATAGGCTAACTAATTGTCTAAATCGAAACACGACAGTGACAAGCAATGTTATTATTTCGTGAGGAATAATACCGAGGACACCACCGTCTTATTTATTTCTGTCGCAATGGCGATAACGCTTGTCTTCGTCGTGTTCTCGTATCCTCCACACCGGTAAACTGTAAAGTAATCAGTAAGCTTATGCATGTGGCATTTAAGCCCCACCACACGTAAATTACATATTTCGAGTTTATAAGCCTCGGTTATCTCTCTATTAGAAAAACTATCTGCTTCTTGCTATGCTATGAAATAAAAAAAAAATATTCTTCAAATAGGCCAGTAACTACAAGAAAAGCAAAAGGAATGTCAATTACATAAGATTGTATCTGTCAATAAATTTTCCAATATTTTAGTTCACATGTTCAAATGTGACCTTGATTTGTTTACATAACGTGCAATCAACGGTATTGATTGTGGGTCTGATAACACGATAGCGGTATCTGATGTAGTACAGCACACAATAATACGTCAGTGCAAATATTATTTACTTTGACATTAAAATGAATATTTCACCGTTACATAACGAGCAGCGTTTGAAAGACTCACAGACCATACAAATACTAAATAATACAATAAAATACGTAGCCGTTCATATGTGCAAGTGTATGTAAATGTCAAACGCTAGTAGATATATTATATCGTAAAAAATAGAAATATGCCACGTTGTGCTATTTTATCGTGTCGAATAAAAGGCTGAGGCTTAAGGAATACCTCTGGATCGATTTTATTTCATCGGTAAGTATTATAACTCTGTATTTCTCTGTGTAAATGCAAGCGACGTTGACATCCTAAGAAATTGTCTTGAAATGCGTATTGAGTTTAATCCATGGAAAGACACTACCTAAACATGTATCGATATCGATATGTGGCCATATCTCATTTTCGTTACCTATAAAAAATGATCTTATACACTAAACTTGAGATTAAATCCATATTATTGTTAATGTTTAATTAACTAGAGAAATTGAATTATAAAATAAATTTATGTTTCAGTTATAATTTTCCAGTTAGTTCCAATTATAGTATGATTGTAGTAAAAAAAAAATTAAAAAAAAACAATTCTTCAAAAGTTTACAATAAGTATAAATCTAGCCCTGTTCTCACTATACCTAATCATGAAGCTACGTACAAATAGACGAGCCGTCTTCACAAATCCCACTCATTTTAGGGATTTGCAGTTGAAATTAGTTCGCAAATCTCAGGCTTACCGCGACCCCCGTTACAGATGTAGATGGGTGGGATAAATAACCTGGCGAAGGATAAGGTTATTTCACTTTCTTTATTGTTTTTTTACGCTAATGCTAGATTTCATACGCCTTTCTTTATTTGGGTTGTTATTCGCTCTGACAAAGACTGGTTTCGTTTTGATTTTTTTGTTCAGACTTTCATTGTCAATTAAAAAAATGGTAATCAGTCAATAACAAATTATAGTAAACTTCAAAAATGAAATAGTAAAATATGTAACAATCAAATTGACTAAATTTTTTATTGGTAATATTATATGTGGCGAGCAGTTCGGCTCTCGGATTCCATTTCCAGGTCGCGCAATACGTTACTTGTTTTTTCTATAAAAAACATTCAGTAGAATGCCGGAGTTTAGTGTATTTTAGCACCCCTGTGGCTCAGATAACAACGCAAATCTGTCAGTCTTGGTTATTATTAGAAATCAGTAAAATATCGCGATGGTACTCGCCACTTTATTTTATCACTCGACAAATCGGTAAATTTTGGTAAACTGAAGCGTCCATTGTCATTTAGTTCAGCGATATACAAGTATGATATTGAATTCTACATATATAGTCTAAAAATAGCTAATTTTTATAAGTGCAATCAAAGTGAATATTCCAGTAAAATTTATTATTCCTTAGTATAAAGTAACATCTCCATCTCCTATTTTAAAAAATAGCAACAATGATACTTTAACTTAAAAATCTGATACTTTTAAAATAGCTTCTTACTGTAGATTTCTTTAGATTTAATCCAGGAGAACGTTTCATGCTTGTAAAGCAATAACGTTTTTCATTAAATAAGTAGTGTAAAGCGGTCTCTATTCGTTTGTTGTTTTATTAAAGGGCCCGCGACTTCATCCGCGTGGGAAAATTTCGAAAAAAGCCTAAGTTACTCCCTATCACATCAGCTATCTTCCAGTGAAAGTCCCGTCCAAATCGGTCCAGCCGTTCCAGAGATTAGCTGGAACAAACAGACAGACAGACAGACAGACAGACAAAAATTAAAAAAAAATCTGTTATTTTGGTATATGTACCGTGTATCCCTACACAATTAGTAAAAAGCGGTTATTTTAATATTACAAACAGACACTCCAATTTTATTTGTATAGTTAGGTATATATAAATGTAGTTTTTTTAAATATATTTCTATTTTAATAATATATTTACTGTTATCTAGATTATTTTACTTAGATTAGTTTAAAACAATAAATTATACAAAAATACAAACGTAAACTGAAAATACTTGATACGGTTCAGCTATGGCTGACACGATACAGTTCGAACTCACGCACAAACAACTCGGAAAACTTCATAGCATAATTGTTCAACTAAACTAAAAACTAACTTGTTTGTGAAGTCTACCTTTAAATACACGAACAATATAACAGTCGTTCATGTAATCATTGATCAAAATGTATGATCTGTATTCATTCTCTGCAATTATACTAATAATACTACATTATAGTAATAAATAATTTTATTACTATAATGTAGTAAAATTGAAGATATTGTTAGTATATTTAAGTATACAATAATATTCTCTGAAAGTAGCAGTCACATTCAGAGGTAAGAGAAAAGTTATAGAAAAATGTATCATGCTCTAATTTTCACAGTCGCAGATATAAGTTTTTATGACGTTAATATATTTGTAAATCAACATTTAAGGCTGGTAATAAATAATGTCGGTATATATAATCGGTCACGCCATGTAGGTTTTAATGGAAAAGAATGTTTGTGTGAAAGTACGTTATGATAAATCCAATTTCCAAAGCCTAATACCAACTAAATATGTATGAACGGTTCAATCGAGACGCCACGCAAAGTGTTGTGAGTACAAGTACGCACGACATATATTTTATATGACACGATTATACTCCTGCTATGGAAATTAGAAGCTTTCGTTCATATGTAAATATTTATTCAACTAAAACGAAGTTGAAACTATTATAATATTTATATTTATATGTGAAATCTTAATTGTCCATAAATGTTACAGTTTTTTAATATTTAAATTAAACTCTTTCATTAATTACACATTTTCTTACACAGATTTGCTGAGACAGCTTCTTTTAGATCGACTGTTACGTCCTCAAAGTGATTCAATTAATTCCGCTTGTGTTCCAAATACTTCTCAACTACTTCAATATTACTACGTCTACCAAATATTATGACATTCGAATGCAACGATACATTTTTTATCATAAAATAAAAAAATACAGCTTTAAAATTAAAATTAACTTTAAACCATCCTTTTATCGAAATTTGTAAACAAATTTATATCTATTTTTTTAAATACTCCATTTGCTCTCTAACTTTCGTGGTATCCATTTCTTATCTAGAATAATTAAAATAATTAAATTTAAGTTGTTTCTTTTATGTACGAAAACAAACGATAATTTTATCTTTAATGTTACGCAGAACTGCCTTTTAATGTTTTTTAAGAATGTATGTCAAGTATACACATAATATATGTATATCTTAGGTACGTTATACAAAAACAAACATGATATTACGTAGTATATTAATGGGGTTCAACAACCTATTGTACGTAAGATTTTTGTATATACTTTAACAAACCTTTGTTTTCGTTAACATGATGTCTGACCGTCCCATGATGCTTTTTATCAATTTCATATTGTAGTATATTATTCTAAGATCACTTGGCGTACAATCTTATATTTTTTTATTTTCTTATTATTCAAAAGTTTGAGTTAAGTTTTGATAAGAGAATGCTTTTAGACAAACTACAATTGAGAAATGATAATCTCCAAATCTCAAATATTACAAGATTGAAAAAAATAAGACAAACAACAAGATGATATATAAATCAAACTTGTTTATTTATAACTGTCTAAAATTCTAATAAAATTACCATAATGTTATTATTATGAGAAGCAATTATTGCAAATATTGTAAGTAGCCAACTAAATAGCAATTACGTTTTGCGAGTATATTTTTAAATTAAATTATTTTAAGTGATTATGGTTGTATTTGGTCTATTTCAACGAGGGTTTCAATAACGACATGATGGTAAATATTACTCATTATAACCATTTACGAAAATTAAAACGCTATCTTGTCATTAAACAGAAAGTACGTAATTAATTTTGTAAGTGCAGTAGTTGATATTGCAAAAGTTACTTCACGTTTTAATTTATTAAATGTAATTTCTTGTTTTATTAGTAAAGATCAAAACCTGAGATAGTGTAAACCAGCCCTAAGACCCAACGCACGATCGCGTGCATGACGGTAGTTAAGCTTCTATCTATGTCTGACGCAGCGCTGCAAAGGCCCAATAAATATACGTTTGACGCCTAATGCGTAAATCACCACTAAATCAAGAGCTCCCCCAAGGACCGTCCAACTCTATATTCCCCGTTGTGAACAGTTCATTTAAATATGGTCACTTATATGACAGCATTGCCAACATAGGTGAAATGAAACAACAGCTCATCGTTGTGACTATAATATTAATGTCAAATTATAACTAGTTCATACATTTCCCTTGTGTGTTTTTTGCAGATTTCCATTTGGATAATATAAATTAATATTGTAAGGCATTATGAAAAGTCCGCTCTTGCCAAAAGTCAATGTCCGCGCGAGTGCGTTTATAGCACCGACATTTCCCGCCATTCCATATTCAAATTTTATGAGGACAATAATTAAAGATGTCAGATCAAACAATGAGAATTGTTTTGTGAGTGTTCCGTTGAGAATTTTGTATTTATAATAGCCGACCCTTTAACTCGTATTGTTTTCTAAGCCTACTATTTTATATGATTCAAAATTTGTCTCGTCTCCCGGTTTCATTATATTGCGTATAAGTTTCTCGGACTGTTTGTTATTGGAAACGTGTACTTAACATATACCTTGGCATTATAAAAGGAAAAAGTAGCCAACCAATGACATGAGTGCATCGTGGTCTAGGTGGTATAGCCTACTCACCTCAGTACCGGGCTTGATTCCTAGGTGGGACAAAAGTATTATTTAGGTTTTTTCGAGGATATTCTGTAAAATATAAATTCTCAGTAGCAGCTCGAATTCTGTCAGATCGTGCGCTGCCACTCCCGTGCCTTGGATGAGCTCGGTGAAGCTGTTGGTTTCAGTATCGCTAGAATTATTAGTTTGGTAAAATGCAGCAATGGGAATTAACACTCATCTCAGATTAGTTAGCAAACAATAATATTATGAATTTAGTTAGAGTCAAAAGATTTGTCTTCATTAAGTATTATCATACTCGAGTGATGAAATTACTACTTGATGCAGTTAGTACACATAATTTCGGTTTGTTTTATATCTTATCCCCGCCGCCGCCCCGCCCCGTTGGTCGAATGGTTAGCGACCTACGCAATCGACGGGGCTCGGATTCGATCCCCGACGGGGACAAGCATTTGTATGATGAGCATAAATATTTGTATTTCCGGGTTTGGGTGTTTATTAAATATATTCTAGTATTTATACACGTATTTCAATATATTAGTATCGTTGACTAACACCCATTACACAAGCAAATAATTTGTATACTTTGGGGTTAGATCAGTAAGCGTAATTTGTCCCGTGAACATTTATTTATTCATCGTATTACTCCGCAAAAGAGAAAATGTCCACAATTTCGCATAGCATAGCATAAGCATATGCAAATATGCATACTTACAAAAAAAATGAAATGTTAACCTAGACCCCTTTTGAAAAATTGAACATCGGTGGCCAATACGCCAGTACCATGTGATAATAAAATAGGATAGTTTTGCAACATCTTTGGCACCAAGTTTTTCTTACCACAACAGTAGCAAGCTTGAGCTCGAGATTGCTTCTGTTTTTCTTTGGAAAGTAAGATAGCCAGTAGGTATAACAAAAATACCCAAATACATTTTGTAAATTATAAAAAAAATCCAAACAAAACTATCATAACATTATGCCTTCATAAATTATTCTTATTCATTCATTTCTAACATTTGAAATCAATTCCACAGTGATATGGAAATCGTTTATAATAAGTAATAATAAAATAATATGACGTAAGAAAAAAAATATTAAAATAACATAAATTTGATGAACCGATTAAAAATATTCACAATCCTACTATTCGAAAGTGTTTTTGTTTGTTTGTTGCACTTTAGCTACTTAATCAATCATCGTTAAACTTTGCATACCAACACGGAAATAAATAAAGTAGGAAATGACTTATCTAGGAAATTCAGTTTCTGAATATTAGCAAATTAATTTGACGTGAGCAAACCTGCGAGCAAAGGCTTGTTATATGCAAATATAATAACCACATTTTTTTACTTACCTAAACCACAAAACATATCTACACTAAATATTAATTCGTGAGTACCTATTATCTAGCATTTAACTTTAAAACCCTATAACACAATGAGGGATAATAACATCCTGGGTACTTAGAAAATGATTTTTATCCAGAATATTCGATTTTCGAAGAATAGAAAATTAATTTAACGCAAGCAAACCTGCGAGCAAAGGCTTGTTATATGCAAATACGTATAATAACCCTATATTTTTATACTTAAAACTCAAAACATACACGTAATATTAATTCGTAAGTACCTCTTATTTAGCATTTAACTTTAAAACCCTATAACACCATGAGGGGTAATAAAAGCCTGGGTAATTATGTGTGAAGTTGCAGTTCTTGAGTCGTTTCGCTCCACCATTTTATTTTGAATTATGGTCGTTTCGCGAAATGCACTCACCATTTGTCGGTCGCGTAAATGCAAACATTCGTTTTCGGTTATTTCAGGGAGGTGTTTAATAGCTGCATTTTAATGACCATTTTGTATGCTATTCGTTATGTTTATGGCCGCTAATAAAAATTTAAAAGTGCTCAGGTCATATTTTGTAACGATGTCGGTGTGATTCATGGGGCAATGATTGTCATGGCTTGAAGTGATAATATACCGTGGAAGTCATGTTTATATCGAAGGTCAGCTATTATGATATATGATGAAGATACCCAAATTTTTGAAATCCATGTTTATCTATGAAATATAGTAAGTTTATATTTATTATTTACATCGCAAGTAATACATGTTCTTAAATTTTGGACAGGATAGAGAGAGCTACAAATCGATATTTCGCTTCAATTCGAGAATATATTATCAAAAGTATAGAAATTATTCGATTCCGGCTATCGCATGAAAACATCTGTAGCATTTATCAAATCAGGAGAGAAGTGATTCGATTTTAAATAATAAATGCAAAGTAATTAATAAGTAGATTTAAAGATAAAAGTAAAAAGAAAATATGTTTGTTAAATAATTCTCACCGTTAAATGGATAAGTAATTTTATTCCATAGCAGTTAATTATTTACCATATATTTTTCCATATCAGTTAGTTTACCTTTTGTTTGCACTTGACAAGAAAAGCAAGTCATTTCACCATTTACTGTTATAGTTTTAAAACATAAAAATTTGATATTAAAAATAAGATATTGTTGAATTTGTGGGCCTCGTGGTCTAGGGGTTAGTCTATTCGACTCAGTCGAGAGCCCGGGTTCCATCCACCGGGTCATTGAGATATTTTCGAAGATTTTCTCGAAAATCCAAAATCTCAGTAGTAGCTCGGAGTCTGGCGGGTGGTGTGTTACCACTCCCGTGCCTCGGATGAGCATATTAAGCTTTAAATGCTCGACCCCGGATATCGCTTAAAATAGTTGATAGCCTTCATCAGGTCGGTAAATTAGATCACCACTCATCTCGCCAACCAACATACTGGTGAATCGTGCTGAACCAGAAAGTCTATACACGTTTGGTTTACTTTTATCATTTACAAAGATATTTAATTATTCCGTGGCAACGGACCTTAATGATTTTGACATTGTACTATTAGTGATATGAATTTAAAATCATTAATTAAAATATGCTATTGAATGCAACGCTTCAAACATTATCTACGAAATTCTCAATTGAAGTGCTCTCGATGGGTACCTATGGAGGGATTCTCTCGACATCGGAAATACACCATTATCATACCCTCCGACATACATAAACATGTATATCGACTTAGCTCGGCATCATTACACATGCAAGCCAAAGTGAATCTAAAACTAAATAGATAAAACACATTTTCAAACGTATTTCACAAATAGTGTGTGGGACACATGAGTAACACATAGGGTTGCACCCCACGCATTACTCCCGGGGGTAATTTTTACCCCATCAGAACGCGTCGCCACCCACTCTACTCATCATTGGATATTTGAATTACTTATAAGCAATTTCGTAATAACTTCAATTTTATTTTTGCGGTTTGTTTCTGTTAAACATGATGAGGTTTAAAATTCTTCTATTAATTGTAATTAAAGTGTTTTGTTAATGTAAATTTTCAAAATTTATACATATGTTGATGATAAAACAGACGTAGAAAAAATTGTATATTAAGCTGTATGCTAAAGTAATTAAAAACAATTAGAAAAATTAGGTCTAAATTAAAAATACCAAAGGTCTAATTGACATATTAAAATCCACAAATTTTCTTACAAAAAATAAGTTCACTAACTTGCTCACTTTCCGAGGTACTGCAATTAGAAATTTCAAATTATTTGGAAGACATAATTTCTGGGATTAATTGCTCCTCACAACGATATGATAATTGATGTAATTGATTAAAAATTGCAATTGAAACAAAAGGACAAGCCCGCTGAGTTTCTTCCGCCAGATCTTCTAAGTGTGAGGTCATGTTCCGATCCGGTAATGACTTTTGTCGACTCCACAAAAGCCAGGCACTTTAAAGGTTAAGTTGAATTAAAAAAAATATACTGACATTTTTCTAGCAAGAAAATTTATAGCGGTGTAAGGAAATTAAACCCAGAGTTGTTTATGACGTTTTGCTAAACTCATATGAGCTAACAAAAAATAACACGAGCAATATGCTATGTCACACTTGAAGTGATTAATATTTTTATTTACTTTTTACCTTCAAAATTTGGCTAAAAGTGTCAAAATAGTTAGTAAAACATGAGGTTAATATATTTTGTGTAAGTCTTACCAACTAGATAATTCTTATCTGACGTCAAAAAGATATTTTTAGTATATTTTTAGTGACGACAAAAAGGTATTTACAGCCATTAGGAGTTCGTGGTCCGTAATTATATAGTACGATATTCACAATTCTTTCTAGTCTATTTGAGTTAGCTAGTATTATAAAAATAATCAGGGTTCCAATTGACCCATGTTAATACATTAACCAAAATTCAAAAATTCCGACTCTGCAACGGTTAACACTAATTTTCTCAATAAGAAAATATATTAAAATGTGTCGTTTTTATGGTGGCAGTATTTATGTCGGTTAACTATAATTTTTATTTTCTGTCATAAGTAAATGGTCATTACAATACTGCCCATATACATATTTTTTAGGTTTATATATTTTTGTATCCCTCATAAAAGTAAAACCAGATATACTTGATATTATTAGTTCTTATATAAATTATTAATAATATATACATTTGTGGTCTGGTGGTCCAGCGTTGGCGTTGACCACATGAGGTTCGATTCCCGGGTCGGGCACATAAAAAAGTGTGTTTTTTCAGTTTTCTGATAAACATGAAGTTGCCCGGGATTGGGACATGCCCGGTTGGCGATAGACTTGCCACCTATCACATTTCGGCTAATCGTGGGTGCACTTGTTGTACCTCTGCCTACCCCTTCGGGGATACGGGCGTGAAGATACTACTACTATATATTTATTTTCTGCAATTTAGAAATTTATTCTTAACTCAAAGTAGTAAAAAGTAATCTTAATTTATATATTAATTTGCCGTAGATATACAAACTTTTAACGACCATACAAACATACCTAGTTGAAAAGACGCCTATCTAATTTAATTTAATGATTTTATTTTTAAGAATAGAGCTATTTAATAATAAAAATAATTCACTATTCTATTTAACTGGATCGATACATTGTATAGTTTGTTTTGTATTCAAAATCAATACGAAGCCTGACTGTAGATGTATTACGGACAAGTTGATAAGCCCAGGGGTGCCCGTTGCTAGCGCGATAGAATTTCACTGCCATACTATGCTAGAACGACAATATATTTGATTGTTCTTTTGGGAATCACTCACACTTCTATGAGACTAATATTTCTTTCAAATATTAAAACTTATATAGTTTTAATATTTGAAAGAAATATTAGTCTCATTATCCTTCCTTTATAGTATATATATTATGTACATTATCCTTTATAGTATATATATTATAAAGAAATATTAGTTATCCGCCTTCTTCGCTTGGTGTGAATTCGTTAGTTATACAGGCTATAATTTACGCAATCAAATGCATTCACTGTATATATTCATTAACTAACCATTATTGTTTTTATCTTAAAAATTTGGTTGACGAGAGATAATTACACAAGCAATAAATAACAGCCATAACGTCAGTAGGATGTATCTATATCCATAATAAAGGAGAACCGAAATATAAATAAATGAATATCAAATGTTAAGTTAAATCTATCAAAAGTATTAAACATTTTGAGATGATTAGTTTTCCCATTGAAAATTAAACATTTTAGTAGTTACAATTCTTGTGTTAGGTTTATGTCTGAGGTAATTTCAAGTAAGATGAAATTGCCGATAAATTGGTATACAAATTTTGACTTTTAATGTCGTGACTGTGTATTTTTCTGGGAAAAGGGACACTTTCACATCCATGAAACATACATGGGAATACCGAGAGAGAGTAGGATAAGCCCGATTTGTTTATAAGTTGACCGCCTCTCACACATACATTCTGCACTACATATGCCTCTACTTACGTCTTCGGGGATGATCATGTGACAATCTTAATTTATTCATTTAAATCAATATCAACCGGTGCAATGTAATACCTGAGTATTAAACTACGCATGTTCGGTTCACATTGCCTATTTTTTAAGAGAATTCACATTTACCACAATTCATTGGTTTGACGGTAGGCCACCGGTACATTTAAACGGTCTGAAATCACTATTATTATTTTTTGGCAGCCAAAACTAACGGTTACGTACAAAGATGTTAATGCTGCTACCTTCTAAGATTTCGATATTTGAGGATAGCCTAGAGAAAAATCTATGAAATTTTCCCCTCAGATCAATTTAAAAAAAAATGTTATTGTCCAAAGACTGCCCTAATCTGGTGTTCGAACCCGGGAAGCCTGGATCTCAATCGAAAAGGCTAACTACTTATTGTTTTATCTACTTACTGGTCATCTGTATTAATTTAAGTTTATTTTTATCGATTAAAAAAACATTAAAGTATCAAGACTAAATTAAAAGTAGTTATTATTACTCTACACAAACTGTCTGGTGACTGATTTACCTTCGATACTCCTGGAGAGTACTCGGTACTCGATTCTCATTAAAATTCCGGATTCTGAATGATTCCTGCGCGACACGTGCGTCCGCGCGGTATCCAAGTATGGCGCAGGTAAATATAAGATTCTCGGTGTATTTATTGTTAACTAAATTTACTAAGAAGTATTTTAATATTCATTTTTGTTATTTTTTCTCATCATATATGACCGCCAACTATCACGTCCTTAAATATTGAAGATAACTCATCAATCTGTATAATCAACATAAATTTTATCAAGGACTGTTAAATGTACGTTTATTATATTATTGAGAACATATTTAGGATATTTTATAATAAACTCAGTAAAAAACTAAACCTTTCTTACTACGAAAATATATTTAAATCTGTTATACTAAACTGTTTTGACATTTTGCTAACGTACAACCGCTTTTCCCGCCTACAAGTTTGCACCATTGAAAAAAGGGTGTTCGAAATTCGTAAATGTGTCACAGATAAAATATAATTCATATTAAGTGCACACAGATTCTAAATTCAAACGACCACGATCTGTTTTATAGTTGGGAGAGCAATTGAGTTTCGCATATTTATTATATTACCGTCAGGGTAAGGTTTCTGTTTTTTGTCCTTTGAATGTTGAAATTTCGAGGGCGATACCCTATGAGCGCGTGCCATTGCAATATTACATTTTATTATACAAAAAGTGAGCGATCAATAGAAAAAAATTACTCGATTATGTGTAAGAAGAGTAATTCTTAAATTTCCAGGTATTTGTAAGTCCCAAGGAGTAGGTGTCCTACTACCTACATGAGGATTTATTTAGGACCATGATAACCTTTTTTTATATTATTAGATAGCAAACAAGTAGATGGGTCTCCTGATGGAAATAGTCAACCATCGCCTATAGACACCAAAGATGTTAATTGTGCGTTGCCACATTCATAAGTTTACCGGCTACCTTACCCTCCAAACCGGAACACAAGAGTGACTAGCACTGACGCTATTGCGGCAGGAGTAAGTAAGGCGGTGGTACCAAACCCAGTCGAGCCGATGCAGAACTCTACCACCTAGTAGTCGAAAAACCTAATAAATTTTATTATTTGAGATGCCATTAGATTCATACAAGTATATTGTCTACGCATTGTGTGGCCGCGTTCTTAACTGGTAGTAATAGTAAAAATATCGATTCGCCAGAAGTGCCTGTAAAGATTTATTTGAATAAAGCATATTTTGAGCTTAAGTTTAAGTACTTTTAAGTAACTACTTTCGTGAAACAAGTAATTAATTTAAAAATAAAAACCCAATTCCGATCGACTTCTGATCCGATTCGAAAATTGTGTATAACCTAACGTTCCTACATGGAAGTATTTACTCTCATAATTAAGAAGAATATTAGTAAAGTTAAAAGAATAGTTCTATAGTAATAAAGAAAGTGGATTCTAAATAAATCCTACTAATAGTATGAAATGTATTATATAGGTACCTTTCTTTTAAGATTATGTGTCAATGTTTGTTAATCACGCAACAACAATAGAACGAACTTGGATGAAATTTGGTATATACCTACATGTTTTGTAGCATAAATCCTTTAATTCTAGGAGAATATCTAAATTGTTTTCATAAAACTGACTAAAAAGTTTAGTTAAGCAGGGATTTGTGAGGCGTAGCTAGAAAATTACACCAAGATAAGAAATATGAGGGTATAGATTATATATGTCACCTTAAAACTGTAAATACCGTTAGATTATAATCTACCGTAGTAAGAAGTAAGTAAGTAGTAAGTTAAAAAAACTGCTAACCTAACCCAACCAAATTGTAAACTCCCTAGATACATAGTATAATAATGGTTTTTACAATTTTATCTCGACATGTATAAGGTAATCTAGCGTGTGAATCAATATTCACACGCTTTATTTAGTAAATTTTGTAAAACTGCAGTTAGTCATTTGCCAAATGTGCCAATAGTCGTCATCTGTGCCAAGAACCACAAAACAGGAAAATTATTATGTAAGTTATAATAGCCATTATTTTTTAACTTACTACTTACTGTATAGGGGATATGAATAATTGCTTTTCTCTTCCTTAGTATGGTAGGGTAGGGCTAGTACCTAAACCCCGTAAGCGTAAATGTTGTCTACGTCACATTTCATCATCATTGCAATGAAAATAGATACTACGCGATCTAATAAAGAATAGGACTCTCAGGATGCCATATTGTTCCGTATTTTGCAAAAACTTCATAAGTAACGAGAATGGTGAGCAAAAAAATACTAATAAAAAATTTAAAAAAATGCGTTCTAATTGGTATGGTTTCTATTCATATTCCTATTCGCCCATGCTTGATTATATTATATGTTAAAGTTATGGAGAAAAAAGAAAAGAAAATATAAAATTACACTAACTAAAAAAAACTAATATTTCTGGCTCAGTGACCCGTAGTAAGTTTTGGTCTCCGAAACGAGAGTTCTCCACCTCTCACGACCTTGCGCAATATTCCGCCAATTGTTAGCTTGGATATCACACAAATCTGCTTCCACCACATCACTCTAGCGGTACCTGGGGATCCCACTGGTGGAGTAGTTCGACTCAGACATGCTCTTTTGACTGCCCAATCTTCCCTCACGCGTTCGGCATGTCCAAGCCACCGCAGACGATGGGATTTGGTAGCCCCGATGATATTTGTCTCAGACACTAGATCTTCAATTTCGGCATTCGTTTATATTGACCAGCTGCCATCCTGCCTTCTAGTTACTCAGGAGCTTGTTCTCCTCTTTGAGTGTAAGTGTAAAGCTTCGCAGTCATACATCAGGATTGGATGAATGACGGTTTTGTAGATGGTAATTTTAGTAATCTTATTTAGACGCTTAAACACTAAGACCGTATGTAGGGCTGCACTGCACCGCAGCGTGTTTTGTATACTTATCTGTATTTCTTCGTTACGTGTATTTGTATCGGTTACTGTGCAGCCAAGGTACTTAAATTTCGACACTCCCTTGTCGCTTGCTGCGCGAGTGTTCTCATATCGCTTTACGTGGAGGTACTGGGTTTTGTCACGGATTGATCATGAGACCAACCTTTCTTGCCTGCTCTTTGAGAGCCAAAGCGGCTCAGCCACATCATTACTTCGTTCCCCCAACAGAGCAACATCATCCGCGTAGCCTATCACCATATGCTTTCCATTCAGGCCAAGTCCAAAGTCGTATATAACTTAACTTTTCTAATTACTTTTCTAATTACGTGCTCTGAAACCAAATTGAAAAGCATCGGCGACGAAGCATCACCCTGTCTTAGCCCGGTAATAACAGAAAATGTGTCGCTAGCTCGCCACCAATCCTTACACACATTTTACTCACACCTGTAGCCGCCACCGCCATGTCCAGTAGCTTTTTAGGAATTTCGAAATTCCTTAGATAAGATGGCATACAAGGAATTTCGAGCTACGCTGTCATATGCTTTTTTGAAGTCCACGAACAGTGAGTGGATGGGCATACTTCTCCATTAGCTGTTTAAGAAGAAAAATCTGATCAAGCGTAATGCACGCCTGAACCCACGCTGATTGTCACCTAAAACTTTTTCCGCATATGGTTCTAGCCTTTCCAACAGTACGTATGACAAGACTTTATATGCAGTCGGGAGCAAAGCAATACCTCGGTAGTTCGCGCATTTTTTTTAACCCTTTTTATGTACAGTCCGCGCACGAGCTCCGAGGAATCGGGGACTGAGGTGAGGCTGGTATGCTCTATGTAATATTGACTAGTTCACTGCACGTCAACATTCCGCAAAATTCCTCGGAGCTCATGCGCGGACTATACTGGGCAAATGCAAATAATACCCTATTCCATTCCTACGGTTGTATTCAAACTCTTGAAAAGAGTATGGGAATTTGAAATTGAAATTGAAAAATAAAAATACAAATAGACTTATTTTTTTAAATGTGTAAATCGGATTTTAAATTTTATACACCGCTTATAACGACATTGTCACAGACGTCAGTGTCATTAGAGTATGAATCTTTTTTGTCGCATATAATACTGCAAAAATCTAAAATTAATTACGTGTTTCAAATTATGTTTATAATGACATAATTTAAATATGTACCTACACCATAATTTGAATAGGTATACTTAGGTAGATACATGTAGTATGAAATGGAACCCTAATATTATTAATAATATTAGGGTTCCATTAATTAAAATAATAATAATAATATTAGTGTTCCATATCATACTACATGTATCTACCCAAGTATACCTATTCAAAATATGATATGGAACACTAATATTATTAAAAATATTAATATTAGTGTTCCATATCATACTACATGTATCTACCTAAGTATGCTATACAAATTATGGTGTAGGTTATTATAGAATTATAGGTACGAATGTTATTTATTCTTCAATACATCAGCCCTATTTTTTAACAAATATATTTTTTTGTTGACATTACTAATTTCACACTTATGAAGTTGACAACAAATGTGATCCTATTCTTAGTTGGAACATATAGTAATACTTGTATTTTTCTACTCACAAAAAAAAAAACAATCTGTATAACTATAAATCATGCTACTATAATACGAAACCCAAAATATAAAGGTGTAAATTTCTAACAAAAAGCAGTCGTAACACTGAGGAAAATGGATGACCAACACGAAATAATAGCCTAGCCTAGTTATGTCCAACTGATTTACATTCAAAGGGTTAGAAAGGTCAAAGGGCGATACGCACATGGAACTAGTTACTCATAATACGTTAAATATCCGTTGCTAGGTTAAGTTATTAATATCATAATACAATACGAGAAAACACAGCAATGAATAGGCGATTTCGAAATATTGAAAAGCCGTGTGTCATTCAATCTACATGTAGACTAATTATCTATTAGAAAATACGTAACACCCAGGTCTCCGCACAATACACAAAGGGCATTGTATGAAATACAATGGAGTGAGTCATTGTGACGTTTAAAAGACAATACGATGGCTCCTGGTAGACTGCGGCCGTAAAAGATATGTAACGGTTAAAGAATTCAATCCCCTGGAGTAATTGAGGGAGTTTATGGATATAATATGGCGATAATATCGCTATAACTTGCAACTGTTTATAGCTACGTGTATTCATTCTTTACAATATAGAATAACAAACAAGCAGATAGAGATAACCATCGCCTATAGATATCAAAGATGTTAATAGTGCGTTGATACCCGTCTAGCGGGATAGTAATGACACATGAATAAATTTACCGGCTCCTTTACTCTTTAACCCGGAATATGATGGTGACAATCATTGACGTTAGTGCAGCATAAACAGATATTAAAACCCTAACAAGACTGTGGAACTCTACCATTTCATGGTCACGATTGTAACGAAACGTTTGATTTTTACGAACTGTCTCGCCCAGTGGTATATCCTAATGGCCCGGACTAACATAGAGGAAATACCCGAATACACGTAACTGTCAGAAAAACAGCCAGGTTTTTAAAAAACTACATAATAAACTCCTAACCAACGAAAAACGGAGTCCAAACCTTAGCGAGAAATGCACACAATTTACGTTATTACATTACGCTTCAACGATTTAACCGCTCAACCGATTTTAATATTTGAAAATCCGGGGTCAAACATAGGCTATTTTTTCTTCAAAGATTTTAGATTCAGCCCCAAGCAAAGTTAAAGTCAAATTGTTTCGAATTAACCTTTACGTTTCTGACGCGTTGGCAATATTATAGCTACTACCGGATCGGAACGCGGCCTCAATCGGCTAAAACAGGGTTATAGAATATTTCGATATAAAATCCATACTAATATTATAAATGCGAAAGTAACTCTGTCTCTTCTTCACGCCTAAACTACTGCAACGATTTGAATGAAATTTGGTATAAAGATAGCTTGAGACCCGAGAAAAGACATAGGATACTTTTTATCCTGAAGATCCTGAAGTAACGGAAACTATGCAAATAAAACCTCGGGACTGTCTATCTTTTAAATTTTTTTCACGCGATGAAGTCGTGTGCACAGCTAGTTAATAATGAATACTTTGGAAAATCCAAAAGTGCACAAATCATAATCGTCACTCGATCGCGAAAAAACAACGTGACATGATAAACTATGAATAATGAAATACGAATGAAAGATTGCACATACGCAATAAGTAGAACAAATGTGCATATTATTTATGGAAAATGTGTAAATTGGTAACACGATATCTTAAGAAAAAAAAAATATTTTAGCAATTTTTTTTAGAATCGTGTTGTCCTTGCAAGCTTTCCTTTTTTAAATAGTTATCTAACTTTGTGTCGTTTATTTATAATTAATGACTATATTATTTATTAAATTTAACTTATTACGACTTATTTTATTGCCGGACGGGAAAATGCACTTATTTTAATTATTTTCTCATTCTTGTTACACTAATTTAATTTTAAAGAATGTCAAAATTAATCTTGAATACATAACTTGTACAGTGGTACCTACATAAATAAATAATACTAAAGAATAAAATATCTTCAAACAAATTTTAGCCATAAATATAAAATTATAATATATGAGTGTAAATATTACGATGTATGGTCAAATGAATGTAGCGTGAGTAATGTTTATTTTTATCAATTTATTGTATTTCTAAAGTATCATCACGCTTAGTTCCCTTGTAGGGTGGGCAGAGTAAAGCGAAAGTCTATACTTTCCGGTTCACCGCGATTCACCGGTTTGTCAATTGGCGAGACAAGTGGTGATCCTCATCGCCGCATTTATCGACTTGTAACAACTATCGACTATTTCAAGCGATAATCGAGACAGACAGTTTTACATGCTCATCCGAGGCACGGGAATGGTAATACACCACTCCACCAGACTCCGAGCTGCTACGAAAACAACGAATACAACCTCAAAAAAAAAACACCAAAGCATCATGAGGTCCCTCATGATCTGAGCAGAATAGGCTACCTAATAGCTAATAAGAGCTAAGCTAATAAGAGGCAGTCGATTGTATTTCTAACGCATATTTACTATTTAAAAATATTAAGTTTCTGCTGTCTTCCTCAATGTTATTTTTGACTGTGCCAAAATTTCATATTCCACCGTTCGCGTAATCGTCGTTAAATATGTAGAATAATATTGTTACCTGACACCTCTATCACATGCAAATAATTAGTTTACTTTGGAGTTAGATCAATTTATGTTATTTGTCCAGCGATATTATAAACATTATCTATATATATAAAAATCAATTGCTGTTCGTTAGTCTCATTAAAACTCGAGAACGGCTGAAACGATTTGGCTAATTTTGGTTTTGAATTAAGTCCAGGGAAGGTTTAAAAGGTGAGAAAATATAAAAAAAATAAGAGTAGTTAAAAAGGTGGAACACGTTTACCGGATCATCTAGTTATCTATATACTAGCTGTTGCCCGCGACTTCGTCCGCGCGGACTTCGTTAACGTTTACTCTGCTGCACAGCTCCTCCCCCGTTGGTGCTAGCGTAATAATATGTAGCCTATATGTTGACCCGACCTATTAGTAATATTCATGCAAAATTTGAAGTAAATCCATGCAGTACTTTTTGAGTTTACCCCGGACATGCATTGACTTTCCTACAATTTTGTTATATTTATAGATTAATATGTAAAGGGAAAACTTTGGACCACTTTTTAAGACAATTCCGCAAACGGTGAAGTATGAAATTTGGCACAGTTAAAATATATATCGTGGAGGAGTGCAGAAACTTAATATTTTTTTAATAAAAAGCATTGGAAACACATTAAAATAATTTAAAAAAAAAACATTACACACACTACATTCATGTGACATTGTGACATACGTGTTATTATACACACATGCACAGATACTATTTTCTTTATAGCTGTCAGTTGTCAAATTTAAAACATATTTTATTGTATAGTCTATGGTCGAATTTCGGCCACAGGCGATCGTTCGTTATCATTAATCCGAGATATATGTGTATGCAAATAGATGAAAAATACACGCCTCACGCTCTGAGTCTCACGCTCGTTTGGGGCAAATTCTTTAATAAATATAATACCATACGTGTTTCCTTGTATATTTCCTCGTTTGAATTCATAAAAGTATTTCTACGTTCATTACTTACTCCTCTCGTAACATAAATGTTAACATCTGAAACAAAAAATAATAATTAGTTTCGATCGTTTAGTTATCGATTAAATCAAATCTCTACCTGGAAGTTATTCTTTTAAAAATATTTTATGTATAGAAAGCTGCATTATCTGTGTTGTATAGCGAGAAGGCAGTTGTTCTGTTCTTCAAAGATTAAGTCTATTTTCAAACGATTTCCCAAAAATGGGAAGGTTCCCAATTCGACTGAATTTTTTATGTTTTTTACCTTACTCAGGACTCGGTCGTGTATTAACCGATTTTATAAAATCTTTTAATTTTTGTTTGGTAGGGCATACTTCCTATTTGGTCACATATAAATTTGGTGAATATTCACTAGGAAAGATACAGGAGACTGAAAGTCAGCTGTTTTTTATAGAAGAGGAGGCAAACGAACAGGAGGCTCACCTGATGGTAAATGTTTACCACTGCCCATAGACAACTACACTACCAATAGTCTTGCATTGCATTGCCGGCCTTTTAAGAATGAATAAGATCTTTTCTTGAAGGTCCCTAAGTCGTATTTGTTTAGAAAGACCCCGGCCTATGATTGGTTCTAGAGAGTAGCAGCCCAAGGCAAAGTGCATCGAGATTCGCACGGTTGTGGATTTCTAGACATCGAGATGGTGAGGATGAAACTATGAATTTGTCACGATCTCAGATAATGAAATTCATCGGAAGGAGTTAATCCAAACAGTTCCTCGGATTATTCCATGATAGATCCGATAGAAGATGCAGTGTTACTACTTTACTGGGTTTAAATTGTTTTTATTAACATTTTAAAAATTCCTACTACATAATGACAGAGTCACGATGAATAAACAAATCTAACAATTACAATTAAATATGCAATGTACAAAAAACTGATCAAATGAAAAGGAAATCTAAATGTAAACGATATGTACGGAGATTTTTTGCGATGAGTTCAAAAAACTGCGACCTTGCGCCGGACAGCCTCACCTCTGTAGCTATGTACTTATAACCTTTTTTATTTGATAAAGATGGTTATTACATTGCAACATATACTGACTATATACGCATGTGTTTTAGCACTGAACCCGAGCCAGGAAAAACGTGAAAAATGGAACAAAGAAAAATCCAACTGTGTCAAAGTTCTTCTTTTTTCAGTTTTTAACAAATCCTAACTTTTAGATGCAAATAAGCAGATGGCTTTCTTGATGGAAAAAGAATAACATCGTCCATACTCACTAAAGATGTGTCTGTACATTAAAGGGTATACAAAAATAGATATGTAACTATGAGAGAAAAGTAATAAACACAAAACATTTTAATTTTTTGTCTTTTACCAAGTGCATGTGCTAAATTCTGTAAATTTTAAGCGATCACGGAACTTGGATTGTAAAAGAGTACAGACTTTATTTCATTTCAATTAGATATCAGAAACAATTAGTTACATTCATTAGTCATCTAAAACTAAAACATTTAACCTAGACAGGGTTTGGCACCATTTAATTTGTGTTTTCCTGTCTTGAACAATAGAGAGTTCTGCCGCCGATGTACCTAATCCTGCTGCAATAGTGTCGATGCTTGTCATTGTCGTGTTCCGATGTAGAGGGTAAGGTAGCCGGCAAACTTATGAGCGTGACATTACCATTTCGACACACTCACTCACTTTACCACCACTCTACCACCAGTAAATGACATATGTGGCATTAACATCATTTTAAGAATGATAGATCAATAACTTCTTTTTAACAATTATGAATACACAATTAACATATTTTTCACTACCATTATCTGCCTTCATTAGGCATAACTATCCTACAATTAAGACATATGATAAACAAAAATGTGATAGGCAACACTGTTCTTTATGTAGTAATGAATTACTAGCTGTAAAAACTTATAAAAAACTGACTGTATAGGTAAAAAACGATGTCTATTAATAAAAAACATGATTGTATGTACTAGTAAAAGAACTGATTGTATCAATGAAAAAAAAGTGTCAGTTAGTAAAAAATCTGACTATAAATAAAAAAACTGACTTTACCTGTTAGTGAAGAAGAAATTGATTTTATCAATTATAATTACTAATTTGCTAAATCAAAAAAGAGAAGAAATAGTAAACTTGTTACTTTGCCATACATTTATCAGTTTTTAATAATTTACTAAATCAAAACAGAGAAGAAATGGTAAACCTATCACTTTGCCATACATTTATCAGTTATTAATAATTTGCCAAATCTAAAAAGAGAAGAAATGGTAAGTATTTTTTTTAGTTTAGAAAAGGGATATAATATGAAAATTTAATTGTACTTTTACAAAACTTGGAATATTATGTAGCTGTACTCAGATTACATAGATCTTAGACACAGGAAGGCTACGTGTGATATGTAATTTTACATAAGCGTTTTTGGTTATATTTAGATTACGTTAAACTATTATGATACGAAAAAAACATAAATATTAATATCGGTCTTTGGTATTGTTAATTTAAGATTTTAAATTTTAATAAGGATATTAAAGTTAAAACAATATAAAAATAATACTTCAACATGAAGTCATTGTTAACCCCCAGATAATTAACTTTAAAACAATTTCATAATATAAAATAAGATATTAATTAACTTAAAAACTTATAATATACTATAAGTAAGATAACAAAAATAATGTAAAAAACAATGAACCTATAAAAAACCCACCTGCGGTGAAAACAGTAAAATCTAAAAATAAGATGTGTAATTCACACGACTTGGCGCCAAAAAACAAATAACAATACACATTTTAGACAAAGTGAATGCCCCGAACCAATGTCATGACAGTAAATTCTAAAATAAGCAAACACTGCACTTCGAACACACTTCGAACGAACACCACGAATGCTAGGCATTATGCAGCATTATTCCTTTATAACATAAATGAATGACTCATGACAATGTTTTTGCCGCCTTGATGATTTCGCGCTATTTTTTACCACCAGGCAACGCCCGACGCGACCTATACGACCTGAGTCTTTGTTAGGCCTGTCCTCTAATATTTTTTTACATAAATCCTTTGATTAATATAAATGAACGCTAACTTGAAATCAAAATCGATTATAGCTTAAAAGGTGAATAGAATTTGGTAAAAAATTGGTATAATCAATTTTAAACTATACCATGAAATGCATTCTTAGATAATGACAGAATTTTTATTATGTGAGGCCTTGAAATTTATCAAGGCCTCACATAATAAAAATAATTCAACGAATACGAAACGACTTGTTACGAATCCTAGTTAAAAGCTGTTATCTACTTACGACGCCGTTCGAAATTTCAATGGAATTTAACAGAATTGTTCAAATTTGAGGAAAACAAATGTAAATTTTCCAAATACTTCGCTTTTTTTATCATACATATATGATAAAATGTTAATGACGTGGACTGACATTTGAAGATACGCTAATGGGGGATGCGCTTTCAAAATAATTAAGGCATTAATTACGATTCCTAATCAGCTTGGGTGTGACAAAATGTGTTATTTAAGCCCCGGGACCTGGTGGGTTTTATAATATTAAGAATTATTATCAGATAATCGGAAGATGATAACAAAAATGCTTTCTGGAATATTATAAATGGTTATGGAAATAACAATCGAAGCTCTGCAATACGAATCATTGAAATGTTACTTATTTTAATGGCTCGGTGACATTTTGTATGGGGTCAAGAAAACATAAAAAATATTTGTATACTGTCAAAGTAATATATTATTGTATACCAAATTAAGCATCCTATTACTACAAGAATAACATTAAACATAATAAATCATACAAACGAACATATTCGTTCTAAATGTAATTAACCTATAAAAAAACTTAAAATTGCGAATACATTTACATACATACAGGCTTACTGTAGTACGAAACCGCACACAGCCCGGCTAATAAGTTCATTACAAACAGTGATTTACCTAACTTGTGACTAGAAGTGCGGTGACCTTACTTTTTGAATATTACTACACTAATTTCGTAGAGATTTACTATGTAGTTAAGCAATATTCTCATTTTATTCGATATGTACCATCGTGTCATTCGATATGTACAATCTTTTCCCATTCAATCTGTACAAATAAACATCTTTTTAAAAAGTATTTTTACTTTTTTATATCTTTTCTTAAAATGTTTATACTAATTATAGTACCTCTTAACACGTACTCTCTTACAGTACATCATACAGCACATTTTAAGAAAAAGCATGGATAATGCAAGACCTGTTTTAAAAAAGCTTGTAGCAGTAAAAATACCTAGGGCATAGCGTCGACTCTTTAAAAATCTCCCAGCTAGGACCGGTTCCTAATTACCACCATAATAGCGGCCTGAGTTCTCGAAACATATCATTTAGTAAAAAGTTATCCTTCATTCTACTTAGGAATCATAAGAACCTGGAAATATATTTACGCACACAACTAGTTTGAGCAGCTGAGTTTGCTCGAAATGTTGCTTGCTTAAACTTAAAAAGATGCGTTTTTAAAGTGCTTAGAACACACGTACAGATATGATATTGTGTGTATGTGTGTACCAAATATCCATACATCTTATCATTTAAATATCATTCCAAACTTTCACATACTTTATCGCTCTTAAGGGATTACAAGATAATCTTTAAAATGCCCCTATGTTATCGTTACGGTTCTCCGAAACATGTTTGTCTATATCCTAGCGTAAACAAGATGTCAGCAAGTTAACTTTTGTAAACAATTTATATCGTAATATTATAAACGGGTCGAATCCCACGGTGAATTTTAAAACTGTTATTTCAAAAGTAAAAAAGGTTAAGAAGTTTTTTCCTAGACCGGTCCTACGAGAGCAGGTGCTATAGGATTGTTTAATACCACATGTATCAATATAATGAACATATGTTTTGATCTGTTTTAACTACAATAAAAATTTTGTAAAATACAGCAACATACTATGCTTTTTTCTTCTTCCATTTGTTGAAATAGAGGAACAGACAAACATATTATATATGATCATTTTATTTGAAAAATCAAGATATCATGAATAAGAATAAATTAGTGTTATCAGTGACACCAAATCTATCTATACATATAATAAAATCGTAAGAAAGTCAAAACTGTACATTGAATATTTTTTAAAAGAATACTTGGGGCGTGATCTACAATCGATATCAAAGCCAAAAATATAGTTTTTAGAATTTTTGTCTGTTTGTCTGTTTATCTGTTTGTCTGTATGTATGTCCGGGGTAAACTCAAAAAGTACTGTATGGATTTACTTCAAATTTTGTATGAATATTACTAACAGGTCGGGTCAACATATAGGCTACATATTATCACGCTATCACCTAGCAGCCAGGTGCTGTGCGAAGTAAACGAAGTCCGCGCGGACGAAGTCGCTGGCAACAGCTAGTAGTACATATAATAAAATCGTGGGAAAGTCAAAACTGTACATTGATTATTTTTTTAAAAGAATACTTGGGGCGTGATGTACAATCGATATCGAAGCCAAAAATATAGTTTTTAGAATTTTTGTCTGTTTGTCTGTATGTATGTCCGGGGCAAATTCAAAAAGTACATGGATTTACTTCAAATTTTGCATGAATATTACAAACAGGTCGGATCAACATATAGGCTACATATTATCACGCTATCACCTACGGGGGAGGAGCTGTGCAGAGTAAACGAAGTCCACGCGGACGGAGTCGCGGGAAACAGCTAGTAAAAATATATATTCACTACGTAGACAACTGCGTCATTCGTTTAGTGGTTAGCCTAGTTAACTACTATACGTTGGCAGATGTAGTGATTCAAATCATTACCCGTTCCACTAAGGACAACAGCGAGAATTGTGGTGAAGCAGTGTTTAACGACGTAAGGTTCAATCAATCTCTGAGGTTCAATATCTGATTTGTATTTATTTATTTTATACGTGATTATATTTATGTATATATTTAATGATGACATTATTTATTTTTAAGTCGTACAGAAAAACTAACTGTTTATTTCTAATGTGTAGCTCTAACATTTCTAGACCAAATTTTAAATCTCTTTCCACTTATACTTAACTAACTGCAGCGTACAGCCCGCTGTATTATAAAAGTTATTGGTGAATCCCACGGGAACACACCATTTTCTCGAAATAAAAAGTAGTATATGTGTTATTCCAGTTTATGATCTACCTATGTGCCAAATTTCATCCAAATCCATTTAGTACTTAGTTCATGCGTGATTGAGTAACACACATCCATCCATCCATCAAAACATCCAAATTCGCATTCATAATATTAATGAATCGTATCTATTCATTAAAAAAAATATATTGACGAAAACGAAACCCAAGTCTTCAGCTAGTTAATCATATAAATGTAAAATTGAAATAAAATTATGGGTGGTTTTATCCTGCATACAAACATTCACACATCAACTACTAGCAGGTAGAGCTACTCACATAATTTCTCTGAAACATCGCTCAATCGGACATTATATCCAGAGAAAAACGACCTCAAATAATTACAACACAAGAAAGAAATTTCTATGAATTGACGCTTAAAGAAGGCTAGCAAATAGCTGGCTATAAAAGTGGTATATAATTTAAAACATATCAACGCGAGTCGTGATTGTCTGTCCGTATTCAGTGAATACAGTGACAAAAACTAATCAAATTATCCGTAATTCATGTGGTTTCGAATGAAATGCATTTTTTAATACGTAATACGCTATCTGTTTCTATAATTGGGTACATGTTGGTTTACAAAAACTGGAATGTCTATGTGTTGCATAAACATAAAAACTTTTTTTATTTATTTTTTATAAAGGTATTATTATTTGAAAGTAAATCTGTGTGGATAAATGGAAAAATCATATGGCTTATATATGTATAGTTGTAAGTAGATATCATGACAAAAAGGCCAGTTAAGATAAAGTTTTTGAAATTAGAAGCACTGAAGTTGCAACATGAAAGTTCGTGAAAATTTTTTTTTCATCACATGTCATAAGATAGCAAACAAACACATGGCTCTCCTGATGGTAAGCGAAAACCATGGCCTATAGACACTAAACATGTTAAAGATGCGTTACTTCCATTGTGGCGGAGTCTTAATGATACATGCATAAGTTCAGCTACCTCGCCCTCTAAATCAGAACACGACAGTGACAAGCACTGACGCTATTCCGGCAGGAATAGGAAAGGCGATATTTTTTTTACATTATAATATAGCAAACAAGCAGATGAGTCTCCTGATGGAAAGAGTCAACCATCGCCTATAGACAACAGCTAATACACATATAATAAAAACAGAAATAATGATTTGCGTTTATATTTTAAAGAGGATTATCACAGACCACATGAATACTAATAAACACGCCTTGGGAAGAAAACCTGTCACCGCGCATATGAGCAAACGCTCCTATCACTGTCAAAAATATCATACATTTGTAGATATATTATATCGTAAAAAAAATAGAAATAAACCACGTTGTACTGCTTTATTGTATCGAATGAGATGATAAGGTTTTAAAATCACCCTTAAAGGGATTTTATTTAATCGGTAAGTAGTATTACTCTGTATTTCTGTATGTAATTGCGAGCTACACTTAAAAACTAAGAAATTGTCTTGAAAGGCGTATTCATTTAATCTGTAAGGATTATGCATATTATTCTATTAATTCAATATAATTAAACTTAATATTTTGTTTATGTATTACGAGTAAAGATACAAGCTTATTATATTCCAAAAGAAGTGACAAACATTTACTGTAGCAGCATATAATATGGCAGCATGACTGCTTATACAAGATGATACAAAATGCAGATAATCACCATATAGGACTACTTAAAGAATAGGTACATATTATAAACAGGTATATTTTTAAAATATTAACATCTAACAATAATGCAAACCTTCTAGTATTATATATAATATTTGGTGTTGGTCCCGGGCTCCTTTGAAGAATAGGCCAACTGCCGTTCTGCCAGGCAGGTCGTAAAAGGCGACCAATTGTCTATACGAGTCACTAACATCGTGGCTACTAGGTGGTAGATTTCTGCATTGTCTCACCCGGGTCTGGTATCACCGCCTTACCTATTCCTGCCGCAATAGCGTCAGTGCGTGTCACTGTCGTGTTCCGGTTTGGAGGGTAAGGTAGCTGGTAAACTTATGCATGTGGCATAAGACCTCGCCACAAGATAGCAACGCACCATTAACACCTTTGGTGTCTATAGGCGATGGTTGACTCTTTCCATCAGGAGACTCATCTGCTTGTTTGCTATCTTATACTATAAAAAATCACTATTAATACACATCTAAGACAATATCTAACAATTTAATATTCTCTGAGTGATATACTACTTAGATATTAGTTGTGAAATATTGAGATCACTAATCTATTTATTTTGTAGTGTAGAATCGTTATTTATCTACGTGTAGAATAATGTAAGTTTAATTAATAGTGTCATATTAAACAGTAAATAGATCAAAAAGCCTAAAACCTGTCCTCTTAACCCTAAAGAATCGGAGCATGTGGTCAAATTAACAATATTTTGCTTTTCGATTTTTTCGATTTCGACAAAAAATAAATAGGTTATAACCTACTTTCAAGGGCGGTAAAAAACCGAGATACCTGCACTTAACCCCTCCGGAGTGGTCCCGTCAGACGAGATATCTTATACGGATGGACACACACCTGGTATTTTTTGTATAATAATTATATTTGCTATTGATTTTTGTAAGTGTTTGAACTTGTGTATTGTTCCAATTAAAATAACCTATACTTGGAGTGATATCATTTTTTCTGAATGACTATTAATGCATAGTCTATTACTTTTATAGATTCATTATTCTATAATAATCAATCTATGAAAGTAATTTGGCATATATACCAAATATCCGAGCGAGACGGTGCGGAACTCTACCGCTTAGTAGTCACAATAATATTGACACGTATAGACAATCGTCACGACTTTTTGGTGGGAGGGATACGCTGTGCCGCGCTCCCGGCTGCATGGGTACCACCATCTTGCTTATTTCTCCCGTGAAACAGCTTTGCTGTGTTTCGGAGAGAAGGGTAAGACAGGCAGTGTAATTACTGGCACCGAGACTTAACATCTTATGTCTCAAGGTAGGCAACACACGAATGGAATACTTGGACCAGTTCCAGCCCAGGTATCCACTCATTTATGTTCATTGGCGACGTCGACCACTTACCATCAGGTGGCACGTCTGCCAGTTTGCCTATCTTAATAACGTTAAAAAAAACTTGAGTAGCAGAATGGCAGTTGGTATATTCTTCAAAGGAGCCCGGACTAACACGGGGAAATGTAATATGACATACAATATAGAGTTGGTATCCGTTAAAAAAAGAGTAAAATTTATAACAATTTAAGCCGTACGTGAGTAATATAAAATTTACCGGGAGCGAATGTACGAGAAACAGCTAGTCATATATACAGATATACATTTATATTATGAAAATATTGCTATTCTCTGCTGTTTAAAATATGTATAAAAGTCAATCTAAGTAATAAAAACCATCAATCAATTGTATAACCTGACATCACTAATATTTTTGAAAACTGTCGAGAAGAAAGCGTTATCTTGATTCGCTAGAGCTTAGTTTGATTTGAATATCATTCACTCATGCAGTTTATCAATTTAAATATTCTGATAACCATATTTTTTGTATTTCCAAAGATAAACAAAATGATGATATTATAGAAGATTACATAATAATATATTACCAGGATTACGCACATTATATACAATCAATAGTAACAACCTGTTACGCAAATTGGAGAGCTAAATATGGACTAGAACGGCAAGAATTGCAGATTTTCGACTCTATGCAAAGCATTGTTAGCCTTATAATCGATCTAAGATTATAACTGTAAGAGCGCTAGAGAGCGCTTGAGAGCGTTCTATGCCACTGTAAAGGCATCTATATATTTAAAAAAAACGATTTTCACATTCATGAATATCATGGTTTGAATGTTTTATTTAATATTTTAGTATTTTAGGTTGAAATTGTCCTAACACGAACCTAACCTAAGATACTTTTGAAAAATCCACTAGTGAAATCGAAAATTATCAAAAGCGAGTACACTCTGAAAAAAATATATTTAGGTACTTATATAAATTAGTAAAGCGCTTAGAAAAACATGTGATGTTATATTGGCAGGTCGTGCTTCTAAGCCGAAATAAGAAAGATATATTGATATTAAAAGTAATTAAATATGGTAAGCTAAATCCCACAGTTGGTCTGGACATGTTGAAAATAGTCCGCGAAAGTGATATGTTTGTTTTTTACATATTCTGCTAATACAAACAAACGTTCGCATTATATATATTCATATTTTAATTTGAAAATAATTAAAGTATCATCACGCCCGGTTCCCTTGCAGAGTAGGCAGAGTAAGCCGAACGTCTATAGACTTTCCAGTTCACCATGATTCACCGGTTTATCAGTTGGCGAGATGATTGGTGATCCCCATCGCCGCATTTAACCAATCTGATAACGATTATCGACTATTTCTGGCGATAACCGGGACCGACGGCTTTACGTGCTCATCCAAAGACGCGAATGATAACACACAACACTTCAGACTCTGAGCTGCTATTCAGATTTTGGACTTCGAGAAAAATCTCGAAAAAACCTCAATAACACTTTTGCCCCAACCGGGGATGAACCCGGGACCTTATAATTTGAGTCGAAGAAGCTAACCTCTAGATCACGAGGCAGTTAAAGATTTTAAAAAATACGATTACAATAAGAAACTGAAAGATAAAACGAAGTGTATCACTGACCTTACCCCATTCGCTCCTCACGATTTCAAAGGATCGTATTATTTACATTTTTTTACACAAAAATGTTGTACAAAAAAGGGGTTAAGAATAAATTTAAACGCTCACCAAATGTCCCCGCTCTGCAGCGACAGGTTGGGTCGGGTATTTCGTATTTATGTTCAAAAGTTTCATTTCCGACAGACCGAGATCAGATGCGTAAGAAATATTCCGATAAATGCAATGAATTAAACTTTTTTATGGGGACTGGGGCTTGGGAATATTTTACGTTCGTGATTTTTTGTATTATTTGTGAACAGTGATACGAAAACCACTTTGATAAGAGGATAATTAGGTTTTTACTCAGAGTGGTTCAATTCAATTCGATCATTTTGGTTGCTGAACTAAAGTGTTTGTATACGTGGTAAGTTGGACTTGTATTACGTATCTAATATATAACGTATTTTTTATCAATAGAACTTGGTACATACCCATGGAGTCTTACATTCGAATCCCTAATTGGGCAAGGCATTCTGGAGTTCTGGAGTTTTGATATTAAGTTGGTATGTGTTCGTTGTATGGATAGGTTGTTGTATATTTAGCCGTCAAGGCCCTTGACAGCTAAATATGAGTGCACTAAGACACAAAATATTGGAGTCTCGAGTCTCTATTCTATGACGAAGTATTTGCAAATATATCCAAGGGTAATCTTTAAAGAAGTGATAGTATTTGTTAGAGCAAAATTTAGGATTGTTGATATAGAAAATGGCCAGATGTATTTGGTTTTATAGATATTTTCTTCTAACTGCTGAACGTGTACCAATTAAATTCCTTATGCCCGCGCCATTATAAATAAAAATGTTTCATCTCGCAATTTATCCTGTCACTTTCAAATAAATGACACTTGACGTTTGAAAGACTGAGATAAAAACCTACAGATTACAACATCGTGCTTGAAAATTTTTCTTTTTTAGATTTACGTTTACCATAAAATATTATATTTTAAAGCCTAAAACAGGTAACGAACAGGTGACACTCTTGATGGTAAGACACACTTGTCACCCATAGGCGTTAAACAATTTAATGTTACTTTTAAAAATATATAAACGAGTCAAAAACGGGTGAGTCCGCTCGTGACCACGGTCAATGTAACTTGGCCGAAACGTCGAGTTTTACAAGTAAGTTATATATATGTACGCGTTTTTAACCCTTTTATGTATTTTTAAAAATGATAGTAGAACGCGTCAGTTTAAAAGTCTATAATTTAATGTTACTCTTGAAAAATGAAATATCTCAGCCACGACCTCAGCGATTCTTTTATTTGTTAACTCTGCGATAGACAGAAATCAATAGACGTTCGGTTCACCACGACTCACTAGATGTCACTGTCGATTGATGTGATAGCTGGTGACTGATGATCCCCATCACCGCACTTTGCCGACGCATTTACATATCCAACGACCAATGGTGCAAATATCCCCACTAGACTTCAAACTAAGACTTTGATTTTTAATAATAACCTCGAAAAGATTAACACTTATGTCCTACACGGGAGCAATAATCAGAAATCAACAATTCTTTATTCAATTAAACTTTGTAAGTTATTTCGACATGTGTTCAGTTTCTAATATACTACCGGATCGGAAACGCAACAACACTCTAAGAAGATTTAGTGAAGGAAACTCAGCAGCGCTGCCTTTTTTATGAATCTAATTTTCCTTTATATCCGAGTCCCATGATTTAAGCCGTATAGTTTAAGCATTAGACTACGAGGCAAGTGTTATTTATTTATAATCTGAACTATAGCTATTGTTGGCTTAGTTAATAAACTTAATAATTTTAAAGTATATTTCATCTAGCGTCGCTGATGAAAATAACTTCGTAGTTCGTACCTACCCGTATACATTAGTAATTATTATCAGTAAGATTTATAGCTTTGTTATTTTCACAAATATGTTAAATTATCCAGTAATTAACATGCAAATGAAAACAGTGCCACAGAAAATCAGAAATCAAAAGATATTTATTCAATAAAACTTTTTACAAGTTATTTTCACGCGTCAACATTTTTTTAAAACTACTACCGGATCGGAACGCGGCCACACACTGAAAAGATCCGGCGGAAGAAGCTCTCAGAAGGTTTGTCTTGTTTTCGTATCATTTTATTTTCACAATATGACAAAAAGTGAATTGTGATAATAGATAAATGTTACAAAAATAAAATCTATACATACTACATATAATAAAATCGTAGGAAAGTCAAAACTGTACATTGAATATTTTTTTACAAGAATACTTGAGGCATGATCTACAATCAATATCAAAGCAAAAAAATATAGTTTTTAGAATTTGTGTTTGTTTGTCTGTATGTATGTTCGGGCTAAACTCAAAATGTACAGCATGGATTTACTTCAAATTTTGCATGAATATTACTTATAGGTCGGGTAAACATATAGGCTACATATTATCACGCTATCACCTACAGGGGAGGAGCAGTGCGGAGTAAAAGAAGTCCGCGCGGACGAAGTCGTGGGCAACAGCTAGTGGTTTATAAAATTGAAGATAAAGGAATTCAGAGAAAATGTGTTCCTCGTATTGGTCCGGGCTCTCAATGGAGTAAAGGCTATTTATACTATAGTAGGTCGAGTATTACTCGTAAACTTATAAAACTTACATAGACGTTTTCCTTTTGAATTAATTAAATACACTACTACTGTAAATTTTTCAAACGTCCAAAACCAACCATTTAGCTGGCAGAGGGGGTACTTTAATAAAATTAGCACTTTAAAGATTAATATTTCACAAAACTGATACCTTAGTCAAAAAACCGCATTTACAAAAATGCAATATTTTTTAAATACAAGGATACCCCACATTTTGGAGTAAGTACGCAAGAAAGAAAAACACTCTCACATTATGTGTATAGGAAATAAACTAAAATATATATTTTTTCAATGTTTTATTTTCCCACTGTGTACTGGCGTCTATTCTACTGTGTATATTTGGACCATATTACAGCTTTTTAGTACGAATTATCTCAGAGCTAAGCAGCGGACAGACGGACGAATAAACAGACAAAGCGAAACTATAAAGGTTTCTAATTGATTTCGGAATCCTAAAGATCCAGAATACATGTTTAAGATATTGTATTTTAAAATGCATAATACGAATCAGTGTAACCGACTAATGAAGGATGTCCAAGTCATTATATACAAGGAAAATTACTGTATGAATCAATTTCCGTTCTATTAGACACGTCCACGTATGATACCCACCAAGTTACATCGTATAACACTTGATAATTTATTTTTGATTGCGCTTAAGTCTATAAATTGAGATTTTTATATTATAAGTCAGAAATGGATGTATCTTTTAATGTAATGATCCTAATCATCATATTTTATATTATAATCATAAAATAGATAAATCTGTAATATGTAATTGAAAGCTAAAATTGAGAGAGGAAGTAATGGTTTTACAAAATCGTTGGTTTCTAATAGACTTCGCAATTTTATTGAATGTGAAAATTGAATTGGTCTAGTGTTCTGATAGACTGGTGTATCTGACCAATCGTTGCTTTTAATGGTTATGCCGCAACATTCATAAACAATCTATGTATTAGTATCGTTGAATAATACCCATATCACAAGCGAATACTCGTAATTTGCTTACTTTGGGGTTATATCAATTCGTGAAATATGTCCAGTGATATTTATTTATTACTAGCTGCAGCGTGCAGCCCGCTGCATTATAAAAGTTTTTGGTGAACTCCGCGTTCACCAAATCATCACCTAACCTATATTTTTCGAGATAAAGAGTATTCCAGGTCATCATCTACCTGTGTGCCAAATTTCATTCAAATCCGTTCAGTAGTTTTTGCGTGATTAAATAAAAACATCCATCCAAACATCCAAACTTTCGCATTTATAATATTAATATAGATTTATAACAGTTATTGTTCCAGTGCGTCTACACTCAATTAGAATTTAGGTCTCAGAACAGTAGTTAATAGCTACTTCAATATCGTTACTCATATGGCATATTATGGTAGGGAAAGAAACTTTATCCCCTACCATAAAATGATTTCAAGCTAACAATATAAATAAATACACGTATCTTTATTTAGCCATCCTAGATAGCAAATCTGTTACTTCCTTAAAATAGCTGTTTTACTCGTTTTATTGATCACTCTAATATTTTTGTAATAAAAATAATTAAATTTTATTAAAACGCTTTTTTTTTTAGTTCTCAAAAGGTTTGCAAGGAAGCTGATAGTGAATAAAATTATTTCAATGGTATGGTGTAAATTTCTATGTACGTTGGAATACGGGCAAAGCAAGTCTTAAAGCAATTATCAGCAGTTTGGTAAAAGGATCCATCATAAGAGACCTAAGTGCACCAAAATTCACTGTCGCGTTGGTTTGATAGAACGTACTATTTTCAACCGACGTTAAACGGAGTCCGATTTAAATAATTATTTTTTTCATTGGAATGGGTTTACCCCGAGGGTGGTCCTATTTTTTTTAAATTACAACCATAAGGTAACGAAAACAAAGGATAATTGATTGTAACTCATATTAAAATCAGTAATATATGACTACGCAAAAATTTTCATCGGTTTCATTTTTTGTTAAAAAGATACATGTTAAAGTACTGTTGAAAGCTATTACAAAAGTTGACTATGTAATCATAGTCAACTTTTATAATAACTTTACACTTAATGTAATAACTAACTTTTGTTCACACTTTAAACAAATTCTACAGAATGAAAAGTAAAAACAATAATACATTTGTAAAAGTCGACATACATAAATAAACACATTTGATCCGAAAACCGGATAAGTGAGAACAAAGTGTAACTTATTCTGTCATGATTTAAGTTACAGCTAGTGTGGAATAGTTAAGTAAAAGAATGTTGTAGTAACATGAATCTGTGATCACGAACAAAGTGATGCCGCTAAGTGATAGCCGAACAGTCTTGCACGCGTTCATTTGTACACAGGTTTTATCGTGGTGTATCGTGAAAAATAACTCGCTAAACTCGCTTTCGGAAAGCCGACAGGACTACTTGCTTAATAATTTGACGTCGAGATTGGAATCTGGACGGAATTTTAGTACTAGTTCTTACTAGATGGGCTATTTGCTGTTATTCACGTGAATTGCGAGGGTTTGAACTTATGCATGGCAAATAAATTGGCTGATTTAATGCGTGATAAAAAATGATGCTTAGTAAAGATAAGAAAAATATAATATATTTTACTTTACTAGGTGTTGAGAGCGTCACAATTTATGCGTCTACCATCAGATAAAGGAATATTTATACATATCTAATTGTGGGCAAATAATTTTTTGAAAAATGAGAAATTTATGGTCTATATAAAATTGTCTAAATTAAGAATCTTCATCTATCCTCAAATTTTAATTTATGTCATAAGATAGCAAACAAACTCTCCAGATGGAAAGAGACAACCATCGCCTACAGACATCAAAGGTATTAATGGTGCGTTGCTATCCATCAATTGCATAATTTTACCACTACCAACCTAACCCTTGGAGAGTAAGGTTGGTAGTGGTAAACAACAGTTACAAGTACTGACGCTATTACGGCAGGAATAGGAAAAGCTGTGGTACCAGACCCAGACGAAACAATGCATTACTCTACCACCTAGTAGCCACGACGGTAGTTATTCGCATAGCCAATCGTTCAAACTGTGTGGCCGGATCAACACAGGGTCAAAAAAAATCACGTTTTACACTCAGGCCACTATACAAAAACTAACGTAAAGAGAATGCTCGCTAGATCAACGCTAGAAACAAGAAACAAAACTCTAGCACAGTTAGGACTACATCGCCTGCAGACGCTAGATATAATAACTGTGCATTGATATCAGAGTGGCAGGGATGTAATGCCGTATTATACATAATTTTATTTAAAAGTTTACTTGCTATTTGATACGAAAAATGACAAAAAGCTAAATCGAACGTTAGCTTATTGTCATATGAATCAGATGAAATAACAATATATTATGTACATATAATAATGCCCTAAATTATTCCATAATCTATCCAGTTATTTGGCTGCTGCCACTAATATAATGTTTCTAATATTATTAAAGCGTTTCGAGAAATGGAACGAGGAACAACATATTTGGTTGATGATATTGTGTGATTGTTTGAAATACAACGCTAATTTGTGAAGTGCAAGTTAGCAGTATTAACGCAGTCAGGGTCCGGTCTCAACAAAAATAAGGTGTAACTTCAGATTGATCGAAAACTATCACAAAGTAATATCAACATTTTTATTAATCAGAAGACTTATCAAAAGAAAGTTATGAATGTGAAGAAAATCAGGCAAGTGTCCTGGTATTGTGAACGTTATATATATGGAATTCGATTCTCCCTGCTTACTTTAAAAGGGATCTGGTGTGAAGTAAGTCGACATAAAAGCCAAAATCAATTGATAAATTAGATGACTTAATAATAGATAAATTAAAATTAATTAAATGTTGATACAAAAAATGGAAAAACATTTGACTTTCCAGAATGTTTACATAGAACAAATACACCTGGTAAGTTGAATGGTATTTCAATTGTAAATTCAAAAACTGAGTTTCGTGTTTACAAATGATTAAGTACCAATGTAAATAATTGAAAATGTATTGCACTAAATAATTTCTGCATGCGATCGTTGAAACCAAACAAGGCAACTTAATTAGTACGGGCAGCGAGTTGCGTTTGCGCATATCGAATTAAAAAATAAAAGAAATTCAAAATGGCGTCGCATTTATCAGCGGGGGAGCGATTAGTCCACGTCCACGTCACTCGCCGGGCACGCCTGCATCATGATGGATGGAACAGGGTCTGTGTGGAGCGACTACCATGTATGTTTATTTTATTTCCCACTGAATAAATAAATTACACGCGGGCTTCGGCTCTGTGTAATATATGAAAATTATGTGTCGATAGTGATTTCGAAATCGTTTGACATTTCAACTTTGCGGAATGCAGAGGCTAATTTAGAGTTTGACACTCTTGTTTTCATAAACAAAATATCAATATTTCTCACTGCATAAATTGTCGATTTTTTTTAAATTTGATTCGATGATCAATTACGCTATTATTTCGTTTTGTTTTTATTTTTGTGAGATTGTGTTTTGTACGATTTTGTAGCTGATCTTAAGACTAGTTAGTTATATCTTCTTCTTCTAGTTAGTTATATCTTCTTCTTCTTTTCTCATCTTCAATCTTTATATACGGCAACGTTTCACGGCGTTAAATTTTATTGAGGACTAATTAGGGCTAATTATAATATTACAAATTAAATGTTTAATTTTTTGTGCATTCACAAAAGGTAAAGAATAAATCACTAAATTTAATTCGCCAATGAATCTCTTTCACTGCATAGTAAATCAACTTGCACCATTTGATGTAACTTAGAATAATAATAATCCCGGTGGCCAAATTACAATTTTCGTAATTCGCTTCGTATAATTTCTCTAATCTAACCCCAAAGTAAATTATTTGCTTGGTATTTTGTTAGACAACAATAGTAATACATATATATTAAATAAACACCCAAACCCATAAATACAAACATCTATGCTCGACACACAAATGTCTGTCCCTGTGGGGAATCGAAGTGAGCACTATTGATTGCGTAGTCAGGTTCGCTAGCGACTCGACTGTTAAGGGCTGTCGCCTATGAAACCGGACCACGGCTTAGTGCGGCGTTAGGAATAAGTGTGGGGGGTGAAGTAGTGGCATTGCGCCCCGTGTTAAATGAGGGAAGATTATGAGGATCTATGTTCGCTTAATAGTTAGTTTTAGTAGGATATGTGATTATAACTACTAGTTAGTTATTACCAGATGATTGTTGTGACTCATCAAGTGTTGAGTGATATCTTATTAATACTCAGTTTTATATTTTTATTAAATATCGAATTGAACCCAAATGTTAAGAAAAATCGAAAGTGCTGTTATGTTGTATTGAGTACACATCTTTACATTGCTTGGTCTACAACATCAGCCGCTAGACTCAACATGTGTGACTGAAGCAAGTGTCCCGCGGGTGGGCCGCATCTTGTCCTAATTATCGCCACTTTTATTGAGGAAGTCAACAGATTAATTAACATTACGAGTTTATTCACACATGTGACATTTAATTAGAGTTATGTTTGTCATGTTTGTTTTTCCTTCGAAAGTGCATTAAAAATTGTGCTAGTACCTATTGTTAGCGTTTGTTTCAATTTTAACTTTGCCTACGATTTTTTTAAAGAAAAAATATTACTGTCAAAGCCCTAAATAGTATAGATTTATCCGAATTTGTATCGGCATAATATGAAGTAAAGACTTTACTGTCATTTTCAAATTAAAATTACACATTCACAATCATACGTTAGTCATTAATGTTTTTGACTAATATTTGTTAGTTATGCTTAATTATTAATTAAGCTAAATATAAGCTTAAAATTATAAAGACATCTTTGAGTAAAAAGCGTTAGGTATAACTGAAAGTCAAAACAATCTCAATTAGATAGTAGAACGCGTTAGTTTAAAATTTCAAATCTCAATTAAGATAGGCACCAATCTCACAATCATCTTCATTATAATTAGTTATATTCAAGGATAAATATTGATTAGATCTGTATTTTAACACGTGAAGCAAAAACTTTTTACACCCTTTTACGAAAATCGCGCAAACGAGTATGAAATTTGGCACAGTTATAGTTTACAAAGGAGTGCAAAAACCTAATATTTTTAAATAATATGCTTTAGAAATATATAAAATTAATTAAAATTTACATTACGCACACTACATTCATTTGACATACATAGTAATATACCTACACTTATGGTGGTTAATATAACGCATAGCGTCATGTTATAGCGCGCTATGTATATTCAACGTAAAGCGTATCTACGCTATTTAGATCCGCGTTCGGCACCGCGTTGTTATAGCAACATAATGCCACGCTATATACCTAGCGGCTATCGTAGGCCATACTTATAACTTTATAACATAGGAAGATACGAACTAAGCGATGTAACAAGTAACGTGCTAGACTGTAGACGCTAGACGTTATAACATAGTTTATAGTTTTATGCGCCCAGTCACCGTCATAGAGAATGAAAATATTGTATGTCGCGTGCTAGCACAGAATATATTATTATATATTAGCTGCAGCGTGCAGCCCGCTGCATTATAAGTTTTTGGTAAATCCCGCGTGATCACCTAATTTTTCCGGGATAAAAATAGCCTTTGTGCTATTCCAGATTATCTACCTGTGTGCCAAATTTCATTCAAATCCGTTCAGTAGTTTTTGTATGATTGAGTAACAAACATCCATCCAAACATCCAAACTTTCGCATTTATAATATTATAATATAGATTCTAGGAGTAGTGAAGCTCGCTATATGATGTTGTGATGAGTCACGCGCTTTCTCGACCGGCTCACGCGATCAGTGTTTAGTTACACGTTATAGTCTATAAAATAGCGCGCTAGATAAATATAGTTTATAGTCTTTAACGCGCTATCATAAAATAGTTTATTTTATCAGTACTAACCTACACACATGTTACGTTTAAAGTTTATGGCTAAAGTTCTTTTTATTGTTATATTAAGGTCGAATTTTGACCACAGGGCGATCGCTAGTACCTATAAATAATACATTTATTAAAATTGATCAGCGCTATGTCAAAATTCAGTACTGGCATATATGACGTCCATATTTCGGTCATCACTCAATTTACCAAAAATAAGTTTTCCGAGAAACACTATATAGGTGCCAAATATTCATCGCCAAAAATTAGTAGTCATTATTTTAAATGCACTTTATATGAAACAATGCCAAATGTTTCAGTACGGACAGTATTTCTCAACCTTTTTATGGGAATAATGTCTATTAATTGCAAACACTCGTAAATAATTTATGGCGGTCATAAAGCGATATAACAGCCAAGTGTTGTAGAGTTGAGTGCTTAACAGCTAAAAATTACGTCATTTCCACAATGCCTAATTTTGTGGCTTTAACGTTCATATTTAACGCTAACATCTGCTTGTATTTAAAATGTTACGAGTACTTAATAACTTTGTTTTCTTCGCAATTTTTAACTCTTTTATAAAATATAATCGTTATATTCTGTGGTATCGTTGTTATTATATTACATTTTATGAATAAAATGAAACATACATGTGGATAATATGTCAAAACATAGAGCTCTTTATAATCAAACATAGAAATATGTATTATAATTTTGAATTTATAAAAAAAAAAAAAAGTATCTTCACGCCCATATCCCCGAAGGGGTAGGCAGAGGTACAACAAGTGCACCCACGATTAGCCGAAGATACTTGGTCCCACAAATGTCATAGGTGGCAAGCCTATCGCCAACCGGGCACTTTCCAATTGAATTTATAAATAATTAAATATAGATTTCAAGTAACAATTTTTAAAAGCAAATTGTTCAAATTATTTTTGGTGCTTAATTAGGCACTACTAACTAGTAACTGCTATTTTAATATTTGTTTTTTTAATAATTTATTATTTAAAAACAGTAGTAAATATAATGCTTGTAATTCTACCATTACAAGTATTGTATTTATTAGAGCGAGAGGTTTTGTTAATATTTGTCAAACTATCTTAATTTGACAAGCGTTAAGAAAATATAGAGATGTTGTATAAATAATAAAACAACAGCATATATTCTGTAGCAGGCGCAAAAAATACTATTTCATTGTTATTTTTGAAACAAAAGCAGTACTTAATCAGTAAAACTGCAATTACCGACATCCAATCCTGCATCACTGGAACTCTGGTCTTATTTAAAATTTAATCACCAGATCTTCACCGAATGTATGTATGTGGAATCAAATGGGGAGTACACCCCCCCCCCCCAAACAAAAGAAAAAAATCTAAATCGATCCCAGTGGTTTCGGATAGTCGAGGTCCATAAAAAAAATCTCACAAATTGAAAACTTACTCTTATTTGGAGTCAAAAAACATCAATAAGGATTTTAATGTGACCATCTTGTACACATTTTGATCACTCTGATCACATTATCGAGGATAATCTATATTAATATGAATGCGAAGGTTTGGATGTATAGATGTATTAATAAATGATTATTACTCAATCACGCAAAACCGGTTGAACTAATTTAGATGAAATTTGGCACACGTATAGATGATACTCTGGAATAGCACACAGAATACATTTTACCCCGTAAAAATAAGTTATACTGTGGGATTCCACCAAAAACTTTAAAATGCGCTGGACTGTAAGGTGCAGCTAGTATATTAGATATGTACACACAGACAATAATAATAAAGATATTCGTAAAATATATTTCTTGATTTTCGAAGTAAGTCACTACTCATTGCCAAATTAAAAAAAAATTTAGACTTCATTTTTTAGCATTGCATTTGTATGAGGCTCAAGGTATGCATTTAGTTCTAACAATCCTTTCGTAAGTATATTATACAATAATTGTTTTGCATAAAAATGGCTAAGGAACAGCTGTTGCTGACGACCATCTGTACTCGTTTTGTATTGTATATATAGTACGGACTTTAATGTCTCTTTACGATTGTTTACTAAAATATGTTATATACAAAAAACATACGAATAACTGGACCGGAAACAAGTGATGCCAATTTGCCATTACGGTATATTATATGTAAAACGTTTCGTAGCATGGACTTGCGGTTTCTTTTGAACAAAACTAGACAACAGTCTCTATGTTTACTTAGTAGGTATTTAGTTCCATGTACCTTATATTTCAATAATTTTGGCTTCCTTTACGATATCTTCCGTACAATCTTACGATTACATAGATCACTTTAAGGCTGTAAATGTTCTTTCAATGCTTCATTTTAGATATCATGTTTAGGTTATATTTTTTAAAATTTTAACTACTACTTATAATTTGTATATTATTCTAATAATTTTAATGTTGATGTGAATACTCTTATATCTACCAGTTGGTCAGTAGAATTTGCGAATCTAAATTAGGTATTAGCTTAGACAAAAGTGTTTATGATATCGTTTTATATCAAACAAGCAGATGGCACTCCTGATGAAAAGAGAAACCATCGCCTGCATACACCAAAAATGTAAGTGGTGCGTTGCTATCCATGTGGCGGGGTATTAATACCACATAAATATTATGTTTACTAGCTATCAAGCCCTCCAAACTGGAACACGATAGAGACGCACGGTGCTATTGCGTCAGGAGTAGATAAGGCGATGGTACCAGATCCGAGAGAACGTGGCAGAACTCTTCCACTTAGTATCACGATGGTATTGACTCTATAGATAGCGAATCGTTCGCCTTTTACGAACTACTCTGTAGAATGGCAGATGGTCTATTTTTCATAGGTGGTCCCGAGACCGGAATTAGACTGGAATATAAAGACTATTAGATAAGGCGATGATACCAGATCCGAGAGAACGTGGCAGAACTCTTCCACTTAGTATCACGATGGTATTGACTCTATAGATAGCGAATCGTTCGCCTTTTACGAACTACTCTGTAGAATGGCAGATTGTCTATTTTTCATAGGTGGTCCCGAAACCGGAATTAGACCGGAATATAAAAACTATTAGATAAGGCGATGGTGCCAGATCCGAGAGAACGTGGCAGAACTCTTCCACTTAGTATCACGATGGTAATGACTCTATAGATAGCGAATCGTTCGCATTTTACGAACTACTCTGTAGAATGGCAGATGGTCTATTTTTCATAGGTGGTCTCGAGACCGGAATTAGACTGGAATATAAAGACTATTAGATAAGGCGATGGTGCCAGATCCGAGAGAACGTGGCAGAACTCTTCCACTTAGTATCACGATGGTAAGGACTCTATAGATAGCGAATCGTTCGCCTTTTACGAACTACTCTGTAGAATGGCAAATGGTCTATTTTTCATAGGTGGTCCCGAAACCGGAATTAGACCGGAATATAAAGACTATAAGACTGAATAACTTACATTCTAACTTGTCTGCTTGTATTTAGTTGTTGTCTTTGCGTGAGTGAGTGAAATAATATATAAACGAAAAGCCCTGATGATGCTATAACAGGCGAAACCGGTTGACTTTAAAATAAATAAATGTTAGTTGTGAAATAGTACAAAGTGTTTGACAAAATCAATAACTTACATCCCTAACAAGGGAATTGTGCTAAAACACATAAATCATAATACATTATTATATCAGTATAATTTTAATCACTATGATTTAATATTATCATGTCGATTTCAATTATTATAAGTGTGTAAAAGAAGTATCCTTTGGCTAATATACTCTTGAAGATGTTTAAAAGCGAATTTTTTTTTTATATCATAAGATAGCAAACAAGCAGATGGGTCTCTTGATGGAAAGTGTCAACCATCGCCTATAGACACCAAAGATGTTAATGGTGCGTTGCTATCTTGTGGGGAGGTCTAATGCCACATGCATAAGTTTACCGACTACCTTACCCTCCAAACCGGAACACGACAGCGACAAGCACTGACGCTATTGCGGCAGGAATAGGTAAAGCGGTGGTACCAGACCCGGGCCGGGCGAGACAATGCAGAACTCTACCACCTAGTAGCCACGATGGTAGTGACTCGATAGCCAATCGGTCGCCTTTTACGACTTGCCTGGCAGAACGGCAGTTGGCCTATTCTTCAAAGTAGGCCGGGACCAACACGGCGTAGAATTTGGTTGAGTACATAAACATAAAAAACATAATTATGTAAAACATTGCAAGTGTTTTTTATCCAGTTACAAGATGTGTCCTAGTAGCTACATCTGAAGTTCTTACCTACCAACTATTAATAATTTTAAAGTACCGACTCAGTCTCTTGTTATTTATTAATATGGTTGTAATTAAATGCACCTATTATGGCGTAGAACACAGGAGCTATCTGTTAAAACGGCAACTTTGTAGTAGAATAATTGCGCAGCTTTTTATCACAATGTAAATTATCAGCTCTACGATGTTAATTAGATTTTAAGTACGTAAATATAGCACAAGTGCATAAATATCAACCTGTCCAGTGTGCTAAGTGTGAGTTTTTCTTTTTGCATTCGATCGTGAGCGCGTTTCGAGTTTACTAGGAATTTGTATGTGATTTGTACAGCGCCACCTAGTGGTAAACGTGAGAAACTAATTTACCACTAGGTGGTGCTGTACAAATCTCATACAAATTCCTAGTAAACTCCAAACGCGCTCACGATCGAATGCGAAAAGAAAAACTCACACTTAGCACTCTGAACGATACATTTCAAAGCGAAATAAAATTCAAAAACAAAGTAATATTTGATACGAGATCGTCAGTATATTTCATTTTCTTAAAGTACTCATACTTTAAGAAAATGAAATATACTGATGATCTCGTATCAAATATTACTTGATAAGCGACACGTTGATGAATTACGGATATTAATATGCAATGCACGTTATTTTTTCCATAATGCACTAAATTTCGGAAGATGTTTTTTTATAGATAGATTCAGTGTGACGTACTGAATGTAAATGCATAAAATACATACAGATTAGGTAGGTGAAGTGCCGCCATTTTGCGAAAAACCATTAAGGTTTAGTTCGATCTCCGTAATCATGCATTTGAGGCCAAAATATTTTTTGTTACATAACTTTCTTTATATCACTTACCGTTTACGACTTATAAAGAAGTATCTTCACGCCCATATCCCCGAAGAGGTAAACAGGGGTTGGTACAACCAGTGCACCCATGATTAGCCGAAGATATTTATCCCACAATGTGATAGGTGGCAAGTCTATCACCAACCGGATACTTATCCAATCCCGGGTAGCGTTGTTTTTATCAGAAAACTGAAAAAATACATTTTTGTATTGAATGACCCGGGAATCAAATTCAGGACCTCATGCGGTCAACGCCGACAGCGTACCATTAGATCACAAGTTGATGTACGATTTATAAGTACTATTTTTAATTACTTACTATTTGAAATAGATATGACAAATAAACTCACTTGTACTTCCAGTTCACATGAATCATGTGAACTGGAAGGTCATTTATTTCAAAATGCAGTTTCATCAAGTGCCGACGATGGAAAGTATCCAATTTACTTACTATTTGACTTTTTTTATCTCTGAAAGCTGAAACCACTCTCAAAGAGATTTTACACAAAATGGCGACAATTGCGTCACTCTTATTTCTAAGTTATTTGTGCATTTATAGTCAGAACCTGTCTATAAAAAAACAACCGGAATTTTCGGCAGGAAAAATTCCTATTGTCTGTACTATTCAGTGTGTAGCTTTCGTACTGAGAGAAATTCAAACGCGTGGTATATATAAATTAAATTTTTCTATTGCTTTAATCAATAGTACCTAATATTCAATTATTTGACTTACTTATCTGAGTTTTTCTTTCAGTGAGAATACAGAAGATAATATTGTAACATCGATCCTAGGTATATCTGAACAGTTATTAACGAGTCGATATCCTGATGCAAAATACTCTCCCGCTGATCGTCAAGGTAATGCCCTAAGCCGAAGATCGGTCGCACAGAAGACACCCTTGGGACAGGCTCTTAGTCCACTTAATTTAAACTCTGGCTAAGCACTCGCTCGCCCATAAAGTTCCCTTTCGCAGTAACGGTCATTTGGACAAATTGCTAAGTTCATAAAAAATGTTGTATACTTATATCCGAGTGCTAGGCAAGTGCCATCTAATCTATACATAATATAATAAATCGTAGTCAAAACTGTACATTGAATATTTTTTTTAAAAGAATACTTGAGGCGTGATCTACAATCGATATCGAAGCCAAAAATATAGTTATTAGAATTTTTGTCTGTTTGTCCGTATGTAGTCCGGGGTAAACTCAAAAAGTACTGCATGGATTTACTTCAAATATTACATGAATATTACTAACAGGTCGGGTCAACATACAGGCTACATATTATCACGCTATCACTTACGGGGAGGGGCTGTGCGGAGTAAACGAAGTCCGCGCGGACGAAGTCGCGGGAAACAGCTAGTTTATTAATAAGGGAAAAAATGACAAGGGTTTGAAGGAATAAACATGAAGAGCCATACAAATTATTTTTTGTTGGAAAAATGACGTATGACTCTAAAATGCGTTTAACATATAAAATGCTTGTCATTGCTTGATCGTCTGGAGAGCTAGATAAAGTTATGGGAGATTACGTGAATTTGTTACGTATTCTCTACTTTATTTTTGTTCTTTAGTGTAAAAAGAGGGTGTAGAATGTTTGTCTTAATTTCCGTTTTTACTTTACTCTGTATTTTAATAATTTATCGAAGTTGGTAATTATAAAGTACCTAGGTAATTTATTTACAAGCTCTATAAAAACACAATTTCAACGGCTCTTTAAAAATTAATGAATATAGGTATTGTTGGAATTATATTTTATTTGTAGCATGAATAATATTGTAAATAGTGCTTGAATGTGAGTTGACATTTTTTAATCTACCCTACTTTTAATTATTGTAAAACTGTGATATTATAAAAAAAATTGTACCAGCCTACTGGGAGTCATTCTGCTGTAAGTCGTGAAAGGATAAACATCTTTGTACGTCAAACTGTCTGTTATTAAAAACAAACCTAACAGTATACATGAAACTTAATATATAAAAATTTTTATACATAAAGGAAAATGACTTTAGACGTAAGTAAAATTTTAATGATAAAAGAAAGTACGTTATAAGTAATATTAAAGTATACATAATATTGTATAAAGTCACACATATCAAAGATATTAATGATCCGTTTTATTTTACATTAAACTACCTAAATCCGGCAGACGTTGTCCCGCCAATATATATTATAAGTATAACAGCAAAATTCTGCAGCGCCATCTGATGGCTAGACTCATAGAAATAGCAATTTTCAAGGTAATTTCACTTCTCCCCGTGTTGGTCCGGACTCCCTTTATATAATAGACCATCTGCCGTTTTGCCAGGCAATTCGTAAAAGGCAAACAATTGGCTATGCGAGTCACTACCATCGTGGCTACTAGGTAGTAGAGGTCTGCATTGTCTCGCTCGGGTCTGGTACCACAGCTTTATCTATTCCTGCCGCAATAGCGTCAGTGTTTGACAATGTTGTGTTTCAGTTTGAAGGGTAATGTAGCTGGTAATCTTATGCATATGGTATTAAGACCCATCACAATAATAGCAATGCACCATTAACATCTTTGGTATCTGTAGGCGATGGTTGTCTCTTTCCATCGTAAGAATCATGTGCTTGTTTGCTATATTATATTAAAAGAATTAAAAAATAATCACGAAGTTGATGGGTTGCAGCGCCATCTGGTGACGAGGTGGAGGTGGAGATAGCACATAAAAAATATAAATGTACAAAATGTCCGATATTAAAACTAGTATTTTCTATATCAAACATTTGATCAAGGAAGTTGACATTGGTTAATATGGACCAAACGATATTCTTGAATATTATAAGTACGTCTTAATAGTTAACAAGATGCATTTATTTTTGTGGTTATACTTAAGTATGCAGTAAATCACAGTGTTATTACAGAGTTGACGCGTACTTGAACGCGTGTGGTGAGTGCTATTTTTACATTCAAATCTTTAAACATTACAATCGAACTAATATTTTTTGAGTGTTTTGGGAGAGATGGAGCTAAGTGTAAGTCAACATTGTATTGATATGACGATTTTAAACCAATGTTACAAAGCGTATGAGGTTAACAAAAAATTTGACGTCATCCCTGGTTCCTATATCAATAAAATACCTCATTTTAGTTACAAGCATTAACATTTTCTACAAAGCGTGAAATAAAACTGTTCCTTTAACTGTCAAATTACCAAATGGTTTTAGAAACTTGTAAATTATACGTCTCGTTAATAAATTTGTTACTAATGGAACTGCTACAAGTGAAGGTTCATTGAATATAGTAACCCTGCATTCATTAATGCAGGGTTACTATATTCAATGGTTACTATATTCAAAAACACCATTGTGTTTATATGAGAAGATTGTGTTTCTATAAGTTTGGCTGTTATTTTCCAAAAAAAGTTGTTTATATAATTTTATGTTTTATGTAAATAGGTCATATATGTAAAAATGCAATAAAAATAGTTTGTTCCTCATTACACTTTTACATTGGAGTTTTTTGAATAAAAAAATGTGTGACACTGATAATGGAATAAAAATCAAAAATAAATGCTATGACCTACGCATGAAGCTGTACATAATATATGGAAACAACACTTAATACTTACTTGAAACACAATTTTTAATAATGCTGTCATTTTCTGAGGTATTACACTCTCTTTCTAACACAACTGTATTAAAGAGATGGGGAGACCTCATAGACAGAGATGTAACGTAAATATTTGTTTTAATTGATCAATACGAGTGCTAGCTCCACCTATATCTAATACTTCATGGACCTACGTAACTATCTTTTCGATTCAATCTGACATTGACGCTTGGTTCATTTAAAACAGCATTCAAATTTTCTTTTCAAATAGTCGGATTTGTCAACGAGTAAATGAAGAATTCAATTATACAGGAGTTTTTTAAAAGACGGTAAACAAAACCTCTGAAACCAATGAATTAGCAGTATCTTAGTAGTCTTTTTGTATAAATGTCTATGAGAACGGTAATTAATGCTTTCCTATCAGGCTCAATGCCTAATTTTTGCCTTAATTAAAAAAAAAAACGAAAAAACTGATCTAATTTAGATTAAATCATTTAATCCTTATATAATCTGATTGTGATCCTCTATTTAAATTCTACAAGATTTTAAGATTCAGGTTCAAGATTCTACCATTCTAAAATTTTCTTTATTTACAAAGCCAATGTGGTAGACGTTTTGTACGTTTTGCCTACAATGAAAAAAACCGATCAAACTTAGATTAAATCGTTTTATCCTCATATTATCTTATTGTGACCCTTCATTCGAATTCTAAAAGATTCTAAGATGTAGGTTCAAGATTCTAACTATTGCAAGATTTTCTCTATTTACAAAGCTAATGTTCTATGCGTTTTGTAATTTCCGATTTTACTTCTAAATTAATACCAGTAATATTTTTCACACTTTCTATGGCATGAACAATTCACTGAAATGAAAAAGATGATGGAATGCGTCGTAGCGGAACTAATTAAGTTTCATCAAGACACTAGCGGCCCAAGTTATTGCCTAGTAACTATATATTATAAAATGGTCCGGACTTCTAATGATATCTAATACCTTTAAACGAGCAATTCTTGTATATATATATATATATATATATATATATATATATATATATATATATATATATATATATATATATATATATATATATATATATATATATATATAATTGGAATCTCGGAATCGGCTCCAATGATTTTCATGAAAGTCACAAATTAGGGGTTTTTCGGGTCAAGAAATCGATTTATCAAGGTTCCAGGTCCAAGAAAAGCTCGGGTCCCAAGATATGGGTACGTGAAAAACCAAGCAAAGCTCGGTCAACCAGAAAAAAATATTATTTATTCTATAGGAATAGATTTATCAAGGTTCCAGGTCCAAGAAAAGCTCGGTTCCCAAGATATGGGTATGTGAAAAACCGAGCAAAGCTCGGTCAACCAGATCTTATAATATAAAATGCTATGTTCTTATATTAGCTAGAATAATTGCACGTTGCTTAACAACCTTTAAAGGAAGGCAAAAATAATTGAACGGCAACAAAAGTGCGACGACCAAACACTTATTCTGTAATTTGTATGTCTATTACACCTATTTTTCATTTGATTTTAATTTTATTGCACGAGAAAAATCTTTTTTTATATCATAAGATAGCAAACAAGCAGATGGGTCCCCTGATGGAAAGAGTCAACCGTCACCTATAGACATCAAAGATGTTAATGGTTCGTTGCTATCTTGTGAAGAGGTCTAATGCCACATGCATAAGTTTACCCACTACTTTACCCTCCAAACCGAAACACGACAGCGACAAGCACTGACGCTATTGCGGCAGCAATAGGTAAGGCGGTGGTACCAGATCCGAACTCTACCATCTAGTAGCCACGATGATAGTGCCTCGCGTAGCCACGACCTGCCTAGCAGAACGGCAGCTAGTGTATTCTTCAAACGAACCAGGACAACACGGGGAAAAATATCTACTGAAAATCTTCTTTAGATAGTAAGTATAATTCGGAAGTTGCTTTCGCTATATGTTCGCTTAGATCTTTTAAACTACGCAACAGATTTTAATACAGTTTTCATCAATAGACAGAGTGATTCAAGAGAAAGAATGATTTGTATAGTTCATGTTTAAAATTGTAGATAAAAGGCGAAAATTTCAAAGATTTTCACAGCATATCATTAAACACTCGTGCGAAGCGGGGTCGGAGAACTATGATCATGATATTTAATATATATTATACTAGCTGACCAGGCAAACGTTGTTCTGCCTTGTTCAGCCGTTTTCTAGTTTTAGCGAGACTAACGAACAGCAATTGATTTTTATATATATAGATAGATATACTCAATTGTTCGATTCCCAAAACGTTCAATCATTTGGTGATGAGCATAAATGTTTGTATTTCTAAGTATACTACTACTTATAAAATATATATTTGCCCGTGTTGATCCGGGGTCCTTTTAGAAGAACAGGTTATCTGCCTTACTGCTGGGTATTTCATAACAGGCAAGGGAATAATAATAAATAAATAAATATCACTAGACAAATTACACGAATTGATTTGACCCCAAGGTAAGCAAATTATTTGCTTGTAGTATGGTAGTCAGTCAACGATACTAATACATGAGATACATATACAAATACTCTCATATATTTAATAAACACCCAAACCCAGAAATACAAACATCTGTGCTCATCACACAAATGCATGTCCCTGCCGGGATTCGAACCCGGACCCCATTGATTGCGTAGTCGGGGTCTCTAACCACTCGACCAACGGGGCGGTGAAGGGAAGGCTAATACGTGTCACCTACATCATGAATATTAAGTAGGTGGTAGAGTTCTGCAACACCTGGACCGAGTTTTGGTACTACCGCCTTACCTATTTCTGCCGCTAAAGCGTCGGTGCTTTTCGCTGTCACATTCCAGTTTGGCGGAATAGATTTATGTTAAACTTATGCATGTGGTATTCCAACCCCGCCAGTGGTAGCAACACATCATTGACATCCTTGGTATCAATAGGCGATGGTTATCTCTTTGGATCAGGAGAACCACCTGTTTGTTTGCTATCCTATAAAATAAAAAATAAAAATATATTTCAGTATTTATAAGTGAATTTCCATGTATTATTATTTATTGACGTTGCCTAACACCCTCATCAAAAGCAAATAATTTGTTTACTTTGGATTTACACCAATTCGTGCTATTTCTTCAAAGATATTTTTACGTCACTACGTTACAAAAATTTATACTCTATGCAGCCTTTTAGGGGTTACATTTAAAAAAAAATGAATATGTTTGAACACAGGTTTTCAATATCTCCTTACTAAATTTTATCTAAATCATTCCATCCGTGAAAGCCGTAATAGATATACAGCTTTTCGCATTTATAGTATTAATACCTATGCATTATTTTACCTCCTATGAGAAGAAACCTCAAATGTAAAAGTGTAATGTAAAATAAACAAAATGACTTGCATCTTCATGCTGTCAATCATAGACCACACGCTGTTAAGAATGCGGAGAATACAAATAAACATTTATATTATCACGCCGTATACTCTTACGGAGCATAGAATAAATCAACTGTCTTACGTCTAGGCATCTTGTAAAAGGCCCGAGAAGGCTAATACTTGTCACTAGATAGAGCTCTGCAACGTGTCGACCAGTTTTTGTATCACCGCCTTACTTATTCCTGTCACAGTTCTCTCAAAAATCTCTTCAAGCATTCGAAATTGGAATATTAATAATAAATGACATTGTTCTCACATAAATTATTGACAACGCATGCACATCTATGGGAATAAGAAACTAAACAATAGAACCAAATCTTAATAAATGATCACATTCAAATAGGGGCGAAAGATATTTGAATCTCAAGCGTGTAACCCTTTCATAACGACACCTGGCCGTTTAGGCCTGAAGTCAAAAATTCTCTTTATCGCATTAGCATAATATTTATAATAATAACAATAGGATGCTTTATTCAAAGTAGCTTTGATTCCTGTTATACCTAATGCAAACGGTAGCTTGTTATTGTGCTTAGATAAGGGACTGCGTAACAATGGCGCACTTTGTGACGGTGGTTTGTAAGATCTTTCTTAGAAAGGGAACGTAGCTTAACTAACGAGCGCGGTTAGGCAACCATCTTCATACTTCGTTAAAATATTGCCAAGCACTAATTATTTTATGGGTTCATAAAACTGACTACAGTGATTGAATACTTAAGTACTTATTTTACAAAAACGTATTTCCTACACACAGTAGTTTCGTAATATGAAATGTTCATTAATTGGCCTGATAAAAATACAGTTTATACTTATAAAGTTTTTCATTTATAAAAATAAAACCAAATTAATTTAAACATTAGCTAATTTTTTAAAATATTCAATCTCAAAATGGATATAAGTTAATTCGATGGCAACAAAACCACGAGCAACAACTATTAAACTAAAACTATGTGTTTTGTATTAAAGCAATAAAATTAATTAGTAGTTTACGTAACAACAAAGAAGCAATTAAAATATAAAATAGTAGGTATAACGAGTAAGGGTCATTAATAATGGAAATTAATTTTCTTAGCAAAACCCTTTATAGTGCAGGTGGTTTTGCACTATGAATAGAAATAAATAAAGCTTATAAAAAAAATGTTTCATTATTGTTACAAAAAATGTTACGTCCGTCCGTCCGTCGTGTACGAAATTCAAGAACAAAAGTAATTTTGTAAAAAGAATATTTGAAAATAGAAAGTAAATTAATATCGTCAAAACAATAATCCAGTATCAATTACATCTTCCGACCCAATTTCAAAACAAAAAATCCTTTTAACCCTACAATAGATACCCGCTTTTTATCTAGAAACCGTCAAATGATACGCATTAGGTTTTTTGTCGCGTTATGAATACATTTAAAACAGGAAGGATGTGAAAGTCGGAGCATTAAAGACACCGTACGGCGGTGAAGGGTTAGGGTGTGTTTAGACCGGCTGCGTTGGACAAAGGAATGGGAATAATAGAAAACATTGCAATGAATTATTGCGGCTTCTTCAGAATTAAAAGTCTTCAACTAAGAAGACATGCAAGCCAACAAGAACAACAATAAAGAATAACAAAAATAAAATTAAAAGTATATTTTCTATAATTTTACAACAGGTGCTGCACAACATTTTATATAAATCCTGCAGAACTTAAAAGAAAATTTTTGAAGATATTTTTTATTCCTATTTATCCACTATTGCTATTTTAATTTACCACAATTTAACACGAATATACTATTCATATTTAAAATAGCCAACGAGTAGACAGTTCTTCCAAAAGAAGGAGAGAATAACATTGCCTATAGACAGAGACCAAATATGTCAAAGATGCGTTGCAAAAAAAAGTAATGTGGTCTTAAACCCAGGCAGATATTTGCATAACACTACCATCTAGTAACCAAGACACTAGTGACAGATTTAGCTAGTCGTCAACTTTTTATCAAGGCAAGAAGGCAAGGCAAAAAAAGGAAAAAACTGATTGTTTGGTGGCAATGATCTATTCTTCAAAATGTGCTACAACTCAAACCAACGCGGAGGAAAATATAATACTATTACTTATAAATAATTATTAATATTAAACTGTTAATAACATTTTTCCTTCTAATCTTATTTTTATTTTGTTTTTTTTATTTATCACTCAAATAGTTTAAATTCTATTAGTACACTTCTTAGTACTGGCCTAATGTTAATTTCGTTAGTTAATCTGTTATAAATTAGTACTAATTAGTAAATTATACATCAATTTTAATTTGTATACCTCGATATATTATAAATTATTTTCATTTGACCATAACTAAGGGGCCGTTCATAAAATACGTCACACTAAAATCAGCTTTTTTTGACCCCCTCCCCCCCCATTGTCACGCTGTGTCACACTTTTTGTGACCCCCCTAGAAATATTTCGTCACAAAAACTAAGACCCCCCCCCCCCTGCTGAGTATGATAAATTCTAAATGATAGTACACAAATTCTGAAAATTAAAAATATTTATTTAGTTATTATAATAACATTACGCGCAGGGTACGTGGAAACGTTACTGTCTTAAGTATTGGAAAAACAAAGAAACCCGTTGTGACGGATCGCAACGCCGCTAGAGTCGCGCCACAGAACTAGCGTTCATGTCAAAAAATAATAAACGGCGAACGTCACGTTGCCGTATACCCCCCGTCCCCCCTTGTCACATCTTGTCACACTCAGCCAGACCCCCCCCCCCCCCTTGTATGCGAACGTATTTTATGAACGGCCCCTAATCGATTAATGTATGTAATGAAGTAAATTAACTAATTAATTAAAAGTAATTAATAATCGAATAGATAGGTAGAACACGTTAAGGAAGTGTTTAATTTTTAAATCGATATGAAAGAATAAATAGATTTCGTTTTCTAATTACAAATACCTTTTGTAACCATGAAAAATTTAAAGAAACGTGGCATAGTTTTATTGGGAGCTTTCTATCTTAACTGAGAAAAACAATCCTAAAACAGCGCAGTACTTTTTGTCATACCTGTACAAACTTCAAACATTCAATAAAAGTGTAGGTATTTCTTAATTTTTTTTTCTAGAAACTTCTTAACAATCTTTTACGATTTCATATCTACACTTGCTGTCCAACCCGGTTTCGCACGGCTATACTGATAAAAGAAATGAAATGAAAATCTCTCTTACTAATGTTTCCTCAATTTTTACTTTATTGTACGATCTTTCAGATATTTTCTTTCAAACAAAGAAAGCTATCCTAACAATTACAACAAAAGAATTCGTCAACTACTAATATATGTTCCTTGAGAGAAATGCGCTGACAAACATTTGTGGCCATTCATCCATACTAATATTATAAATCCGAAAGTAACTCTGTATGTATTCTTCACGCCTAAGCCAGTGAACCGATTTGATGAAATCTGGTACAAAGATAGTTTGAGATCCAAAAATGGACATAGAATAGTTTTTATTCCGAAAATCCCAAGGGATCGGTAACTATTAAGTAAAACTCTGGGACTGTCTTTTTAACCACGGTAATAAGGAGTAACTTACGGTCCTTTTAATTTTTCGCGCGGACAAAGTCGGGGCACAGCTAATTTTCATATAGCTAAGTATTAGAATTGAAAAACTTTAAAAATATTCACATATTCCTGCCGTAATAACGTTAATAACCCCACAATAACGAAAGTCACTATCGTGTTCCGATTTGGAGAGGTAGCCGGTAAACTTATGCGGCACCATCTCGCCTCATGAATAGCAACGTACCATTGGCATCTTTTGCGTCTATAGACGATAGTTATCTCTTTCATCAGGAGAACCATCAGCTTGTTTATTAACCTACGATGTAAAAAGGATAGATAAATAAATATAACAACAACAGGAAATTAAGCTGATTATTTTCAATCTGTATGAATCGTTAAAATATAATAAGCTTACTTATAACTTATTATTTATATCCAAAGCGACTTTCAAATGACATGTTTCACACCTCTCGTAAGGTCAAGGAGATAAGTCAGCGAATGTAATACGATTATCTTATCGAAACTCAATATCATCGACATGCATTTACTGTATCAAAACGTCACTGATATCAAATTTCTTTTTAAAATATAAAATTCGGATTATTATTACAATTTTTTCTTACGTGATTTCTTTCTCAGTGCCTTTTTATACTGACTAGCGATCGCCCTGTGGCCGAAATTCAACCATAGACTAAACAATAAAATTTAATCATAGACGTATAAACATATTTCTATGCGTGATTGAAAATGACTGTAAGCAAACAAAGGAAATTGTGCCAACCCTTTCGAAACACAACGCATAATGAAATTAAAAGAGATGACTTAAGAAAAATTGTGGGCACAATAACAGGACTTTTTTTACTATCGATAGGGAAGTGCTTAACTACGATCTCGCCTGATGGTAAGTTTAGATGCGGCCTAAAGATGGAACGCACTTCGCTGGAAGGTACCTGTTCACTCTTCTCTTGAAGATCCCTACATTGTACCCGTCGGGGAACATAAACTCAGGAAGCATATTCCAACGCACATTGCCATTTAAACCGACACCTATTTAACATAGGTGTGACAGACAGCCCTTTAAGCTGCGGCTGCATGGAGGAACAGGAAACCACCACTCACGTTCTCCTTGAGTGCAAGAGTGTGGCCGAACAACGGGCACGTATCGTAGATAACCCAAAAACTATTAAAGAATCCTGTGAAATCATAAGCCGTCTTATAAGCCTCCAGAATGAATTAGGATGGCTGGAATAGACATAGCCAGCTACGTACAAAGGCTCAAGTGGCGAAGTGCGGAAAATATAATGGCAAAAAAAGATGAGATTCTCATATTTCTATGCTTTTAATTTTGACAACTGACTTTGAAGAAAATAGCATAGTCATGTGTGTATAATATCACGCATGTCACATGAATGTAGTGTGTGTAAAGTTTATTTTTATTAATTTAATGCATTTTTAATGCATTTTATTTTAAATAAATATTAGGTTACTGCAGTCCTCCGCAATGTAAACTTTAACTGTTCCAACTTTCATACTCTACCGTTCGCGGAATTGTCTTAATTTGTTTTTATATCATAAGGTAGCAAATGAGCCGATGGGTCTCCTGATTAAAAGAGTCAACCATCGCCTATAGACACCAAAAATCTTAATGGTGCGTTGCTATCTTGTGGCGAGGTCTAATGCCACATGCATAAGTTTACCGGTTACCTCACCCTCTAAACCGGAACACGAGAGTGACTAGCACTGACGCTATTGCAGCAGGAATAGGTAAGGCGGTGGTAACTGACCCGGGCAAGACAATAAGACAATGCAGAACTCTAAAACCTAGTAGTCACGAGTCACGATGGTAGTAACGCGCATAGCCATCGGTCGCCTTTTTTGACCTGGCTGGCAGAACAGCAGTTGGCCTATTCTTCAAAGAAGCCCGGGACCAACACGGGGAACCAACACGGGGAAAAAAAGGGGTCCAAAGTTTTACCTTTACATATTAATATATAGATATCCCAATAATATTCATGGGTCTAATTCTCTATTGTTCCCTCCCTCTATGGTCTATGGATCCAGTTTCGATGTCGATCACATGAGGTGCCGCCTTCGATTCCCGAATCAAGTAACTAAAAAAGTTGTTTTGTAGTTTGCCTGGAATTGGAAGTGTCCGGTTGGTGATAGGTTTGCCACCTATTACATTGTGGGACTTAGTATCTTCGGCGAATCGTGGATGCACTGGTTGTACCTCTGCCTACCTTTTTGGGGACACGGGCGTGAAGATATATTTTTTTATCAATTTGTTAAAACATTTGAACCATAAGTAAGAACAAATGGTTGATGCTTGCGGTGTTGCGTGGAAAATAACACAAACGCAATGACATATTATAGCAAAATTTATTAGATAAGTACCTAGCTTGAAATGAGTAACAACTTACAATAGCTAATTTTTATAAGATTGCTACTATTACAATCACATACCTAATATAAATTGAGAATAATATAATAATATAATCACATATTAAAATTAAGAATATTGTTTACTCATTTTTTTCCAAAATGTTGTACTTAATATTTTTGTGTTTAATTAAAAATGCAATTATTGTTTTTTAAATCTTCAGGATAATAAATGAAATGAAATAATAAATGAAATACAATAAAAAACGTTATATGTACTTAACTTAATAATTTTCTATCAAAGCCTTAAGTTGCCTAATAGGTTGCTATGCGGCGTGTCTTTAATTTTTAGGCCAATTTTTACATAAAACTTACCGGAATATACACTAAAATTCTTAGGGTGTTACCAGAACTTAATTTTTTATCATCAATTCAAAACAACACGGTGTTAAGTTTATTAATTTTAAAATCACTTCAGCCAGTATTATAATTAAAAATAATATTGGACTCCTTGGTAATACGTTAAAGCATATTTCACTAGACCGCGACCGATGGAGACCTGATTTTTATTTGCCTTATTTTGACTAACAAATCATATGTAAATAATAAGTTAGCTTCGATAAAGGCATAGTATATCCGAGAATCGAACCCGAGACCTTACGATTGTAGTAATGCTCGTAGCCAATACACCAACGAGCGCGCTGACGTAATGATAAAAATAAGAGTTAATAGAGGCTGGCTTAAATAAGTTACTAAAAACCAATAAATTTACACAAAAAGGGAATAAAAATTGCATCCAATCGTGTAAAAATTACGATAAGTAAATAAAAATACATATTTTATTTGTATAACTAGCGACCTGCCCGCGGTTTCACCCGCGTAGATTTTGTTCCCGTGGGAATATCGGAAAGGTTTATATATACTAAAACCTTCTTCAAGAATCAATCTATCTATTACAAAAATCCGCATCAAAATCCGTTGCGTAGTTTTAAAGATTTAAGCATACATAGGGACGTATAGAGAAAGCGACTTTGTTTTATACTATGTAGTGATAATTGCAATAGTATTTATTAGGTAGTCAAGTATATTTTGGATTTACGGTATTAAAATAAATAATATCAAGAATTAAATACTTATTTTTTGGGTAGTGAAGTATATTTTGGATTTACGGTATTAAAATGAATAATATCAAGATTTAATATACTTAATTGACTAAGCCTTGAATAAATTAAACAGAGAATATAATAACGTATAAATAAGTAAATACATTGGCTCAGACAGTTAAACTAAAAACATATTATAGGTACTTACTGTTATTTAATGTATATGTACAACTACGCCTACATTTTGCTATAAAAAATTTGATTGATTAATTAATTACTATCTAATAGCTGGTATATATTATTTCAAGGTAAAGCAATTTAATTTTGTAGTACAAGAGAACATAAGGACCTTACAAAGTGTTAGAAAACGTAAAAAAAAATATAAATTAAATTTCAACTTCGATAAAATCATTAATTGCTTTCATCATGTCCACCTTGTTTTTCTATGAATATCACTTATAAAGACAAAGTCGTATTTAATCTCTCAATAAACACGTTTAAACAACATTTGACTGCGTGATAACGATAACAATATTTAGCATTTAAGAGAAAAGAAAATTCACTGTGATCGATTTGGCTGTGTTGATATAAACTATGCAGTTTTGTGGGACATATTACATATTAGACATAGCCCCGTGGCCTAGACATTGTTCATATAGACCCATCTTTCGAGATCTGTGGAAATTTCAGATGATTACATGTTCTAAATATAGATGGAGCTATAAACAATCCCATCTGAGGATGATGTGTAGATTTTCGCTCATTGTACTCATTGTACCGCATCAACTATGACAACAATATGAAAGAGACGCTAACTTACGCACACGATTAAACTTATTTATAAATAAGAATGCATATTTACAGTTATAGCACCAAATTTGTTCAATTTATTGATTTACTACGACATCCGATAACATGGTCTATAAAAATTATAGTTTTTTATTAGGATAGTAAGCAAGCAGACGGCTATCCTGAAAGAAAGCTCTAATTATTGCGTATAAACGCCAAAGATGTTAACAATGCGTTGAAATCAATGTATCACGGATTAAATACCTTACCCTCCAAATAAGAATTCGATAGTAACAGGTGTCGTACCTGATTTAAATTTATTAGTAAATCGATGTTATTAAACTCGGTCGAGACGTTGCACAACTCTACAATTCTACCATTTACCTAACACAATGGGTGCGACTTAGTCGAACGAAGGCGAAAAAATGGTCCACAAGGGGTTTTGTACCATCACAGGGGAAGAATTATATTATATTACACCTAAAGTAGATATATTGTGATGAATACTAGTAGAATCTAGTTTTAGACACATACCTCGACGTGACGAAGTGTTCCGTCATAATCTGTAAATAGAGAAAATATAATTAGTTAAAAGCTAGTTATTCTTGCATATCACTCAGATATAAAATATACGGACATGTTAAATCTCAATTTTTATATATAAAATTAATTAAACTCTACGTATGTTTAAAAGTGTGATTTTGTAAAATGATATTTTAATTGAATTATTTAGTAAAGTTTAAAAAAAGAATTGCATCCCATGGATGTGGGCGTATCGAGTAGAGAGGCAGGCAGGGCCAGCTGTCTCCCCTGGAATTTGTTTACCTCCCTACTATCTACTATTGTCGATAAAAATATAATAAGATAAAAATATAAAAATGTAGTCTTAAAATGTTACGGTTTCGGTTTTGGCCGAAACTGGAACAAAAGCTGAAGTTTCAGTTTCGGTTTCAACTGAAAATCCAGTTTCAGTCAGTTATTTACTATCTGATTTGCACACAATGGAATTACAAAAAAATCTTTTTTAAAGAAACTTGGGAACAAGACAACTTTATACTCACACAGAATCGATCTTTTGACAACTTCTAAACCAGCTTAAATTCGTGTTAACTAGACATATTTTAAAATTACTTACATTAAATAATCGTCATGGCTAAGTATGTAACATCTCGATACTATTTAATAAATCTGCCAATAGTGTTCCCACGTAATTATACGAGTATGTAATAAATATCAAAAAACAATGTAAGTGGCAGTCGAAATGATTGTTATCAGTGTTATATAAATAATCCGAAGCAGATTACTCATTATAATTTTTATCAGACAGAGTTGTCAACCGTTCTTACTGTGCCATCCATCTTTGTCTAACCTGGCTTATCGACTATAGATATCAATGTGTCGACGCCATACATTATTTATGCCTGATATTTGCATTTGACTTTTCAAGGGTTAAAATCCTTGTACGAGAAACGTGGCGCATGCGTCAATACAGAATGTAGGATTTATTTTATATATACTACTGTATGTACAAAAGTATAGTGACTGTCTGCATTTTTCTTGTTAAACTCCGTGATATATATTTGTTTTGAGTCTTGATGACAGCAAATTTTTTCGAGATTTTTCTATCTGTCTATACGTTGCGGAATAGATCAATAATTGTTTTACCGATCCTAATGAAAATTGGTACAAAGTGAGAAAATACGACTGCGCAAATAATAGAATATGTAATTATTAATAATAAGTAGGTTGATACCTCCTTGTGGTGGTTCATACTTAAAAAAAAGTTTAAGAACTGTTGCTATAGACGATGGCTCTATCTACTTACTTGATTGCTACCCAGTAAAATATATTTTAAAAAATCGCGATGTGGTGTTGGTCCAGGCTCCTCTTAAAAATTGATCACTTGCCGTTTAGTCAGGCAGTTCGTAAGAGACGAACACGTGGCAACTAGGTGGTAGAACTCTGCACTGTCTCGCCCGAGTCTGGTACCGCCATCTTATCTGATTCGGATATTTTTTTCGATTTCTAATTCTAGATTAATATACCTACTTAATATACAATCGAGAGAATTGTCTATTGTATGAATAACGGCAAACCGAATTATAAGTTAGTTAATTTTCTCGATTATTATTTACCAATTTATAGAATTTATAATACGGAAAATTATTAAATGAATGAATAACAGGAAACCGAATTACAGCAAAAGTTGAACTTTATTCTATCCAAGTAGCCAAGAATAGGTACGTCAATATTAACATCTTTGGTGTCTATACGCGATGGTTTCTTGCTTGCCATCTGCTTTTTGCTATCTATCTAATAATAAATACAAAAAATAATAGCGGCAAATCGAATTGTGATTCGGATATTTTTTCGATTTGTATTTCTAGATTAATATACCTACTTAATTTACAATCGAAGGAATTATTTATTGTACCTATGTATGAATAACGGCAAACCGATTTATAAGTCAGTTAATTATCTCGATTATTATTTTCCGATTTATAGAATTTACAATACGGAAAATTAATAAATAAATGAATAACAGGAAACTGAATTACAGTAAAAGTTGAACTTTATTCGTGGATCTATGTAACCCGATTCCACATTATGCTATGAATTTGTACGGCAACATTGTTTTCGAAATTAAAATATCACGTTGCTTTTCCTAGAACGGAATGTTATATGGCAACACAAACCATACCTCCTTTTTTAAGCTATCCATATTTACCCTGATTGTATGTAACCTGACGTATGTTACCGAGTCCCATTTTATTATTTTAAGTCTTGTGTTTAGTGGTTAGACTATTCGGCTCGGATCATGGGGTCCCAAGTTAGTCGAAGATTAGGCAAAAGTGTTGAAATTTTTCGGGATAACGGTCGAAAATCAATAGTTTGAATTTAACTCCAATGTAGCAGTTCGTAAAATGTTACTATATTAGTAACACGATTCGTTTTAATTAGGTGTAGTATTTTCTATGAGGCGTAAGCTACTACTGTTTCTATAAATGTCAGATTACCAAATATCCAAATAATTTGTGGAACTCCTCGTTATTTTTAATTGCTTGCTAATGGTTACTGCTACGAATGATGGATCGTTAATTATAGATATTAGTTTATTATGTGGTAGAATTTCGCAACGTCTCGCATTGTCGTATTCAGATTTAGAAAATAAAACCACCAGTCTGTTATCTTATCCTTGTGCCATTACCACCCCGTCATTATAATGTGCTGGAGCTACAATGTCACATTAATTGAGCAACGCGCTGTTAACATATTTGGACAATAGAAGTACGAGTCTTTCCACTTGTGAACCGAAAGGAGAATGTCATTTCAGCTCCTAGCAAATTGTTAAGTTAATTTACTTATATATGATGTTCCTATTCTCTACGATTTACTAGTTCGACAGCCGTCCTCGAGTTTTAGCGAGAATAACGAAAAGCAATTGATTTATATATATATATATATATATATATATATATATATATATATATATATATATATATATATATATATATATATAGATGAGTGTATAATCTTTACAGGCGATTGAAGTATAATAAATACAATTATTTACTTGATTTCATGTAACAAAATGTGGTAATCAGAAATTTATTAATTTGTATTTTATAGATTGAGGCGTTACTTTGCGGGAATACAATATTCAGACGGAGAAAACTGCAAATTTCCGCGAACTTTTAAGTGTACCTTTGCAATGTCACTGAAAAGGAAAACACATAAAAGCGGTGTAAGAATTGGAACAAACTTACCGTAAGTCTGACAATAATGAAGACCCCAGCGGTACAGTTATCCACCCTCGTTCACCACACTTTATACCACGACAGCACCAAATACAAAAGCACACAATTTACGCACTCAATGCACGTTTCACTTCGCAACCGAAGCATCTTCAGGAGACACGAGCACTACAGCATTATTGTCAGACCTACGGTAAGTTTGTTCCAATTCTTACACCGCTTTTATATGTTTTCCTTTTCAGCGACATTGCAAAGGTACACACTCAAAAGTTCGTGGAAATTTGCAAAATAACTTGTTTTCTTCGCCTAATAATTTGTAAACATTTTTCTCATCGTAGAGCACTTTTTATAAAATAAAAAGTGTCACATAAGTTAGTCATCCATCTTTCCCTTAAAATTAATTGAATTAACATAATAGACTCAAATATTAATATATTGAAGTATAACTTGCTTTTAATAATAATGAAACAAATAATACAGTTGGACAAATTAAACAAAGTTCGCTATTATTGCTCGTACTTTTACAATAATTTTCTCTCACTAAGTTGTTAATTATAAATAATTTTATCAATTGTAAATACAAATAATAAGCCGGTTTTTTGGTTGTACTATTTGCGTTTGGTTAGTTTTGAAACCATTACATAGAAGGTATTTAAAAAATACAATTGAATCAGGTCAGCTCATGTCAATGTAAGCTTGTTATAAAATGTTATAAAATAATTATTATATGTATCACATATTATGTTCACAACGTTTTATTTTTATATATAGTGGAAACAGCGTCAACATACTATAGAGCGTCATTTCCGTACGAATAAAATTCTGAGTTAGAAAGTTTACTTCAAAATCTATTTAACTAAATAATATCACTCAAGTCAATTAGGTATTAATAATAGATCATATTCTATTAGTCGTTGGTTAACCAGAACAATAATAAAAATAAATATCAATAAAAAATACACAATTCAGTTTTTACAAGAAACACCATTTCGCATTGAGGGCTTGAGCAATTCAATTTTGTTAAATTTATCGATATCGATTAATCTTTTATTAGATTGAAATACATTTAAAGTCAAAAAAACTATGAGAGCGCGACCGCATACTCAAGAACATTTTGAAATTGAATAGATACCAACTGTACAATAGTTTACAAGTTATAAAACTTTCTTACACTTAGTGTGATTGTCCTTTTGTTGTTGGTAGGGTTTTCTATTCAGTGTCATTGTGTTCGAGACAGTAATGAATTGCTTGTTACTTTACGGCGTCAAATGTTTTGACAGCTTATATTGAGCTGTTGAATGTTGGTAACAGTTTAAGAAAAAAATATTTATTATCTGTAAGCTATCGCAGTTCCATAATTGACATGTAACAAAAGAAATAATGAACATACAGCAACTTAAGTTGTTAATAGAACGAATAACAATTTTAACATTTAATAAAATCATTTAGTATGACGTAGTTTTGATTCATGTTTTATAAACAATGGTCAATTTTTTTGAACATAGGATAGCAAGAAAATATTATACCTTTCTTTATAAAAAGATATACATTTTCTTATAGAAAGATATACTTTTCTTATGGAAAGAGATACCTTTCCTTATGGAAAAAGACAGACAGACCCCTCAAAGACACTAAAGATGTTAAATGTACGCGGCTATCCTTGTAGCCTATATCCCTGTAGGTGACAAAGTTACATATGTAAAATTACCGGATACCTTATCCTCCAAACCGTAATACAACAGGGACAAGCATTGACATTGTAGTGGCAGGAATAGGTAAAGCGGATATCTATGTCTTTTATAAAAGTTGATGCTATGTTAATATTTTTTTCTTTTTCAGTTTTATTTATAAACGTCACTGTAAAATTGTAAATACCGTTAGATTTACGATTACGAGTTACGGTGGATTATCCACCGTAGTAATATTATAAAAAAACTTATAACCAAACCAAATTATAGTCAATTTTACGTTGACATAAATATAGATTAAAATAAAATTAGTTTTAATCTATTTGTCAGACAAAATTGATATGTATTACGATGACGTAGGGTTAAGGCATCCAGACATCGACAGGCACTGACACTATTGCGGCAGGAATATGCGAGATAATACCAGATCCAGGAAAACAGTTGCAGAACTCTACCACCTAGTTTTTTTTTTGTAAAATAATCACTATCAATTCAAAACTTTTTAAAACTTCATGACCTGAAATGTCTCATCTGTGTTAATAAAATTCATACTAATTTTATTAACCCGAAAGTGTGTTTGTTTCACTTTGTGGCTAAACCACTGATCCGAATTTGATGAAATTTTGCAAAGAGATAGTTTAAGAATCGTTTTCAAATATAGACTACTTATTTTTTTAAATCGACCCCCGAATGGCTGAACTAGTGAATGTAATTTGTGTGTAAGTTTATATTGACAATCCGTTGTTCTACACGGGGGTAGAGCTTCTCAATAATAAAAATAAAGTGACAGTTATGATAAAAAAACATACAAAAAAATTTTACACCATTTTAATATAAGTAAATTAATAATAAATAAATAAATATATATTCACGGGCCAAATTACACGGACTGATCTAATCCCAAAGTAAGCAAATTATTTGCTTGTGTCAACGATACTAATACATAGAAATACATATATCAATACTTTTACATACATAATAAACATTCAAACCCGGAAATACAAACATTTATGCTTATCACACAAATGCTTGTCCCCGTCGGGAATCGAACCCGAACCCCGTTGCTTGCGTAGTCAGTGTCGCTAACCACTCGACCAACGGGGCGGTAAATATATAATATGAATGTAATTGCAATAATGTATAACGAACTGTTAGCTATGTCGCCTCGTGCTATTCCGGGCCGTGACCGCGGATGACTCACGGACATAACAAACATGTTTTCTGTTATCGTGTCTTCTTCATTACATAAATAACCAATTCAAAATAAATTGTATTTAAAATAAATGTCAAACGACACATTTAGTGTTGTTTTGTTTTAACAAAGCGTATTTGTCAGTATTTTTAATCGATTTCCTTTAAAGATTTTATGATATTCCCCTATTAGTACCAGCCGACTGGTCCAATTTAGAATAAAATTATTTATATGGAACCAAATAGTTACAATTGGGTCACATATAAATTTGGTGATCTGGTTCAAGAGTTCGGAGGATTCAGATCCGGTTAGATGTCGGTCTTAAACTACTGGATCGGTCTTAAAGGCTGCTGACTCGGCACAAAAAGAAGTAACGATTTAGAGTTAGAGAAAAATATTTAGAGATACAGAAAGAAGAAGTAATGATGATGATGGGTGACGTGAACAAAGTGGGCAGGACACTTGGTTAGACATAGTGATGGCCGAGAGTGGATAAGAAAAGTGTGGTAATAAGAAAGACGTGAACCACTTGCATGTGTTTGTCGGCTATCTTACCCCCCAAACCGGAATAAGACAGTGATAAGCACTGACGGTATTGTAACAAGGTACAGCGGTGGTACCGCGAGACCCAGGCGAGACATTGCAGAACTGTACTACCTAATAATTATGAATCATAATGGCAGTGATATAATACTATAATACAGTCCAGCTTTTACGAACTGCCTGACAGAATGACAGATGGTCTATTCTTTGAAGGAGGCCCGGACTAGCACCGTTCTATTTGCGTTCGAGAAATAGAGCCTTGTAACAGACAACTTATATATATATACATATAATAAAAATGTAAGAGGTCGAATTCTGTACATTATACATTATACATTTTTTTTATATCATAAGATAGCAAACAAGCAGATGGGTCTCCTGATGGAAAGAATCAACCATCGCCTATAGACACCAAAGGTGTTAATGTTGCGTTGCTATCTTGTGGCGAGGTCTTATGCCACATGCATAAGTTTACCGGCTACCTTACCCTCCAAACCGGAACACGACGGTGACTAGCACTGACGCTAATGCGGCAGGAATAAGCAAGGCGGTGGTACCAGACCCTTCGAGCCGATGAAAAACTCTACCACCTAGTAAAAGTACTCTAGCTCCTAGTAATAGAAGTAACACCGATTTATCATTATGATATTTTTCATCTTACTTCTAGAGTGGTAATAATTTATTGCATCATGCCTTTCTGGATCAACTATTTTACTACTACAATTTATAAACCTATTGCCCATACAATATACGATTAAGCAGTAACTTATAGCTAGATTTACCAAATACAAGACAGCTATAACATTGCATTGAAATGGAAAGGATTTCCTGCGCGAGCGCAGTCAAAGCCGCCTACATACAACTAATGACGCGTATTAATGTCAGATAATCCGACATCAGGAACATGAGCCGCGATTTAAGCTGCAGATATCAAGTTCTAGTTACTAAAAGCTACATTTTATGACCTCAATTCATTGTTGTATTTATCTTACTACACGGTGTATATATCCCTTTACTGATCTGTACAGTCCATTACGTAAAATGCCTATGAATTGTGTTATGAAATCGACTGCATTGATCTAGAACAGTGTTCCGCAAAGTGTGTACCGCGGCACACTGGTGTACCGTGATGATGAGTTGGTGTGCCGCGGAAAAATAAGGTTATCTTATAAAAATATTTTAGTAAGTCAGTAAGGGTAAGTAAAATACCTACACAAATCACGCGAGCGAATGCAATATCTTCTGCTTTCAAAGAATGCTATTGCAATGTTTTTGCCATTTGCAACGACCTATTTGAGTGACTTAGGATTGTCGACTCTTTCGAAAAAAGGGAACGCCTCAGAACGACCGACGAAGAAATGAGAGCAGCCCTGTCAACCATTACTCCACAATGTTTCGCATTAAATACCTTTTCTGAAATTTAAAGTTTGGGTTTGTTGATTAAGAATAAATGTTGATTAATATTACTTAAAAACGAACTTTTAATTTGTAGTGTACCTTCAATAATTTTAGTTTTCCTAGATGTACCTTGAGCACAAAAAGTTTGCGGAACACTGATCTAGAAAACCAAGATTGTAGTATCTAGAAAAGTGGTCTTTACCCTTCAAAAAACTATATTCCTTTATATATAAATGTTCCTTTACTGTTCTATATACTCGATTCCGTAAAATACGTATTTAAGAATTGTGTGAATTTGCCTGCATTGATCTAGGTTCTAGATTGTAGTATCTAGAAAAGTGGTTCTTAACTTCAAATAACTTTTTTGTATGTATTTTATTTACTATTTTTTATTTATTAATTAGTATTTTATTTTATAAAAAACAATATTTTTGTAGATATATCATAAGATAGCAAACAAGTAGATAACTCTCATAAGGAGAGTAAATCGTAAATAAGCACCAAAGACGTTAATCGCGCGTTGTCATCTATGTAGCGAGTGCAAATGCAGCGTACAGTTACCTGAATTACTAAAAGTTACATTTTATGACCTCTATTTATTGTTGTATTTATCTTGCTACACGGTGTATATATCCCTTTACTGATCTGTACAGTCCATTACGTAAAATTCCTATGAATTGTGTTATGAAATCGACTGCATTGATCTAGAAAATCTAGATTGTAGTATCTAAAAAAGTGGTTTTTACCCTTAAAATAACTAGAACCTATTTTTTTGTATATCATAAGATAGCAAACAAGCAGAAAGATTTCGTAAAGGAGAGAGATGTCAATCTCTTTAGGCACCAAAGACGGTAATAGTGCGTTGTTATGCGTTGTGTGCGTAGTCATCTATACGGTAATAGCGCGTTGTCATAGATGACTACGCACACAACGCATAACAACGCACTATTACCTTTTATATATGTATATATATATATATATATATATATATACATATATATATATATATATATATATATATATATATATATATATATATATATATATATATATATATATATATATATATATATATATATATATATATATATATATATATATATATATATATATATATATATATATATATATATATATATATATATATATATATATATACGGTAATAGCGCGTAGCGTAGCGTAAATATATATGGGGTCACATACAATAAACGCGTTTTTTCGTGTCTTTTTTCTCACTTTAATAACGGTAACAGGTTTTTTCACAGCTTAAATTAAAAAAAAAATATTTAATTGTATATTACTTTTCAAAAATAAAGTAAATATTAAAGGGGGCTTTCATAGAACAAACGTAATGTTTAAGCAATTTTTTACTCGATCTTAACAAACACAATCAAATCTAGGCGTGCAAAATTTAATTAAATAAACAAATGCATAAGTTAACTAATTTTTAACACAAATACGTGTAATTTTACGATATTAAGCCGTGTATACTAAATTTCATTGAAACCCGTACATCCGATTCAGTCGTAAAATTTAATAAGTATAAGTACATACACACTTACACGTATACATTGGCACTTCAAATATTAATACAAATATAGATTAGTAATACAGAACCTGCAAATAGATACGGTACTTCAATAATTGTAACCACTTCTAGTAATTGCGAGGCTCGCCACGCCCTCGTCTACCTACATACTATTCGTGTTGCCTGTAATTTGGCATTTCCGAGACTTCCTATTACAAATACGTGACAGGCTATACTGTAATCTCACTAGGAAGCATGATTGCTAATTTCTAATTTAAAAATGTGAAAGGTAAAGATTTTGGAACGAAGTTCCTTACGGCAGGCTTGGAGGGGATAGGGATTTTGCTGCGCGACCGAACTGAAAAAAATGTGATAGTAAAACCGTAAGAAAAATGCGTGGAATAAAAGCGTTAAATGAGACGTGCGCAGGCGCGACAGTCGCGTACACAAGCGAGTAGTGCCGTTTAGCCGAAGGAAGTTCGTTCCTACCTGGTGTCCCGCGACACCACATCATTTTTTCTTAAAAGTTCTACATATTTATACTTTAATAGCTGCAGCGTGTATCCCGCTACATAATGAAAGTTTTTGGCGAATCCCGCAGGATAACCTTACTTTTCCAAAATAAAGTAATCTATGTGCTATTTCAGGTCATCATCTACTTGTGTGCTAAATTTTATTCAAATCCGTTCAGTAGTTTTTACGTGATTGAGTAACAAACATCCATCCTTAAAAACAGCAAAGAAAAATATCGACACGCGGGATTTGAACCTGCGACCATTTCCCTAAAGCCGGGACGCTCTTCCGCTGAGCTAGTGTCGACAGGCTCGAGGCGGCGAAATTCTTCTTTGCTATATGATCGATTATTTTTAAGGTTTTTCCAGATTCCCAAGCACGGGGTGAGTGCTATAACACAAAAGTAATTAAAAACATCCATCCATCCAAACATCCAAACTTTCGCATTTATAACATTAACTAGCTGTTGACGTACGTGTTAATGTACAGTTTTGACTTTTCTACGATTTTATTATATGTATAGATAATATACGTAGGTCACACTATAGGTGTCGCCAGGTTGCACCATTGATAAGAGTGGTTTTGTGGAATGACGTATTCCGCACATAAGACGAAAGCTACTGGTTCAAATCAGCCAGTATCAAATTTTTCTTAAAAAATATTTTATTTTTGAGTAAGTACTGGAATAGTTTTTAAAGCGTATAATATTTATTCTATTATATATTTAAAGAGAGATTTGCATGTGGTATTTTTAACAATACACACACACACATATATACTACAACATATTTGTTTAAATGCTATGGTATTTTATAAAAAGATAGAGAAATGTTGGGGCCGGATTTGCGTCTATCGTCCCGAAGTTATTGGTTTAAGAGCCCACGACACAAAAACTAGTCCCATAAGACTACCGGATGGTATATGCATAGTTAGATTCGTCGTTAATTGGAGAATTCGAAATGGTTATGCTACAATGTAAAAAAACGGGTGGCGCTATTAAAAAATAAAAAAGAATGAAAAAAGTTCGATTTCTAGTACGATAAGACTACCGAATTTCGTTTGTTCCTCGATATATATGCGGTCTAAAGCACACGCAGTCCGGAATGCATGCGAAAATAACCGATAATAGCCGGTCACATCTACATTTATCGTGTCATTGCCCGAAGCTTTGTGACGATAGATGCAAGTGTGGCCCCAGCATAGCTGATATCAGAAGAAGATATGAATACAGCACACGTGAGTAATGTAGTCCAGATACATCTCACGATATTTCTGTACTACTGACTACTTCTGCTTAAAAATTAATTAATGATTACCAAGTCATCTCAGCTCACTGTGACGTACGACTGTAGTGAATACGTACTAATACCATCTTTGGTAGCTACAAACAATTATTATTTCTTTCCTTCAGGAAGGCCATCTTCATGTCTGCTATCCTATGATATCTATACATATAATAAAATCGCAGGAAAGTCAAAACTGTACATTGAATATTTTTTAAAAAGAATAGGTACTTGGGGCGTGATCTACAATCGATATCGAAGTCAAAAATATAGTTTTTAGAATTTTTGTCTGTTTGTCTATATGTATGTCCGGGGTAAACTCAAAAAGTACTGCATGGATTTACTTTAAATTTTGCATGATTATTACTAACAGGTCGGGTCAACATATAGGCTACATATTATCACGCTATCACCTACGGGGGAGGAGCTGTGCGGAGTAAACGAAGTCCGCGCGGACAAAGTTTCGGGCAACAGCTTGTATTAAATAAGCACATTATCAGCTATCCGGCGAGTACCTACACAACACATGAGAGTATTATGGTCATGATAATTCTCACGATATTTATGTACATACTTTTATATAGTACCCCTTAAACCATGAATTAGTACCCCTTAGTACCCCTTAAACATGTAGTATCACTATTATTCACACAATTATTTATTTTTTCTTTTTTTTTAATATCATAAGATAGCAAACAAGCAGATGGGTCTCCTGATGGAAAGAGTCAACCATCGCCTATAGACACCAAAGATGTTAATGGTGCGTTGCTATCTTGTGGCGAGGTCTAATGCCACATGCATAAGTTTACCGGCTACCTTACCCTCCAAACCGGAACACGACAGCGACAAGCATTGACGTTATTGCGGCAGGAATAGGTAAGGCGGTGGTACCAGACCCGGGCGAGACAATGCAGAACTCTATCACCTAGTAGCCACGATGTTAGTGACTCGATAGCCAATCGGTCGCCTTTTAAGACCTGCCTGGTAGAACGGCAGTTGGCCTATTCTTCAAAGGAGGCCGGGACCAACACGGCGAATTCTTTTCAATAATTGTCATGATATGCCTTGACAGACTGTGAATAAACCCATAAAAGTTATTTATAAATAATTCACTCGCCCCTATACAATTTCAGTGATTTCATCACTAACCAGTTTATATTACTTATAAAATAAAATCCACCTTCCCGCGTTACAAAAACTTGTTTCAAATTTACATACAAATGACATATTGAAAATACGAAGTCGGTGTTATTTTTCTACGTTGCAACCTGTTTTGAATATTATTTGTAGGTATTTTGTTGGTAATTTTAAAATTTTAATTATGGTCTACGCTTATAACCTTTTTTCCATCCAAAAGACCAACTACACTTTTTTAAAGTATCATCATGTCCGTTTCCCTTGCGGAGTAGGCGGAGTAAACTAAACGTCTATAGACTTTGTCGTTCAGCGAGCGAAATATTAACAATTATCGACTGTTTTTAGCGACAACCGGAACCGACTTCGAGGCGCGGGAGTGGTTATACACCACTCCGCCAGACTCAGAGCTGCTACTGAAATTTTAAATTTTTCGAGAAAAATCTCGAAAAACCTCTATAAAGCTTTTGCCTGACCCGGGCATCGAACCCGGGACCTCTTATTCTAAGCCAAATAGGCTACTTCTACACCACGGGGCAGTCGCACGTTTTCCATTCTATGAGATTATTACAAAAATGTTTTTAGTATAAAAAATAAAGTTTTTTTTGCACCGTATTGATCAGGCCGCTTTTGAAGAAAAAATCAACTGATTTCCTGCTACGCATTTCGTAAAAGGCAAAAAAACTGGCTATTAACTAGGTGGTAGAGTTCTGCAACGTCTCGCCTGGGTTTTGTTGTCTATGCCTTATCTAATTCTGAAGCAACAGCATCGCTCCTTGTCGCTGTCGTGTGTTCCGGTTTGGAGGGCAAGGTAGCCGGTAAACTTATGCAAGTGGCATTAAGCCTTCGCCACACGGATAACATCGCAATATTAACATCTTTGGTGTCTACAGGCGATGGTCATCTTCTACCCGGTGAGTTATCTGCTTATTTGCTGACTTATAATTAGTGCTTCTTATCTTATACTACCGCAGCTCTCGTTGAGTGTAGTAGTGCTCGTGTCTCCTGTGCCTCAAGCACGAACTCCTTGCGAAAAAGTATTCGTATCGTCATCGAGAAATAAACGTATGAAAAATGATCAGCGCCCCTATCGTACGTAAATGGAACTAAATTTCGAAGCACAAGCAAATTATTGAACTTTCGTATCGCAAACGTATCGAGAAATACGTGAAACGTAACAAAATTGCGAGCACGAACGGCGTTTTGAAGTATCGTATCGCAAATTTCGAAGGCTGGGTATCGAGAGGTGACGAATCTTTTTTCACTTACAATTTGCCCGTGAAAAAAGTTTCGAGTTGTTTAAAATTATTTATTACGCTCGTTTTTTTAAAAATTAAGTAGTTTTAGTTACTTCCGGATATTAATACAATCAACGGAAAGCTAAAAAATGCAAATACCACCTATATTTCAACGTAATTCTCTATTATATTCTCATTGGAAGTTTACTTCAAGATGAAGAAAATAATAGACGAGATTCGATGTAAGCAATTTTTATTCTCACATTTTTATTTGTGGTAATTTTTCACTGTTTACATTTATATTACAATACTGGCTGTTGCCAGTGACTTCGTCCGCGCGGACTTCGTTTACTCCACACTGCTCCTCCCCCGTAGGTGATAGCGTGGTAATATGTAGCCTATATGTTGACCCAACCTGTTAGTAATATTCATGCAAAATTTGAAGTAAATCCATGCAGTACTTTTTGAGTTTACCTCGGACATACATACAGACAAAAAGACATACAGACAAACAGACAAAAATTCTAAAAACTATATTTTTGGCTTCGATATCGATTGTAGATAACGCCCCAAGTATTCTTTAAAAAAATATTCAATGTACAGTTTTGACTTTCCTACGATTTTATTATATGTATAGATTATTTTTCAGAGAAGTTAGATGTAGGACTAAACAGAGAAAAATATTTGATCCTATGGATTTAAATGGTACCGAATTTAAAAATAAATATCGCCTCAACAAAGAGGCTCTTACATTTCTCTGTGAGCAACTCCGCCGAAAAACTTCATTAAGACTGAGTTCCAGGATAACTCTAGAGCTTATTTCCTTAGAGGAATCTTGTTTCTGGAAGAAAGGATCCAATCTTCACTTCACATCACGAAACAAAAAACTGCACATAATAAATAAGTTATATAAAACTTCCAGGAAGTACTTTTCCATGAACTTCACCATAGTTATGTACTGCATAAAGCTAGTCTAGTTTTCATTTTATAATATTTTATTTATATTTAATGCGAGGAAACAATTTAAATGTAATGTTTTCGAGAGCCCGTACGATTGATTATAAACAAACTTGACCTTGTCTTTGTTTGGTATCGTATACCTATGTGAAGTGCCAAGCGGTCGTCTCGTTCAAAAACCGTAGAACAACGTAAGATCGTTGTTAGAATGGTTTCGTCAAAATAAATTTGATTTTTCTTAGAGTAGAGAATGCATTTCTTTATTTTTGTGTATTTTATTAATTATGCTTGAGGTAGGTGTGATTTTAGTTATCAATAAATATATTTCTATATAGAATATAATGAAACCGATAATATACGATTAAGTTTTTGAACGAAACTAGTACCTTCCTGCTTACGTTAGGATGACGTCACTAGCGTAATCGTATCGAGGTCTCGAGAGTCGATAGAAGGTACTTCGTGCTTCCTACTATCGTCATACTCCGTTAACGTATCGAGTCCTCGATACGTTAACGATACGAAAACGCTTAAATTTCGTGCTTGAGGCTCTGAAGATGCTTCGGTTACGAAGTGAAACGTGCGTTGAGTGCGTCAATTGTGTGCTTTTGTGTTTGGTGCTGTCGTGGTATAAAGTGTGGTGTAAAGTGTGGTGGACGAGGGTGGATAACTGTGCCGCTGGGGTCTTCATTATTTTTAGACCTACGGTAAGTTTGTTTCATTTCTTACACCGCTTTTATATGTTTTCCTTTTCAGTAACATCGCAAAGGTACACTTAAAAGTTCGCTGAAAATTGCAAAATAACTAGTTTTCTTCGTCTTATCTTATAATTTGCTATCTTATAATAGTCGTTGATATACATATATAAAATAATTATATATGTATATCAACGACTAAATTTAAAAACTACAATAGTTAGCCTATAATTTATTAAGCCTGTTTTGCTAGACGTAATCTTTCGCATTTTTTTTTAATGTCGTAACGAGATTTGGCATTCATAAAAACATAAATGTTAATATTCCTACACTATGCATAACATAATTATTAAACAAATTAAAACCGCACCGTAAAAAATTAAATTTAGCGAGTAAAATGTATGATATAATTGTACCCATTTATGTAATTTAAAAACAGTTTGCCAAGTGTGTGTCAGACCACGCACAATGCAGGGTTTCGTAGTCAATTACAACATACAACAGTAGTCATTATAACAATGCGCACTAACAAGAGGGATTTTTCATTATTTTATAAACTAAAATAATGAAAAAGTCCTCCTAAAACTAAATTGTTACATAAAATTTTACCATTTCACCGGTAACGGCGGAATTAACCGAAATAACTTTTCCAAGAACATTTTTTAACCATATTCTACTAGCATGAATTTTCTCACAAATCCAGAAACAACCATTTGGCTGGCACACTTGACTCTAACAAAAAAGAAATTCGTTTTGGTTCCCGGGATCCTTTGAAGAATAGGCCAACTGCGTTCCGTCAGGCGGTCGTAAAAGGCGACCGATTGGCTATGCGAGTCACTACCATTGTGGCTACTAGGTGGTAGAGTTCTGCATTGTCTCGCCAGGGTCTGGTACCACCACCTTATATATTCCTGCCGCAATAGCGTCAGTGCTTGACTCTTTCCATCAGGATATATATATAGGATATATATATATATATATATATATATATATATATATATCCTATATATATATCCAGGATATATATATATATAGGATATGGCCTATTCTTCAAAGGATCCCGGGACCAACACCGGGTAAATATGTTTAAAAAAAATCACAAACGGATCTTTTAATCGAAAAATACTTTGTCCCACAAATGTGATAGGTGGCAAGCCTGTCGCCAAACCAGGCACTTTCGAATGCCGGGCAAATTTGTGTTTATCAGAAAACTAAAAAAACACTTTTTTTAAGTGCCCGACCCGGGAATCGAATCCGGAACCTCATGTGGTCAACGCCAACGTTGGACCACTAGACCACAAAAGCAACGTTGTTTTTATTAGAAAACTGAAAAAACACATTTTTAAACTGTGTGACCCGGGAATCGAATTTGGGACCTCATGTGGTCAGCACTGACACCACTAGACCACAGGGCAATTTATTATTTAACTAATTGAATTCATTTATATATAAAACATTATATGTAAGAAGCCACAAGAAAATATTTGTATTTAATATTGCGTAACTCATTCTGCGGCCATTGCCGTTGGCCAACAATAAAAGGCGAGCATAAATAATAATTAGTGACTGGGAATCAAACCCGAGCCATTCTTTAAGATTAACGATACACCGCGTCCCTCGAGGCGTTTTGAAATTATTAATAACAACTTTTTGATTTATATCTTCATAGTTATATTTTAGTGAACGTAAGAACTCTAATCGGTTATAATAACTAGATATATAAATATTAATAGGTTTAATTATTAATAATTATTTCTGTTATGGAATTATTAATTTTATGTTCTTGTATCATAACTGTGTCATTTTAATAATACTAACTAATCTAATATGTTTAACTAAGAAATTCTAGTACATATAAATTAATTTTGAATGTCTTAGGAAACAGCTGTGATGATGTAAATGGAAGTTTGTACGTTTTTCAATTGATTTTTAATAATATTTAATCTTCATTTGATTCATTCAAAACTGCTTAATATTAAAAGTAACGTCAACAATTACATTAGTCGATTACTCTGATTGCTGTCATTAGAGGTAACCTCAAACAATCCAGGAACTGACGCCACAAATATTACAAAAAATGTGTGTATTTTTTTAAATTATTAGATAGCAAATAAGCAGATGGGTTTCCTGATGGAATAAAAGAGTCAACCAAGTTGATAAAACCAATTTTCGATTAAAAGATCCGTTTGTGAAATATTTTTTTATATATATTATTATAAGATAGCAAACAAACACATGGGTCTCCTGATGCAGAGTCAACCATCGCTTATAGACACCAAAGATGTTAATGGTGCATTGTTGTCTTGTGGCGAGGTCTAATACCATATGCATAACTTTACCGGCTACCTTTACCGAAACACGACAGTGACAAGCACTGACGCTATTGCGGCAGGAATGTAAGATGTTGGTACCAGACCCGGGCGAGACAATGCAGAAATCTACCACCTAGTAGCCATGATGGTAGTGACTCGTATAGCCAATCGGTCTCCTTTTACGACCTGCCTGGCAGAACAGCAGTTGGCCTATTCTTCAAAACAGCTCGAGACCAATACGGAGAAATATGTGTATTTTTATGTATGTGTGTGTATGTTTGTATGTGTGTGTGTGTGTGTGTCCGTGTATGTGTGAGTAACTCTTACACATATGTCTACTTTATAAAAGGTGTTGCTTTTTAGGTTTATCTTTATAATTATATTTCAGTGAAAAAAGTTTATTGTATAACTATTCGTTCTAAAACTGTTAATAATAAGAATAACTAATTTAAATTGACTACTTTGACTGACTGAATTAGACTTTTATAAAAAACATAATATTTCACAAATGAATAAAAATTGTTTTTGAATTCCCGCAATATTATTTATATATCCCGCAATATATTTAAAGAAGTATCCAACGGCACTCCGTGTTGGTCCAGGCTACTAAAGAACTATGCAGAAGTAGCACCTAGTGGCCACGATAATAGTGCATCGTATTCACCTCTTACAAACTGCCTGGCATAACGGCAGATTGTCTATTCTTAAAAAAGGGCCTGGACCAATACAAGGTATATATACTTTAATCGCGTGGTCTATTATTAGTAACTTGTGATAAAAGCTATGTTTTCCTTAAAAAAGAATATTTTGCTTAGAAGGAAGATCTTAATTGCATTTTTTAAGTGACAAGGGAATGCTATCCGGGACCAATGTCTTAACACGCATTAGTACGCGATGCGTTAGTAGGTACGCAGTCTAATACGCAATGCGTATTAGAAGGTCACTGCTCGGGAAACGTTAGATCAGTAAATTAAGTGAAACTTATGGTTGGATTTTCACAAGTCTTTATGATAAAAATACCACCATTTTTAGGTATATGTCGAAAGGAGACTCTCGTCAAATCGTTTTTTTTTTGTATATCATAAGATAACAAACAAGCAGATAGGTCTCCTAGTGGAAAGAGTCAATCATCGCCTATAGATACCAGATGATAATGATGCGTTGCTAACTTGTTGCGTGGTCTAATGCCACGTACATAAGTTTACTGGCTACCTTACCCTCCTAAGCAGAGTACGACAGTGACAAGCACTGATGCTATTGTGGCAGGAATAGGTGAGGTGGTGGTACCAAACCCGGGCGAGGAAATGCAGAACTCTACCACCTGGTAGCGACGGTGGTAGTGACTTGCATAGCCAATCGATAGCAAATCAAAGGAGCCCGGGACCAACACGGGGAAAAGAATAGGTGGTAGAATTCTGCAATTCGCCCGGGTTTGGTACCACTGCAACCTATTTCTGCCACAATATTATAGTAGCAGAAATAGGTTGTATAGTAGACCCATTTGCTTATTTGCAATCTTATGGCATAACAATAAAACCTATTCATCACGATGGTACTGACTCGTAAATGGTACTGATTCCCCTTTTACAAACTGCCTGGCAGAACGACAGATGGTCTATTCTGTAAATGGGGTTTTAACTAACACGGATTAATTAAGATATCCTTAATTATATTTTATAGTTAATGCCGGTTTCCTTTAAGCAATAGATCTATGGCTTTACTGCCACGCATATTGTATAACACTAAACGTGTCGTTACCCGGGCTCAATAAAACATTTTCCAGGCGCAGTTGCATCAGTGCTTGTCACTATCGTGTTCTTTGGAGGGTAAACTAGCCGGTAAACTTTGTCGTACCCACAAAGAAACCGATGTGATATTTTTACGTTTGTGCTAGATCTAGTAATTTGACTTGTCTAGATTTTTTTAAACTAGAATATTCACTGACATTCAGTTGACTCTGCCCACTCTAGAAGAAAAACTGAATATCATCACGCCAGTTCCCTTGCGGTTCAGACAGAGTTAAACTTCAATACACTGTTCGACTCATCCTAATTTACCAGATCGTCGGTTTATGAGATGAGTGGTGATCGCCATATCTGCAATTTAACGACCTGTGCGTTATGTGCTAAGCCTAGGTATAGTAGCATTGAATTATTACTACCAGACTTGGAGCTGCTATTGAGACTTGTATTTTAAGGCGACATCCCAAAAGGTGAAGGTTATTAATTCGGCGGGGTGTTTTGAGAAAAATCTCGAATAAGCCAGGATTTCATCATCTAAGGGAATAGACTAACCCCTAGACCAGGAGGCAGTATTATGAGTGTATAAACAAAAGGTTATGTTAGTTACGCTTTTTTAACTTTTATTACTCCTCGCTATCTATTATGAATAGTATATAATGAGTGTCTTCAGTATAACATCGACATGTTTTATACATGTTAAACATATCTTAAAATTATTATCTGTAGTTTATGTTCCGTTTTATAGCCAGCTCGTTTAATAACTACATTTTATTTTGAAACTATCCCAGTATATATTACCCCTTAAGTAGAGTTTTTTTTTTTATCATAAGATAGCAAACAAGCTGGGTCTCCTGATGGAAAGAGTCAACCATCGCCTATAGACACCAAAGATGTTAATGGTGTGTTGCTATCTTGTGGCGAGATCTAATACCACATGCATAAGTTTACCGGCTACCTCACCTTCCAAACCGGAACACGACAGCGACAAGCACTGATGCTATTGCGGCAGGAATAGGTAAGGCGGTGGTACCAGACCCGGGCGAGACAATGCAGAACTCTACCACCTAGTAGCCACGATGGTAGTGACTCGATAGCCAATCGGTCGCCTTTTACGACCTACCTGGCAGAACGGCAGTTGGCCTATTCTTCAAAGGAGCCCAAGACCAACACATGTAGAGCACAAGTTAAAAGGCCCTATACATGAATTTACTGGCTATATAAAAGGAGGCCGGGACCAACACGGCGGAAACTTCTCGTCCGGAACTAGTAACACCGCCTTAACTTTTTATATTATTAGATAGTAAACAAGTAGATAGCTCTTCTGATGGAAAGATTTAACCACTTCCTATAAACACCTGAAAGATAATGGTACGATGTTTCATTTTATAGTCGGCTCGTTTAATAACTACACTTTATTTTGAAGCAATCTCGTTTATATTAACGAGGGAGTAAAGTTCCACAATTTCTCGTCCGGAACTAGTAACACCGTCTTAGCTTTTTATGTCATAATACAGCAAACAAGCAGATGGCTCATCTGTTGGAAATATTTAAGTACTGCCTTTAGATATCTGAGAAGTTAATGGCGCGATGTTCCATTTTATAGCCGACTCGTTTAACAACTACATTTCTTTTAAACTATCCAGTTTATATTAACTTGAGGGTGAAATTCCACAATTTTTCCTCCGGAACTAGTCACACCGCCTTAGCTTTTCAAATCATAAGATAGCAAGCAGTTAGATGACTATCCTCTAGACACCTGAGATATCAATGGTGGTATGATGTTTCAATATATATCCGGCTAAACGTGCCGGATAATAACATTTAATTTTGCAAATAGTTTCACTGGATAGCCAGTTTATATTAATTTTGGTGTAAAGTTAAAGCAATTTGTCACCCGGAACTAGCAACCCACGCTTAGCTTTTTATATCATAAAATAGCGAACAAGCAGATGGCTCTCCTAATGAAAAGTCATAACCACCGTCTATAGACACCAGCAAGGTTAATGGTGCGATGCTATTCATGTGGCGGAAAGGTAAACCAGCGTACTATTAACATGTCCTGCGTCTACGAAAGATGGTTGTCATTTTCCGGAACGAGAGCTATGTATTTATTTGCTGTCTTATCAATAAAAATGAAAAACCCCACAATGCAGATAGAAAGATTAAGAATCTGATTCAGTGAGTCATTAATGTATGCACAGATAGTATTTTTAACATTAAGACAACTGTATTTATGCTCTAAACATAATTCTATGCGTAGCATAACTAACAAGGATTAATTACGTGTCATATCATTTCTATGCTGAAACGTTGATGAGCACGTTTTAACCATGCCATGTTCATTAGCAACAGTATTTTTTCTGTATTTTGTAGTAGATATATTGGTGCTACATATAAAAAGTCATTATATAAAACGTGTTAGAAAAAAAAATAAGCACAATCAGGAATTGAAATTGCTGCATTTACAACCGTCTTGTCAAAAGGACTCAATGTGTATATATGTTTTTTTACGTTTGTTACTTCAGAACTAGGCGATTTATTAATGGATTTTGAAAATGTTAAACAAAGTGGATTACCATTGGCAAATCCTGATTAACCGGAACGTCTACTGGTGATCGGTTCACTATGCCTATCTCGCAAGGCAATAGGGGTGATAATATTTATCTATTTATACCTAAAAATGTTTACATGTTTATAAGTTACTTTTACTGCAAACACTTTATAATTTTTTTTTTGTGTTAGTTACGCCATTCATAATTCAAGAACGGCTGAACCCATTTTCATGATTTTTGTTTTTTGGATTTGTCTTCTCTGGGAATAATAGGATAATAAGTATCAAAATATGATATACATCTATAAAAAATATCAATAAAAAATTATCTCCCTGGCACGTCGTTAAAATACTTGATTTTTTAAATTAACATTTTATTTATTACTTATTTATAATCCTAATGAAAAAATATAACTTATAATTTTATATTATAAATAAAATAAATGTGCTCATTCATTGACTGTTAGGTAACGTAGTTCGCCGCGTCAGCTAGTATTTAAATAAAATAAAATCTACAATATTTAATTTTACCTTCACCTTTTTATATTGAAAGCAGAGATATCGAAAAATGTAGAGCACGCGCAACAACTATTTTTATATGGGATGGTATACTTTCCGTGTTATCACATTTTATTAGATGAAAATCTGATGCAGGGTTCCGGAAATACAGGCAATGAGAGGTCAGCTGCTGCAGTTTTAAAAAAAATCCTATTATAAATGCGAAAGTCTGTCTGTCTAGACCAATTTTCATTAAATTTGGCATGAAAGTAGTTGAAGAGCCTGGGTCAACATAGGCTAATTTTTTTTTTTAAATCTACCCTTAAAAGGTTGAAATAGGGGATAAAATTTGTAGAAAAAGCTATCTTGACGACATATTAATCTACTCGCGGGCGAAGCTGCGCGGGTCAGCTAGTTATCTATAACTGCTTAGCTTTTATAGCGCGCCGTAAATCCCATTAAAATGATTTTGCTGCTGCTAATGGTAATATTATACAAAATTACTTTTGTTGGACTTTTTGGTGCACTATAAAAACTCAAGATTATCATTTAAAAAAAATTTAACACAGTAAAACTGCAGCAACTAACTTCCCATTTTCTGTATCTCCGGAACCCTACATCAGATGTTTAACAAATTAAAATGAGACTACACGGAGTGTGTCTTCACAAATAAAAAAAATATTCCAAAATTGGTTTTCAGTTTACCGTGTTTTCGGGTAACAAAGATAAAAAAATATACAGCCAAATTGATAACCTCCTCCTTTTGGAAAGTTTGTAAAAAGGCTTTTATTTCACGTACCGATTATGCTCATTTTTAGGGTTTTGTATCCAAAGGGTAAACGGGACCCTTTTACTAAGACTTCGCTGGCTATCCGTAATCTAATAAAAATATTATTTACCTAACTTCAATTACAAAAAACCTTTGGAATGTAAAATGATAATTTCAGGATAATGTACAGATTTAGAAGATTGAAGATTCTTTCATAATTTGTGAAGAAAATCATAATTGATTTTATTCTATCTACGCAAGAATAGTTATATAACTTTGATGTCTTTCTTTCTAAAAATATATATTTTTTTTAATAAAACTGAAGGCAGTTTAAATTTCGTTATTACCTACACTTTTAATTTTGTTTCATGCGTAGGCTTAATGTAGATAGGCATATATTTTTCAAACATAAAGCAGATAAAACAGGGTTTGTACAACTTGATATTTTTAATGTACAATTTGATGCACAGTTTAACAATTTTAATTCCTAAAAACACGAGCGTCGTAATTAATTTTTAACTTCCCGCTACGTAGTACGTAGTGTACGTAGATAGGAAGTTACTGAATTTGCCCCGATTTTCGAAAATCGAATTTTTACCGGATCGCCACGTTTTGAGGTCCTAGGAATCTTTTCCGACTATTTTCGCGATGACGTTAGTATGTCTGTATGTCTGTATGTATGTGTGTGTGTGTATGTGTGTATGTAAACATCGCATAACTTTTGAACGGCTGAACCGATCGATACGCGGTTGGTGGCATCGATTGGATTCTGCTCAACTTAGACTTCTTGAAAGTTTGAACCAAGTCTGCCTAGGAGATTTTGAGAAATTTTGAAAAAACCCTAAAAAAAATATTTTTATTTAACATAATTAGTATTTTTTTAACATAACTTCCAGATTAATGTACCGATTGAGTACAAAAATTAATCAGCTCTATTCCTCAAAAAACTACATCTAATGCATAAATTGTATCAAAATCGGTTTATCCATTTGGGAGAAATCGTTGACAAAAAATTTTAAAAAGTGTTTTTCGACATAACTTCAAAATTTTTCAACCAATCATTTTTTGGTTTTCTACAATATTTTAGTACTAAAAAAATTACGTCAAATGGAATTTCAAGAATCAAAATCGAATCTAATGTTCAAAAGTTACAACTTTTCAAATATTAAAATTACGTCATTTTTAGCAAATTTACTTTATATTTTTTAAATAATTTTCAGGCTAATACACCGATGGACTTAAAAATCTTATCAGCTTTTTTCCTTTAAAAACTGCGTCAAATACCGTTAATTGGATCAAAATCGGTCAATTTGCTTAGGCTTAAAGATGAAAATATTTGAAAAAAATGTTTTTTTTGACATTGCTACGAAATTTTTCAACCTATCGATTATTTAGCTAAAGCAATATTTTAGATCTCAAAAATTGAGTTGAATGTCATTCGAAAGATCAAATTCAATCAGCGTTTCCAAAATATACAACTTTTCAAAAATCAATATACTGCCATTTTAGCAAAATAGATGTTTGAACTGAAAAAAATCTATGCTTATAGTTTTTACTCTTTTGAGCTTAAAATACCTTCATTTAGCGGGAAGTTTCAGGGATGGCCTGTAGGTTCAACCGCGTACACTTTTTTTTTAAAGAATCACTAATTTCATGGTGAGTAGTAACACCAAATAAAACTATTATTCATTGCAATATCTTTTTATTATTTAATTTAAAACTTCTATTAATTAGTTTTAAGACTTCCACTTAAAAGCAATTTTACTGCTCCATAAAATATTTTTAGAGTCTAATGTAAGTAACTTTATTAACATAGTTTCGAAAACGTTATAATGTTAATTTTCATCTCAATTTTTTTAGAATCAGATGTAGGTAACTTTTATAACGTTGTGTATAAAATGTTATAATGTTAATTCTCATCTCAAATTATGAAGGTAATTGCTCAGAATACGTATAAGGTAAAAATTATACATGGATTATGTAACGTAACGTAAAGTGTTTTGACTTGAAATAATTAGTTTTATTTTGAGAGAATAAAAAATGATTCAGCTTTAAGAGTGAATAAAATCAGATGAAAAAAATTTAAGAACTAGGTATAATAAGTTATTAAATATTCTTCTATTGTCTATATATACTAAACGTATATACGTATTTATATAAAGATAAATATGATATACAAATTCTACTAAGACAGAAAGAGGAACGCTAAAAAATATTTGCTTAGGTAAAATGATCTTCAAATAAACTACTACTTTACGGACCACATTTAAATTAACAATATAAATTTGTTTGTAATTAATTTATTCTAAGTATTATTTTACTCATTATAAAAAACAAACTTTATCATGTGAAATGAATTAATTAAAAAAGAAAATAATAATATATTTCCTTGACTTTTCTGTTATTTACTCATCTTGATTTTAGGCAATTTGTTGATATAATTATAATTTAGGAGTTTATTATACACTGTACTCTTTATTTAACAAGATTTAACTATTTTGGCATTTAACTAACTTTGACACATTATTTTTAAAGTGCAAACTTTTATGAGTATGTTAGACGATTTTTGGTAGGGCAAAATCTTACGGGTTTGCATCAGCAACATGCTATTGTATAAAATGAAATTATGATTTTGTTAATTTTTAATATTACAACAAGTTTTAAAATACAAAAAATAGTTTTAATTTGGCACTTCTGTATGACAGTCTTCACGATTGCCTCCGATTTTTTTTATATGAGCGTGTGTTTAAACCTATTTTTGGAAAAAATATTATCTATAAATTATTTTTAAAATATTTATATTTTAACTATATAATATGTATGTACTTAAAGAAAATACTTTTATTTTAATATAGTTGATATGCATATATTTTTTATGTCTATGAGTTAGGCCGTAGCCAACAGTCTGTAACTGTGCTGCCATACCTGTGTTAAAATTTTGTTATATCTAACATCGTTATGAGATAGGCCTATCATCATGTCGCATTTTTAATAGTGGCCATCAATTCCTTAATAATAATCAGTACATAAAGACGTAAAGCCTTTATTTAAAATAGCAATGTAATATGCTAAGGCAGGTCGTTATTTATTAAGTAATACAATTTTTTAAAGTTACAGAACAATTTAACTCTACATTGATATTTCTGAGCAAATTTTAAACATAATAATGTAAGTAATATTCAGTATTTGCAGTTGATAAGGGCTGTGCCTACCGTAGCAACAAGATAAAAAATTGTAATTGTTGTTATCAGTAAAATAGTGTTGCTAAGTGTTATGGTAAATATTCACGTAGGTACGCGCTCTACGAAAATAGAGTCAGACAAGTTGACGTCGTAAGTGTGATAATACTTAAGCAAAGCTCTTTTCGTTATTATGCCAAATATAATAAAAAACTATAAAAATTCACTGCACTGGAATAAAAAAAAACTCACCACAAAATTTGTAACATGAAGAAAATTTTGACATTTTTCATTTTTTGGCACTTTATAAGAGCCAAGATTTTTATGATATTCCGACACTGTAGCACTTGTCTTCACTCAGTATTTTTATCATAGAGCTAGATACCAACTCTATCTCAATTTTTATTGAAAATTAATCATTAAGTCTTTATTTCACATTTCTTCTTCACTGTCGTTGTTAAAATATGAACTTATTGACTTGAGTGACGCTTCGAATGCATAAAAAACAAAAGATGATACGTGTTCGCGCGTCGATTGTCGTCACGAGAAGGCGCCGGCTACACGACGCGAGTATCACTCGCGCCAAGCCAACGGATTGTGTAAACGCGCGCCACTCGCTCGACCGGCGTCGCTGGCGGGGGCGGCGCGGGGGAGGGTCGCACGCACACATGCTCCCCTCAGAACTCTCATCCATTACTAACGTTCCTATTTTGAATACGCGCTGCGCCAATCTAGCTTCTATGCGTTAGGTATAGGAAACTCGAGGGACGTGACGAGTGTACCGCAACCGACATCACGCATGGGGAAAGAGAGGTAGAATTTTCCCAAGCGCGAGTAAAGGACGCAGCATTATCGGTAGTTTGGCCGCGTAACGCATGTGTTGGACGCAATAGAATAGTGCGGTACTGTCAGACTTTGTAAGTACGCGTGGATGAGAAGTGTCGTGTCTTGAAATTTAAATGAGGGATCTCTTGGCATCGAATGTGACTTGGGTAGCGGTTGAAGAATACTATTATCATTACAATTCATTAGACATTTTATTATTTTTAAAGTTATATTTAATTCTATATACAAACAATTTTTGTTTTCGTAACACGTACATAACTCGTACCTATAATAATATTTATTTTAACCGTCGTAAATATCAAATTTGAGAATATTTATTTTCTACGCGTGACTTTCGTACATTATTTTAAAAACCGTCTATACCTACTTTCACAGCCTTTTTGACTACGCGTTCATGACTCTATCATTCCGGTGTTATATTTTTTAAAGAAACCAATTATTAAGTCATTTTTTACTATTATTTAAACCACAAAAGAGAAAAGATTAATTAAGATAATAAAAGAGAAGAAAACACTTCGAAAAATGATATAGAATTTTTATAAGTGTTCCGACTTTTTTAACAATTCACACAAAGTAAAAAGTAAACAAAAAGAAAAATTACTTGGAGGAATAGCATAATGCAAAAAGTTAATCATAATACATTAATCCCTATTATAAAAAAAAGTATCTTCACGCCCGTATCCCCGTATTATACTAGAATTATTATTAAATATCACTTATGATGAAAATAATTTAAAAAATATGAAAGCAAATTTTAATATGTGAAGAGAATGTGGCCTAAGTATTACTGTAATAGAGCAAACAGAAAGAAATAAATATTTGTAATAACAAATATTTAAATAAAATATAAAAATAATTTTAAATATCATATAGAAATAAAGATAACACATATGAAATTTGAAATGTTAAGAGCGAATGGCCTTCATAATATTGGAATCGGGTGTAAAGACCTCAAGGCACTCCTCTGGTGTAATTTTAAACATTGTGATGCGTAAAATATATTTCTCAGTTGATAGGCTTACACACGCCACACCCACAGATGGCTATTAAAATTTTAAATATGTTTTGAAATTTCTCATCAAATTTTGAATTATCTATTTAAATGCGTTTCCTATTGAATTTTAAATTAACACGAAGATTATATTGGCGTTCGCTGATGATTTCAAATTTTTAAACGATTCAAATGATTTATACAGAATAGCGTGTTAAGTTCACAGGTGTTCAAAGTCTAATTTGTTGGTCTTTGATTTATTTGAGCTCAGACTGGCTATAGCTTGAAGTTAATTAAACATATTTGGTAGATTTTTAGAAAGTTGTCTAACCAGAAAATAATGACGGAGCGCTGATTCTTTCTTTAATAAGTTTTTTCACATGCATATAATGCAATGGTGTGAAGTTTTTGTACATAACCCTCATCTGTCCTTTTTGTACTTTTATTGTATATCCAGTATCCAGTATTTTTTATCCTATAACCCAGTCTAGGAGAAAATGAGTTACGAAAATGTTACATTTTCATAACTAATTTTCTCCTAGACTGGCTTATAGGGAAATTAGATTTCTATGAATTCTATTGTACCTATGGGTCCATTAGAGTCGTTATTAGCTATGTTATCATTTTGTCATTATCAGCTTGTAGCTGTTATCGTAAGAAATATTTCTTAAATAAAAATGTATATTTCAAGTCTTTAGCTAAGTAGGCAAATTAGTGGACTCGAAAGGCAGGCGTGACTAGAATACTTGTGTCAATGTAATTAATTCTATTATAATTTTGTGACTTGTGTGTATCAGGCTAATAATGGCTGTTCCTTATTTAGGCAATATCGAAGGTATATGTGTGCCGAGTAAAAGAAAACATTTTGTATAAAATGATACTAACTCAAACTGAAGTTGGATTTTTTTGTAATTTTTACAAAACAAACTTTGTAAATCCTTTGCTTTACAAAATTTACAAATGCAAATACATATCTCCATAAAATCTAATATATTCTAATTAGTTAAAGCTTTCATGTGTGATGATCTTAGTTGTGATCGCATGTTAAAATAATATAGTGACAGCACATATAATTTGCAATGTTGCGTTGAGCCTGTTTATCATTACAAAAGATTACAGATATCAGAGTTTATATTAATATCGATCATATTAGCAATACTTAAAGGTAATATGTAAAATTTAACCAAACAATTTTTTTTTTGTAAACTCAAAACTTTTTAATAACAGACAAGACATAAAATTCATTGATATTTTTATTACAGTGTAATATTATTACTTAATTTGGAAAATCTTTACTTATATGCCCTGTCTATAAGAAAATCTTTACTTTTTTACTTCGACTTAAAAATATTTTTTTTTTGTATGATCACACAATAAAAAGAAAATATTTTTTGTTTTTATTGGAAAAATGTAAAACAATTTTACATATCTTTTCAATTTGGGTTTTAATATCAGAAAGTACCAATCTAAGGTTCATCCTACACAATACTTGTGGCAATAAATGTAGCATTTGGCATTTAATTTAAAAAATAATAAACGGGACATTTGATAGTGATAGAAGCCATAATCATGTGTTAATTTTGTGTAGAGACATAAAATACTAAGTTAAGTGTGGTACATATCTTAGACAAGGAATTAAAGAAACCTTTTATATTTCATAAACTAATTTTTTCTATTCCAGGATAAAATGTAACAAAAGATTTTAATGCAATCAAATGTTTTGTCTTTATTTTTCTTAAACGCAGAGACGGCGTAATTAAATGTATATTTAACAAAAACAATTTTAAACTTCTATAATATTTATAGCCTATGTTTGCTAAGATATATTAAAATCAAAGACATAGTTTTATGAAAATTCATTTAGCAAGAAATAATAACAAATATTTATCTTCAAAAACTAACCCATTTAAAAAAAGTATAAAAATGTCTATAAAATGTCTCTTCACGAGCATCTTACTAAACCTATTTTATGCATAATATAATTCTAAATATCTGGTCAAACGTGTAATAAATTGACATAAAATTGAATATTTATTAACATTTATTCTGGTTGATTCTAGTTTTATTTTAATTTATGTTTGTTAATCAAACTATCGAGATGTAAAGTTCTGTATAAGATTATTAGAATATAATCTTTTAAAATTTTCAATTTTCGATTGCATTAACACTAGTCATTATACAAACAGTCAAGGAAATTGCTCAAAAGAGTGACAATTTTTGTTATTTTTTATGACAAGATGTTAATTTTTATATATATTTAGTACTTATCCTATGCTAGGAAAACTTAACAAATAACAATCGTGACATGTCAATTTTGTTTTGTCAAGTTCTTAAAGGTATTTAAAAGTTGAGCAATGGAAGTTCAACTTTATATTCATTAAATGCTGAACTTATCTCAATCTAGATTGTAACATTAAAAACAGAACTTGTTTTCATTAAACTTCTTATTTTTTTTATAAAATTTAATTTTTTTATATGTTTTATATCAAATAATTTATAATTTTTTTTGTAAAAATCGTGAGCATTTCAGCAGAAAGATGTATTTCAGCTATATTCAAAGAATCGGTCCCGGGCATTGAATGTGTACTTATTGCACTATTTCCAACATTATATCAATCACTAACTTAGAAATGTTGCTAGTAAATATTGGTAAACATTATCTAACGCAGTCAAAAATTCTTACGATATTCAACCATTTTCAATGTTTAATTTGTTTCACTTTTAAATAGATACTATTATAAAACTTAATAATACCACCTGAATTAAAACTAAATATTATTACAAAATATATCTATTATTACCAAATTTTAAATCTTTTATCTTAAACAATAAAGAAAAGTTTTTCTTTAGTGTTTACCTCAAACGTTAAAGAATTAATTATTTTAAGTTATATATATCGATAAATATGTAAAGTTTGTGTCTATATTTGTCATTTTACATACCTATCTAGTAGACATATTTTATTAAAATTAGTATTGATATTCATAATAATACTAATAAAATACTATAAGTGTGCAATTAATATTATTTGCTTGTGAGTATATGAAATATATATAATTAACTTGATTATAGATATATATTATTATGTAGCGTTGGGAATAATCAGCATTTATAGCTATTGCGATCTTTACATTGATAATTGCTGGTAAATTCTTTTTCTTACATTAAATGTAATTGGTAATATAAAATTACCATTCTAATGCATATAAATATTAAAATTGAATAATTTTACATACAAACTAGGTAATAACAATATTGTAGGCACTTGAACGCATATCATATAGTAAAACAATAATGAATATATTTCAATAAATTGTTTCTAATATAATCAACTCAATATGCAGCTTAATTAAATAAAATTAAGACAAAAATAAAATCAAACTTTATGGCAAATAAATTTCTTTTTAATTAAATAATATCTTTATAAGAATATTGTTATTATAAGAGTGTGGAGTTTGGCATACATAGGGTAGTCAAATTTAATATGGAGAAGAATTCTATTTTAAAATTTTTACCTCGAGTTAAACGAGTTGCTATATACATATTAATATTTGCCTGTCTAGGCAAGATATAAACTATCAAGATTTTATTAGTTTAAAAATAAAAAAAATATAGGTATTCAATATTTTATTTAATCTTCAAAGTAAATTTTAAGACTCTACATCCACTATAGATCAAATCATCAAAATTTGATGATTTGATTTGATTTGAAGTATTTAATACTTCATCCAACCCGTTATATTATTTAGCTAGTGTTTCTTATGAATTTTCACGACTTCTACAAAATAAAACAAAATCTTCACTAAATTATAGATAAAGTCGAAAAAGCTGGATTATGTATAACTTATTTTTATTTGTGCATATTATTGTAGTCAGAGCGCAATACGTTTTTGTGATAAGAATTTTTATCATCTCACCTGACACGGCTATCCTTATCGCGGCGTGATAGCGACACGATAAGGTGTCAAATTTGATTTTTATAAAATAAATCTCTTATATTAAACCAAATCATGTTTAGGTATATATAAATTACGAAAAGCGATTGGCTGTAGAAAGAGGTGTCATGAAAATTAAAATTGTTTAAATTTTACTAATCTAAATAATTTAAAGAAAAATAAAAATATTTCTCATTTTACGAAGCGTAAATAAGTTTAATCATACTCGGAAAAAACCAAATTAATCGTCCAATTTTAAATGATTAGAACAATTTACTACAGTTACACACTAAAATCATTTGACTCTACCAAATTATAGTACCTAATCAATTTTTTTATAAAATTTATATAATATTCTAGATAATTTTTAATATTTCACTTCGTTATTCCGCAAACAAGTTATAATTTATCCTAATATATAAAAACCCTTTTTATAATTTTATTTGATTCATAGTTCGAACTTTAAGCGGGAAAATTACTCCAAGCAGCCAGCTATCGTTGCCTGCGGGTGATATCGAACAAACAACACTCAATCACTCACAACCGGTCGTTTTACGAAAATGAGACTTCAAAACGGGGCATGACTACCAAGCCTAATATTTACCTTTTAATTGCCATGGTCTTCTTTAAAAAAAAAAGAATCACGTTTCCCAACACAACACACATTTGAATTTAGAATTCGATTTTGTCATCACTCTTTTCGCTGCAGACGTTTCGCGTGTACATAAACAGTATTCGCTTATTAGTCGCAATAATTAGCGGTTATTGTTTTTGTTGGTGCGTCAGTGGCGGCCGCTCGCGGCATGCCGATGCACTGCAACCCGTCACATAATGCTCACTAACAGCGTCTCTTTCCCCCTTTACTTTTCAAGCGGCACTTCACTGAGGGCGCAGGCGCCCCTGGCATTTTTCAAACCGCGCCCATGATTCTGTAATTTCTATCACAACGCGCACCTTTGTGAAAACAGCTTTTTTCTTGCATTTTTTCGCGATATCTCTTTCTATCGTTTATATTCACTAACTGACTATCACCCTCGGTCTAACGGTTGATGGTTATCACGTGTCTAGCTCGGCGCTAGAGTCATAAGGTTTTCTCTGTCTATTGACGCCGCGACGCTTGTGACGCCAATTTTTTTCTCATTTTCAAGTAATAAGACGTAAGTTCTATTATATGTAATTGCAAAATTCAACCTTAAATACTAATAATAAAATTCAACGTGTAATTATTTTATTGCAAATACGACTTTATGTTCTACGTGAGAACGTGTATAGTTACGGCCATTTTTGCGATAAAAGAAATCGTTTGCATGCACGTAACCACGCCTTTGTATACTTGTATTGCTGTCTATTTTACTCCTTTTTTATTTTTCATCTGCGATCTCACTCTATCACACACACATAAGCGTCAATAAAACGAATGCTTCGGGATGTTTGTTTGTGCGCCATCTAACGAGGAGTAGCTGCACTACGAAACGAAGAAAGGGGTCTTTTTTTATTTTACGAATTTATAAGGGTGGCAGCACTTATAAAGGGGTTGTTATCCAAGATTAGTTCCGAGTTTGTCCGTTGTATAACAGCGCCATGATTTGAGTTGTTTTTAGATACATTTAAGAGACAAGTCATGTTCTTTTAATAAATTGGACATAGTTACACGAAACGGATCCAATCCACACAAAATCAGTTTAGAAATATTGAAGTTTGAAGTTGGATATTTTTTAATTTCTTAACGTGCCATACATGGGGACTAGTTCTGACGTTGAATAAAGTAATAGAGAGCTATTTTTGCTTAGATGTTTTTTACTGGCCAAATGTATTGATGTTTAGCATCAGTTAGGTGCACTCACTCATTTTTGACCATATTGTGGATTGGATCCCTTTCGTTTAACTACGTGCAATTGAATCATTAATTCCCGTTACTTAAAGAACCGACGGGATATCGAAAAGTCCAATATCCATTAATTACCCGGAGGTATTTACTCCGAATTTGCATTTTATTTTCTGTATGTGTCGTGATAACAGTAGGGGGCCCTGTGGGACGCAGATATTGCTGAATCTTTAAATACGTTAAGAGTGAAAAATGTTTTAAACGAGGCTTAGTAGAGCATTTTAAAGCAGTTTTACAGTTAGGCAAAATTATTTAGTTTTGAAATGTCTCGTGCTATGAATCGAGATGAACCAAAACGTTTACGGACGTACCTAGGTAGGCAGAACCACGTTATAGTACTCTGCTTATCCTGAAAGAAAACCATGATTTTTGCCTGAATGCGCTAAATATACAACATTCCTTTGATTTAAATTTATTTGGTGTACCTTCTTTTATCTATTTTATTTTTTGGTTCAATGTTATATACGTATTTAATAAATAACAGAATTTTTGTTGATAAAATTAGATGTTGTTTTATATCAATGGATGTTGATAAGTTTTACTATTAAATCTATACTACTAATATTATAAAACTAAAGAGTTTGCTTGTTTGTTTTGTTGAAGTATGTCATTATCTTATTAGTCATGCAAATACAAATACAAATACAAATACTTTATTTGCACAAAATAGGGTTGGAAAAGATTTTGAACATACATCGATGGGCTTAAATCTATTTTGCTAGATAAATGGCATGCAAATTTATGACAACAGATTATTCTTATATACTATTTAAGAATATGTTTTTACTCAATTTTTATTTAAACTCATATTTTTTACATTTATACCTAAATAAATTATTAAAAAAGTAGACAGTAACAAGTTTCAAATTAATAAATTAATAAATAGTATTGAAAAAAAAATGTATATAATGTCAAGGAATTACAAAAATGTTTATTTAAATGTCAAAATGAAATAAAAATTATGTTCTACCAATTCTTATTATAATAATATTTTTGTCATTGTCATTATATAGTTTTATCATTCAAATAGTCATTGGTACTGTAATAACATTTTTCACATAATAGATTAAATAAATGTTTCCTAAACAACTGCAATTCTTTAATTTCCTTTATTATATTGGGCAGTTTATTAAATATTTTAGGAGCCATAAAAAGGATACTTTTGTGAAAAATAGCCGTTTTGCTTGTAGGAATGGATTATCTGTTATTATAAGAACAGTTAGATAGTACCCATAGTCAAATTTGTATTACATAAATTGAGTTCTGTATCTTATGTTGGTAATCCAATAAATAAACGCGCTAATCCCTGGATGTACCAGTCAGATTTAAAAAAATCATTTTGTGTATGATAGCCACATTCATGAGGAAAGGTATAGGTTATCTTTTTACCCAACTGAGAAAAAAGGAAGAAATAATTTTGGGTCACGTGAACGAAGTCGTGGAAAACAGCTAGTCTACAATATATTTATAACTAGCTGACTCGGCAAACGTTTTTCTGCCTTTTTAACTACTCTTTTTTTTCTATATTTTCTCACCTTTTAAACCTTCCCTGAACTACAAGAATTAATTCAAAACCAAAATTAGCTAAATCGGTTCAGCCATTCTCGAGTTTTAGCGAGACTAACGAACAGCAATTGATTTTTGTATATAAAACCGGTATTAATTGCTCCTCATATAAATCTTTTTAAAATCTTAATATATATAAATTACGTGTCACTTGTTTGTCTGTTATGCATTCCTAATATACAAAATCTCATTCAAATTTTTAATATTTCACTGAAATTTTGCACTGTTTGGTCCAACTTAAGATATAGGATAGTTTATATCTCAATTACCCCCCCCCCCCCCCTACCCTTCTTGAGGACCCCACCAAAATATTCTATTCAAGTAATTTGTATGGCAAAAACACGTTTGCCGCCTCAGCTAGTTTCTTATAAATTTTGTAAAAAAAAGCCCGCCAAATTTCGTATGGCCGGGTTCTTATCCGGTAGTAGGTACCTAGTTCTAAAAAAATCGCCTCACATGATGATTTTATTCATATTTTTATACCATGTCGTGGTAGAATATGCTGATATATTTGATCAATTAATTTAATAACTTGTAACAGCCAATATTCTTCCAAATAAATATTTCTATTTCATTCATGTACCTATGTTGTAATAATTATGTCTCCTCTACCCTAAGGTTGTCTGGCAGAGGTTGCTTTTTAAAGATAAGACCGCCTTTATGTACCTTTGTGTATGAGCTATTTATATTTAAACTGTTATTATTATAATTTGTAATTTTTTTGGTGCGCAATAAAGTCTTCAATCATTCATTCATTCATTCATTCACTTATCTCGCCAACCAACAAAACCGGTGAATCGCGGTGAACTGGAAAGTCTATAGACGTTCGGTTTATTCTGCCTACCCCACAAGGGAACCCTGAGTGATGATACTTTTTATTTATTTATTTTACAAAATTGATTAAGTCATCTTACAACATAATTAATGTACACTTTTTCTTTATCTTCAAAGGTGCCAATCCAATTTTATTTTAATCCAATTTTATTGGCAAATTTCGCGAAATATTCGTTTTATGAGTCACTGAAACTATTCCCCGTGCTGGTCTGGGTTTCTTTGAAGAATAGACCAAAACTTCTGCCAGGCAGGTCGTAAAAAGCGACTAATTGGTTATAACCGTAGTGGTAGTATTTTATGGCGGTAGAGTTCCGCATCGTCTCGCCCGGGTATTTGGTACCATCCCCTTACTTATTCCTATCGCAATAGCTTTAATGCTTCTCATTGTCATGTTCGGATTTGGAGGGTTAAGTAGCTGGTTGACTTATGCATGTAGCAATGCCATCCTGTCACACAGATAGCGACACATCATTAACATCTGGGCTGTACGCGCGATAATTTCTCATTCCATCAGAAAAGCTATCTGCTTGTTTGCTATCTATGATATCAAAAAAAGCTATTTCACTATTTTATCTGCCTATATGTGTGTTCCGTTATAACTCAAGAATGAGTCACGTCAAACTTAACATCCTCAAATTTATAGGCTATATTTTTAATCGCCAATAATTTACGATTAACGAAGCGCCCACCCACTTACCTAGTATTAATACCTAATATATTTGTACGCATAAATTTATATTATACCATAAAGCAACTGAATTAAGATTCCAACCTGGGACGTTATACTAGCAGACCTAGTCCGCCTAAGTTCTGTCAGTAAGGAATGTTGAATTCTCTTGATTAAGTAGCTAAAATCATTGCACAATACAAATTGTTTAACAAATTACATAAAGAGGTACAGTCAACAGAAACATATCGCATAGCGATAATTAAATCAAATTTAAGCATTTATATCAAAAATTACAAAAACAGTTAACACCTTTTTTTGCCATTTTATTTTCCGCTCTTAGCCACTTGAGCCTTTGTACGTAGCTGGCTATGTCTATTCCAGCCACCCTAACTCCTTCCAGAAGCTTATTAGACGGCTTATGTTTTCACATGTTTCTTTAGGAGTTTTTGGGTTATTTAGGATACGTGCCCGTTGTTCGGCCAGACTCCTGCACTCAAGGAGAACGTGAGTGGTGGTTTCCTGTTCCTCCATGCAGCCGCGGCATAAAGGGCTGTCTGTCACACCTATGTTAAATAGGTGTCGGTTTAGATGGCAATGTCCTCTTATTGGGCCCACAACTTTTCTTAAGTTATCTCTTTTGAGTTTCATTATGCGCTGTGTTAGGTTTTTCGAAAGGGTTGGTACAATTTCCTTTGTTTGCTTACAGTCATTTGTGGCTAGCCACAACGCTTCATGTTGTTGGTATGTTCCCTCAGTTAGCCATGTCATGAGTTGGCTGTATGGCAAGACTGCTATTGGTTCTGGACCTGATAGTTTTTTATTTGCTCCGTTTCTTACCAGTGTATTAGCAGTGTCATTGCCCTGAGAGTTGCTGTATCCTTTTATCCATTGCAGGATTATTTGGTTGGTTTCTGCTGCTGCTACTAATGATTTGTGGCATTCAAACACTATGCTAGAGTTGAAGCAGTAAGTTTTCAGGGCTGCAAGGACCGATGCACTATCAGATACAATACGTATAATTTGATCTGTTATTTCTCTTACTTTGATCTCTGTTGCAACTCTGCTAATAGCAATACATTCTGCTTGGAATATTGTATTGTACTTTTTTTATATTATAAGATGGTAAACAAGCAGATGTGTCTCCTGATGGAAAGAGTCAACCATCGCCCATAGACACCAAAAATGTTAATGGTGCGTTGCTATCTTGTGGCGAGGTCTAATGCCACCTGCATAAGTTTACCGGCTACCTTACCCTCCAAACCGGAACACGACAGCAACAAACACTGACGCAATTGCGGCAGGAATAGGTAAGGCGGTGGTACCAGACCCGGGCGAGACAATGCAGAACTCTACCACCTAGTAGCCACGATGGTAGTGACTCGACAGCCAATCGGTCGCCTTTTACGACCTGCCTGGCAGAACGGCAGTTGGCCCTTTCTTCAAAGGAGGCCGGGACCAATACGGCGAAAAAGTTTCCTAAAGTTTCCATTATGTTTATATTTAATTCCCGAGAGAATACACCGACTCCTGTCCCCGAGTTGGTTTTGGAGCCATCTGTGTATATTCTCATTTCTTGTATACCTGAATAGTCCTCAGGTTCGGCTTCTAGATTAATTTTGTAGTTTTTATTTGATGCCATTATCGTTGGTATTCTGTCATTCATGGCCTCAACCATTGGTTGTTCTTTAGTGATTGTTCTAAAATGTTCATGTAGGGAATTTTCTTATTTTGGCGCCACATTCCCATGGTTTTTAAACAAAAAGCTGCGCTGGCTGCTTCTTGTTAACACCTTAAGAATGTTTATACTTATTTGTCATTATATATAATTGAACTAATAATTTATTAAATTAGATGCTTAGTAACAAATTATCGCTCTGTGATCTAGTGGTCTGATGTCAGTGTTAACCACATGAGGTTCTGGGTTCGATTCCCAGGCCGGGAAATCAGATGGTGTTTTTTTCAGATTTTTCATAAAAAGAACGTTTCCCAGATAGGATAAGTGCCCAGTTGGTGATAGGTTTTCCACATATTACATTGTGGGACCGAGTATCTTCGGCTAATCGTTGGTATACTGTTTGTATCTTTGCTTACCTCTTCGGGAACATAGATGTAAAGATACTAATTAATAAATTTACTTAACACATAAAAGCTTTTTGCGTTTTTTCAAAAATTACAAAATAGTCCAATGCAAAATTTGAAAAAACAGTCATATATCAGAGTTATAGATAAAGTCCATTCTCTTTAAGCTTCTATATACAAATAAAAATTATAAAAGTTTTTGGTAAGTCCCGCGGGAACAACTCATTTTTTCGGGACAAAAACTATCCTATGTGCTATTCCAGGTCATCTACCTTTGTGCTAAATTTGACCCAAATCCGTTCAATAGTTTTTGCGTGATTGAATAACAAACACCCATCCACCCATCCGTTCAAACATCCAGATTTTCGGAATTGTAATATTATTATAGATTACAATTGTTAAAAACAATTTCTTTTCATATATTTTATATGATAAAACAAGTTGACTTTCCTAATGGTAAGAGATAACTATCGCCTATAAATATATTAGTGATACACTACCATTGGTTTGGCTAAACTGAAATGCCTTAAGCATGAATTTACCTTATTCTCGAAACTGAAATATCATAGTGACGATCACTGACGCTATTACGTTAGAAAAAATAAGGAGGTGACGGCAAACCTGGGTAAACTATTGAAATAGTATAAAAAAAACATCGTATATTATTTATAAAACAATCGCAAAGCGTAATAATAGTAATTAAAACAATGAAATCAACTTTAAATATTCGCTAATCATGTGATCTCTTGTCCCATATTTCAAAAACTTCTAAACTGATTTTGATAAAAATAATTATCTCGATATGGCATGTAGTTCCTGAGATATTAGTGAACAAACATACAAACACATAATCATATAAACATACAAACGTACTTACACTTACGAAATTTATTACAGGGATAACCTCATTTTTTCGTCGCTTGAAGTCGGTTGAGGATCGTAAATACTCATATTCAAAAGCAAATATTGCTAAGGGTGTTTCTTACGAATCTTCTTATAACAATGAATTAGTTTTTTTGAAATAATGTTTATTTTATTCTAATAAAAAAATATATTATTACATTATCGCCGTTTGACAGGAATAAGTTACATTATTCTTGCTAATTGCTAGCAGATGGTGAGCCGACTCGAGCCATTTCTATCTCGATACATCATAATTTAGTTGGCCAGAAGATCTTGATACTGTAAGTAGTACCGTCAGCAAAATAGATATTTTATATAAATAGTAATATACTCATTGTAAATAACTTGTAAAAAGTTTTATTGAATAAAGTGCTTCTGATTAGTTATCACATTGGTTTAAATTATTTGGAATTTTCAATATATATATATATATATATATATATATATATATATATATATATATATATATATATATATATATATATATATATATATATATATATATATATATTAATATACATATATATTTTTTATATAATCGTCTATGTAGTTTAGTGGTCCAGTGTCGACGTGTGTTTTTCCAGTTTTCTGATAAAAACAATGGAAAAGCACCCGGTTGGTGATAGGATGGCCACCTATCACATTGTGGGTCTAAGTATCTATGGCTAATCCTGGGTGCACATGTTGTACCTATCCTTCGGGGATACGGGCGTGAATATACTTTTTTTTTACTTTTTTATATATGTATTAGTATCCGTGGCTAGTACCCATATCACAAGCAAATACATTTGCTAAGTTTGGGGTTAGATAGATTTCTGTAATTATTCCTTATATATTTATTTATTATTTAGTGTGATCCAAAGAGGTTTCCCCCCTTTTTTTGTAACGTTCCATTTCAACCAAGATAATTCTAATTTTCCTATATTCTTTTGTAGGCGGCGTAGCTTAGCTCATGAGTAACATGTCATAAATATATTCTTTTTTGAACACTTTCTCTTCATAATTCAGGTCCTTGTAAGTAATAAGCCCTTTATCTTTTAAGAAATGTCCTTTGTCAACCCCGAGTTATCTTTTGTTAGATTTCATGAAAACTGGTTTAGCTTAGCCAAAAAAGCTTAAATCAGCAAAACAGGCACACTTTGGCTATCTAAACAAATAAAAAAAAATAAGTGTCTGTAAAATAACCGCGTTTTACTAAATGCATATGGAGGAATACACGGTACATATATCAAAATAACATTTTTTACAGTTTCGTCTGTCTGTCTGTTTATTCCACTTAATCTCTGAAACGACTGCACCGATTTTGACGAGATTTTCACTGGCAGATAGCGCATTTCTTTTATGGAAAAGGGGACAAACGAACAGGAGGCTCACCTGATGGTAAGTGATTACCACCGCCCATGGACAACCACACTGTCAGAAGATTTGCAGTTGTGTTGCCGGCCTACTAAGAAAGAGCGGGCTCTTTTCTTGAAGGGCCCTAAGTCGTATCCACTTGGAAAAACCCCCGCCGGTAATTCGTTCCACAGAGGAATAGTGCGTGGAAAAAAGTGCCTCGAGAATCGCACAGTTGTATATTTCCAGACATCGAGATTGTGAGGATGAAATTTTGAATTTAGTCACGATGTCCGATGGTGAAATTCTGCGGCAGGAATTAATCCAAACAGTTCTTCGGAACACTCCCCACGATAGATTCGGTAGAAGTAGCAGAGCGAAGCCACATCTCTACGTAGTGCCAAAGAATCAAGCCGATCAGAAATAGTCCTGTCATTGACGATTCGAGTCGCTCTACGTTGAATGCGGTCAAAAGAAAGAAGCTGGTACTAAAGAGCCCCTGCCCACAAGTGAGAGCAATACTCCATATGAGGCTGAATTTGCGCCTTATAAAGTTGTAAACGATGGGCTGACGTGAAGTACTGCCTGGCCCTGCTGAGAACACCCAGCTTTTTTGAGGCTAATTTGGCCTTGCCTCCCAAGTGACCACGGAATTGAACGTTGCTCGATATGTCAACTCCAAGCATTTCAAGACTGGCTGTGGCCGTTAGGGAAGTATTTTCGAAGCGAGGAGATACGACAAAAGGAGATTTCTTAGTGGAAATGACGCAAACTTGTGTCTTCTTGGGGTTAAATTGGACTAAGTTTAGTCGATCCCACTTTGAGGCTGCGAAAAGTTGTTCTTCGATTTCTGATACAAGTTTGATCCGGCACTCGTTGACGTGTTGTTGAGAAACCCTGCTGCGAGCAGAGTACAAAGCATCACCCGTACTATCCTCCGCATAGCAATGAATGTTGCTTGATTGCAACATGTCATTAATATGCAGAAGAAAAAGTTTAGGGGATAGCACATAGCCCTAAGGAACACTAGCATTGACGGGTTTAAGGTCAGAGTATGCCTCATCAACAACGAACTTGATACTCCGATGCCAAAAAACTGGTGATCTACTTGCAGAGTTCCACAGGAAGCCCATACAAAGGAAGCTTGGAGAGAAGTGCTTTGTGCCCGATCAAAGGCTTTCGCTTTGTCCAAACTAACTGCCAAAGTCTCACCCTTCTTCTCCATAGCCTCCGCCCATCGGTGCATTAGGTAAACTAAAAGATCACCAGCTGAGCGATCGCCACGAAAACCGTACTGACGATCACTAATCAGCTGGTGCTCTTCTAGATATCCCAAAAGCTGGCTATTAATAATGGATTCCATTATTTGGAGAACAAAGGGGTTATCGCTATAGGCCGATAGTTGGACGGATTTGAACGTTCGCCTTTCTTAGGGATTGCACCCAATCCCTAAAGCTGTCTTCCAAATTTTGGGACAACGCCTGTTGTATATGAGAGCCGGAAAAGACGCGTTAAAACCGGTGTTAACTCGGGAGCACAGATCTTGAGCACGATTGGTGAAATGCGATCAGGCCCACTAGACTTAGGGACATGTAAAGAAATGAGTGCTTTACACACTGCTGTTTGGAGGAATTGAACATCAGGCATGGAACTGTCACACTGCGTGATGGTAGGCGTCGTGTTTCCTTGGTCGTCCTGAGTCGAGATGGCAGCAAAGAGTGAGCCCAAAAAATCGGCTTTTTCCTTGGCAGCATGGGCCAGAGAGCCATCAGCTCTTCGCAGAGGTGGAAAGGAGGACAGACAGAAATTCTCTCGGACAGCCTTGGCGAGAGACCAGAACGCACTAGAAGAAGGCAAACTAGTCTCTCACCAATTCTGCCAATGTGCTCCAATTTTACTTTAGCAATGGCTCTATTGAAAGATCTAGAGGCAAAAGTATACTCCTTTCTAACTGCACTGGTGTTTACATCATGAGATGCCGCCGCAGCAGACCATACTAGGTAGCACTCCTGCTTTCGACTTGAAGTCGTTTTGCAGGGTCGACCAAATCATGGCCGTGACTTGCCGCCGATGGGTACCGCAGTAAACGGAACGAACAGTTCCGTGCCATGCAACACCACTTCGGAAATAAAGTCAGCGACGACATCTGGATCATCCAGTGAGAAGCATATTTGCCTCCATGGGTAAGATGCAAAGAAGGACCGCAATTCGTCCCAATCTGCTGACCTATAGTGCCAAACGCGGCGACAGCCTGAAAAATGAGGTCGCGATAGTCGCATTACCGGCACTTCGCTCCGTATGAGGTAGTGGTCTGAAGAACCTAGCGGAGCATCTAAAGAAACTTGGTAATTTTCCGGATGAAAAGTCAGCAGAAGGTCTAACAGGGCAGGTAAATGGTCATCCACATCTAGAGCACACGCATAGGCGAAGTAACTAGTTGTGTTAGACCATATGCTAGAGCAAAATTGTAAACAGATCTCTCCGCGTGATCGGTGGTACGTGAGCTGAGCCATTCAACATGATGGGCGTTAAAGTCACCAAGAGTCACGATCTCCGCGGAGGGGATCTGCTGTATCACGGAATCTGTTGCTATTGGTATATGCTCTACGAGTCGGTCTACTTCGGCATTTCCACTATGGGACCTGTAAAGGCACGCATAGATGCGTGGATGGTCGTCGCACTCTATGCGTAGCCAGAGGATGGTTAGGTCTTCAAGGCTGCTGAGACGACGGGAACAGATATCCTCTATAACGTAAGCACAAACGCCTGCCCAGGGTACAAATGAATGCTCTAATTTGTACCCCGGGTATGAGAGATATGATGTATCCGCCGGAAAGGATATCTGTGGTGGTAGTGGTCAGCATTTAAATTAGAGTGGAGACCCCTAATATTAATAAAATCCACGCGGAATGCACCCCGAGTTTAGTTTTTTGCTCCGTTTGCCCCGAGCAGCAAAGTGTGTGAGCGTAATTTTGCCCCCAAAGAGTACGCAGGGCAGCCTGGGCATCCATGCTTCGGTTGATTGGAACCTCCTGAACATGGATGTCCAGAAGGGGATTCTCAACCGCTTACGCTAATGGTACCCCCCTGGGATAAACAGTCGTTTATCCTACCTTTCAATTGCGCTTCCATAGTATTAGGGGGAGGGAGGAAGGGCATCCGGAAACCTCACTTACCAGACGAAACGCAACAGCAAAGCTGTTACTTTACGTTGGTTTAAAGTGAGGTAGTGGTATTGCCCCGATCGTGCCGGCCCATTCAGCTAAGTACGGCACTACCACTTTTATGTTGACTGACTGCACCGGCGAAATAATTTCTAAAAAGAAGATTATCCCAACAGCAGGCGATGGGGTCGTCACGTCCCGACGCCGGCAAATCATGTAATAAGGAGTAACTTAGGCTACTTTATTCTACGACTACGACAAAGTTGCGGGCACCGATAGTTAAGAAATATAATGGATGTTCTTAAAGAATATTAAGTTGCTAACCGTACCGCTTGTCAGTAATAAGCCTCACTGCCGTTTCGGATTCTATCAGTGCGCGTAAATCTCGGAAACTTTGTTACTAAGAACAAATTTCAATCTAGGCTGAGCGTAAAAACCATTCATTTGGCCTGATTCCGCGTGTCTCCACTGATGTAAATGGTTACTTCCGTATTAGACATGGTCTTCAAAGTTGTTTTTGTTGTAAATAAAAACATTAAACAGCTGCATGTGTTTTTAAACTCTGTTACATTGTATTTTGAGTGGATTTCCTTTGTAATTGTTTTATCAAATGGTCAACTGTAAATGCTTGAAGTTCTTATGCCTATTATGTCAAACGAAGAGCGATTTTTTTTTCTTTTTACTGTATAAGGTATAAGACATCTGACTTAACGGCATGGTGACCAGTTTGAACGGAGATAAACAACAACAGGAGGTTAGAACTAGTTAACGGAACGATTCGTCAATCATTTGGCTTCGATCTCGTTTGAGTCATCGAAAATTCTATTACAACAAAAGTCTTATCAAGCTCTTCGAGTAGTGGTATTGTTTTTTTTTAATAAGACAGCAAACAAGCCGCCTCCTTGTTTGCTGTCTTATGATATTAAAAAAGGAGGTTTGGTTTGGAGTTTTGAGTAGTGATACGTATTTACCTTTACGTATTTACTTTGCTATCTTATGTCGAGGTCTAATGCTACGTACATAAGTTTACCGGCTACCTTACCCTCCAAACCGGAACACGACAGTTACAGGAATAGGTAAGGCGGTGGTACCAGACCCGGGCGAGACAATGCAGAACTCTACCACCTAGTGGCCACGATGGTAGTGATTCGTATAGCCGATCGGCCGCTTTTTACGACCTGCCTGGCAGAACGGCAGTTGGCCTATTCTTTAAAGGAGCCCGGAATCAACACGAGGAAAAAGAAACGACAGCAAGTCGAGATAATTCTTCAAATCGTACTATTTACTAATATTTGTTGATCTGGAGCACTTTAAAAGAATACATGAATTGCCTTACTGCTAGACATTTCGTAAAAGGCGAAGAAGGTAAATACGTATCACTAACATAGCTACTAACTGGGTACTAGAGGTCTGCAAAGTCTCGCCCGGGTATTGATACCTTCATCTTACCTGTTTCTTCCGCAATAGCGATGGCGATTGTCACGGTCGTGTTCCGATTTAGATAGATAGTAAGGTAGCCGTTAGATAGAGGGTAAGGTAGCCGGTGAATTAATGCAGGTTGAATTAAGACCCTGCCATAAGGATCGTTCATCGTTAACATCTTCGGTGTATATAGGCGGTTGTCTCTTTCCATCAGTAGAGCCATTTGCGTGTTTGTTATATTAAGATATAAAAAATATATCTTGCACCAGAAAATAGCGACTGATCATGGAGTATTTTAGGACGATGGTAGTGACTCGCATAGTCAATCGTTCGCCTTACAAACTGCCTGGCAGAACGGCAGATGGTATATTTTTCAAAGGGGACCCGCATCAACAAGGAATAACCTTTAAGAAAAAGAGACAGACTTTTCTTTTTGTTCATTGTTGCTAATAAGGATGGAATTTTATTTATCCTTACATATATCGACACGTCCCAAGAACAAAATTGTATCTGCAAAACCACCAAATTACAATATATTTGTTTGTGGGAGTACATTGTACATAAGATGATGTTCACTTGAGCATTTCCAAAAACAAAAGACCAATAACTATAAAAAATATATTGTCGCGTGTTTAATGCGAATTTTATTATAAAACCAATTTCGTCTGATCTCTCCGTACGATTTTGTTCTTGGGACGTGTCGATATGTAGTTGTATGTTATCTAACCGCTCCTAGGTTTCTGACATTCCACTGGACATTTAATTGAAGTGCGCGTACGCACGTAAATATCTCAATGAGAATCAGAAGATAACTTATTAGCTAGCTAGGGACCAATTTGAACATGTCACAATTTCATTGCTGGCAACTCCCACGATTAAACGTGGGTATTCACAACTTTTGCGTAACTTAGTTTTGTACGAACAATACCTCGTTTATTTTTATACTAGCTTTGGCCCGCGGCTTCGCTCGCATTAAATTCATTTTAGGGCGTAAAAAGTAGCCTATGTCACTCTCCATTCCTTTAAAGATCACGAATACCACTAATACAACTTAAAAATCACGTCAATTCGTTTTGCCGTGAAAGACGGACAAACAATCAAATTTTCGCATTTATAATATTTGTATGGATATAGTTACTAGCTGAACCGGCAAACGTCGTTTTGCCATACACATTACGCCTTTGAAGAATAGACCAACTGCCGTTCTGCCAAACAGGTCGTAAAAAGCGACCGATTGGCTATGCGAGTCACTACACTACAGCAAGAATAAAGTCATCAATATCTTTGGTATCTATAGTCATTGGTTGTCGCTTTCAATCACAAGAGCCATCTGCTTGTTGTCTTTTATTATATCATAAGATAGCAAACAAGCAGATGGGTCTCCTGATGGAAAGAGTCAACCATCGCCTATAGACACCAAAGATGTTAATGGTGCGTTGCTATCTTGTGGCGAGATCTAATGCCACATGCATAAGTTTAACGGCTACCTTACCCTCCAAACCGGAACACGACAGCGACAAGCACTGACGCTATTGCGGCAGGAATAGGTAAGGCGGTGGTACCAGACCCGGGCGAGACAATGCAGAACTCTACCACCTAGTAGCCACGATGGTAGTGACTCGATAGCCAATCGGTCGCCTTTTACGACCTGCCTGGCAGAACGGCAGTTGGCCTATTCTTCAAAGGAGGCCGGGACCAACACGGCGAAATGGAGGAAATTTTTCTTTATTACTGAAAATGGACTTGCTGGAGTCTGGTGTATGGTGTGCTACCATTCCCATGCCTCGGATGAGCACGTAAGGCTCATGGTACCGGTTATCACTAGAAATAGTCGACAATTGTTATCAGACTAGTAAAATGCGGCGATGAGGATCACCATTCATCTCGCCAACTGACAAACTGGTGAATCGTGGTGAACCGGAAAGACATACACATTTGGTTTACTCTGCCTACCCTGTAAGGAAAGCAGGTGTGATGATATTTTCTTAGTAACATTTCCGAGATTGGACTTGTGCCTAGTTTGTCAATAAGTTGTCGTGCCTAGTTTTAAGCTTAAAGCTTTTATGTTAAATCTGGAAAGCTTAAATCTTAAAGGTTCCATCGAGCTGCATAGGCTACAGGTCATGCGAAAAGAACATACATACATATACTTTGAACACTGAATATCGTCGGCACTTGGTAAAACTCCATGTTAACTTATATTTATATCGTATTAAGAGCACTTGTACTGTTTTACTTGACTTCTTTTACTAAACAATAATTACTTTTGCCCTGATGATGCGTTCGAACGCGAAACCGGTTGGTTTTAATAAATAAAAAGTCAAGTAAAACAGTACAAGTGCTTTTAATACGATACATACATATACTTGAAAAACATAGTCCCCTTCTAGGGCAGCAAAGAAATAATACCTATTTTTTTTTTAATTTATTTGTAATCAAAAATAAAAATACACAGTGTATTACATTGATCAAAATTTCGCCAAACTGGGTTACAGTTTGTTGGCGAAGCGCTCTGTATCTAACTACGCCATATATCTCTCAAGTAGGTACACTATCTATACATAAACGTTATTTAGTTCTAGGGTAATAATCTTAGTTATTCTTATGAATTGCTTTAAGGTAAAATTTAATTAAATTGATTTAGAAAACATTCTTAAGTTATCTCATTTTGTAACTTTCAAAGATACGTGGGTATGGATTTAAAATAAAAGCGTTGGGAATCTATTTTTTAATGGCGATAGGGAAGCGCCTGACCATGATCTCGCCTGATGGTAAGCTAAGATGTGGCTTAGATGAAACGCGCGTCCTTAGAAGATACTCGTTCACTTCTCTCTTGAAGATCCCCAGATCATTTGGTTGATTCAGTTTTATCGTTCTTATGTTATTGAGAACGTTGTATGTAACATCGGGTGTAACATTAAATAAGCTAACCCTTTGTTAAACAGTAGCTATTTCAAGCTCGGCACGGAATTAATTTGACCTCAATTAATATAGTGTTACATTGTTAATTACATCTCACGTTCGTTTCGTCTCATTGCTCGTAAATTACCAATTTGCAGCTCGTTAAATAATGAAGTGTAATATTTTAATATGTACTTTCAGTAATGTTTTCAATTGTTATGACCGACTTCTAAGCGATATTTTATATACAAAAGTGGGTTTTATTATTAAATATACTCTAACATTCCATCGTCGGCGCTTGGTGAAATTCCATTGTTATTAGCCACTTTTACTATTCCACTTGTACATAAATTTCACTTTTACACAATTTTTTAATATATTACTCGACCGGTTTCACTTTTTAAAGCATCTTCAGGACGTAATATACTTAAATACTGAAGATGCTTGAAAAAGTGAAACCGATCGAGTAATATATTAAAAAATTGTGTAAAAGTGAAATTTATGTAAAAGTGAAATTTATGTACAAGTGGAATAGTAAAAGGAGTTTATTATTAAATGTTTATATTATGCCTGTAATTAGTCATTAGTCGTTTCATACCGCGAGCGTTTCGGACCGCGGTGTGAATTGCCCAAGATTTTTTTGGCATGGGTCATTTGGCACCGCAGTGATGGAGCAATACAAATCGCCCAAGGTACTTTTTGAAATGGGTTGATTCGGACCACGAGGCGAAACGATCATATGCTCTGTTCTTGGCTCGATTTCTACTTATATCAATTTAAAGATCCCGAAACGACCATTGCGGTCCGAAACGACCCATTCCAAAATAGCTCTTGGGCAATTCACACGGCGGCAGTCCAAACGACTAAAGACCCTACAAGGGGTCTTTAGTCGTTTCACACAATATATATACACATTGGCCAATCTAGTCTAAATGAACTACGAAATTAATGGACACGCCTTTCAAGACAATTTCTTAGTTTGTTAATGTAGCTTGCAATTACACACAAATGCATGAATTTTTTGACAGTTATAGGAGCGTTTGCTTACATATGCGGCTATACGTTTATTTTCCATTGGCCTGTCTATTAGTATTCATGTGGTCTGTGAAATGAAATGAAACCCGCATTCAAACTAGCTTTTTTACTATGAACTTGATACAGATACTCGCCTCTGTGGTTTAGTGGCCCGGTGTCGGTATTCCTGAGTCAGACATTAGATGTTGGAGGTCCTGGGTTCGAGTTCTAGGTCGGGCAATTTAAAAATACGATTTTTCAGTTTTCTGATAAAAACGAAGTTGCCCAGGATTGGTTAATAAGTGGCCAGTTGCGATAAGCTTACCACCTATCATTGTGTGGGAGTTGGGACTAAGAATCATTGGCTGATCATGATTGTACCTCTGCCTACCCCTTCGAGGATACGGGCGAGAAGCCACTTGATACAGAATTCAAAACACACTTTTATCATCAAAATACCATCCTAAGCCAAGGTTCGGTCTCACAGGAGACACTCTTAGGCCCTAAGACTACTTAAACTCTAGCTGAGCACTCTTTTCGTCAAAAAAGCCTGGTTTCTCAGTTAAGGTCATACACACAGTATTGATCCGAGCTCTTATTGAAGAAAAAACTATTTCTGATTTTACCATACTATACTATTATAGGCAGTTCGTAAAACGAAACGAAATGAAACGCGAACTATTGGCCATACAATTCATACCATCGTGACTACTTCGTGGTAGAGTTCTGCAACATTCTTATTTTCATCATTTTCTCGTTAGTATCAATGCTTTGAACCACCACTATCTGTTTCTGGCGCAGTAGTACTGGTGCTTGTCACTTTTCTGTTCTAGGTTGGAGGGTAAGGTAATCGGTGAACTAATTAATGCTTACCACTTGTTTACATCTCTGGCATTAACATCTTTGGTGACTATACTCAATGTTTATCTTTTTCACCAGAACAAAAATCTGATTTTTTACTATCTTTTAACGTAGAACAAATCCCAAAATACCATTGAAGTCGTAGAGAGCATTTAATCTTAATAATATAATAGAGAGAAAAGATTTGATTGTTTGTAAGTTTGTAATTAACTAACTCAAAAACTATTGGACCGATTTTAAAAAGTTTTTACCATTATAAAGTGAAACTATCCGGGAGTAGCATCCATATTCCATACTAATATTATAAATGTAAAAGTAACTCTGTCTGTCTGTCTGTTTGTCTGTCTGCCTGTCTCTGCTCTCAGTGGTTCAGCTGAATCGATTTGTATAAAATTTGGCACAAAGATAGTTCGAAACTCGAGAAAGGACATAGGATAGTTTTTATTCCGGAAATCCTACAGGACGGTAAATATGTGAGTAAAATCCTGGGAATTTCATTTTATAAATATTTCCACGCGGACGAAGTCATGGGCACAGCTAGGTGACTATATTTCCCGTCAAGTAATGATTTTTTATGAAAATAAAGCTCTTTAAACCTAGTAATGATTTTGGGTCTCGCGAACGATGTCACGGGTAACCACTAGTCGATTATACACTTATAATTGCAGCACCAATTAAAATATCTACTGTATTAGGTATGTATTATTTTATCGTTTCTCTCGAGTGACGTGTCCGTCCCTAGCTGGCTGTAATCACTAACTATGTTAATCGCCGGTTTATGTTTAACCTTGACAAGTGACTGAGGTTCTCGTCAACACCACAGGGGGCCTAGCCAAGTTATAATCTACAATCTTAATCGCTTAGAAAACTAATAAAATATATGGATTTTTTAAGTATTTTAGGCAATCTCCACAAACGAATCCAAAAATCGTAGCCAAGTTTACACGTTATTATATCGCTCAAAAAAGTAGAATGAAACGTTGAGTATTCTAAAGCGTTGTTCGCTAAACCCCTACAAATTGGTAGCCATATTACACTTTTGACAAGGGCTGGCGTGTCAAAGTCGAAGTTTGTCAACGCTCGACCAAGCGAACACCGAGACCCAGGAGAAAGCGCTTAATATGGCGTCTGTTTGGAATCAGCTGTTGGAATTCGAGAAACGTAATTTGTTTATTTCTTAAAATTAGTATATTTTTCTATATCAAAATGCATTCATTAAATATATTGTGGTGTCCTCAATATGAAGAAGTACTGCTAACACGTCGGCAAAGTTATATGTATCAGAATTTCATATAAACAATAAATGGAATGTCCAACACATTGTTTATACAACAATTCCGCCTAAACAAAGATACATTTAAAACCCTCGTGCATGAATTACGACGTAAAACTTTTTTAAAAAGGTGCAGTGAAATTCCTTGGAAAGTAAAGGTAAGAAGTGCTAAATAATTCAATTAACCTATTAATTGTTTACTACTAAGCAAACTAACATACCTACTAAAGATTTATCGCAAATAGAATGCAAATATATTTTAGATTATTTTTGTATTAATTTGACAGTAAATATCAGCTATCAATAATTAATGTTTCGTTTCAATTATTCTTTTACAGCTGTGTTATGCGTTCGTAGTTTTCTCGACATAGGATCTTATCAAAGAAAAGTTGGTGCTAGCCAGCATCTAACGCAATGCACAACTAGTCACTGCATGAGGCAGATGCTAGATACATTGAACCATCCTGGTACAATGGCAAATTGGATAAAATTTCCGCATACACGACAAGATAGAAGTCTTATAAAACAAGAGTTAGTATGACATTTTATTGTGTATTTGTACCTAATAAATTCTCACTGTGTACACAACAAGTTATATAGTTTATAAAAAATATATTTTTAAGTAAAATAGTACAATTGTATACTTATACATTGTATTTGTAAAACTAAGTTTTAATATATATTTATTGTTTAAGATTTTATAGAAGGTTTGGCCTACCTGGTCTGCATAGGGTGTATAAATTGCACTCATATATCCATTGTAAAGTCTAATCAAAATAACATTTTTATTTTAACAAAAAGAATATCATTCATTAAATGTTCAAATGGCAAGTATATGTATATGTTTTTAGTTTTTATACCATAAGATAGTAAACAAGCAGATGGCTGTCCTGATGAACCATCTCCTATAGATACCGAAGACGTTAATAGAGCGTTGCTATCCATGTGGCGGGATGGCAATTCCACTTGCATAAGCCTACGATTTGGCATAAGTCGGCGAGAAGTTGCATAACTTACAGAACTTTACCATCTAGTATTAAATATCAATGCAAAATATGGTAGAGCAATACACGATTCACATAATAATATAAAATGACATACACATATTAATATAAAAAAAGTATATTCACGCCCGTATCCTCGAAGAGGTAGGCAGAGGTACAAGAGGTGAAAACACAATGTGATAGTTGACAAGTTTATTGGCACCGGGCTATACATATATATATATATATATATATATATATATATATATATATATATATATATATATATATATATATATATATATATATATATATATATATATATGGGGTAGGCAGAAAGAATTGAGTGCTTCCTTCATACTCATATCTTTATGAAAATTCACCAGTTTTGGAGACACTTAAAAACGTCTGCGGACAGCTGCACCTGACCAAGTTAATCATCATACGCTACATTGTATTGGTCTGATATTAACTACTAGCTCTTTTTGCATCTTAAATGTTTCAGAAATGTAACATATATAAATATTTTGTTTATTTAATAATAAATGTAACATATATATATTTTCAGATGACTCTGGATATCTACAATGCCCTTGACTTGTGATACTTATCCTTTAAGCATTTCAAGGTTCAAGAGAAGAGCTCTATACTTTGAGGCACGTGTAAACGCGTAACTGTGTTGAACGATGTTTTGGACTATGGAGGTGTTTGCTTACTTCACTATCCTACTCATGCAGCAATCCAAATAATTGGATGTATAATATGGTAATAATAAAACGGCATGTGTGTATTACACAACATCGCAATGCGAGCCAATTTACTACCACCAGAAATCATTCCAGATGTAAATGAGTATGTTAATGATGAAGCTATGCAAGCATCTACCTCCAACTCATTGGGTAGCAAAAATGAGTTAATTTAACGAAGATCTGTGCTGAATTGTTTAGTAAATAGGTTATAATAAAAATATTTTAAGTGGTATATGTTTTACTACTTACTAAAACATATACCACATATGTTTTAGTGACATAAACATATAAAAAATAAAGGTGATTTTTTGGTACCTAAACTACGATTAGCCCAATACATTTAATCTGTTTTAGCATATTTAGTCAAAATCTGCAATAAAATCTGAGACTGTTATCAGTTAATGTCATAAAACAGACTAGCCGTAATGAAAATAGTATAAATGTGTGTATATTATCATCATAATATGGATGTAGATTTTGCAATACATATTTATTTTTATTATTGTTTATAATGTATTTCTTTTATAATGTATTTTTATAATGTATTTCTGAATAACTTTTAATATTAGGTTCCTGCAGTCCTCCTTAACGTAAACATTAACTTCATACTAACGTTTTTAAATTTCATACTCTACCGTACGCGAAATCGTCTTAAAAAGCGGTACAAAGTTTTTGCTTCACATATTGATATATTAATATAGTTAAATAAATAATTGAATTTAAATGTTACAATTTAAAAGAGTAAGCAATGTATTTTATATATTTTTGGTTTATGTGGTTTGATATTTTACTAGGTGGTAGAGTTCTGCATTGTCTCGCCTGGATTTGGTACTTATCCCCGTGTTGGTTCCAGGCTTCTTTGAAGAATAGGCCAACTGCTGTTCTGCCGGTCGTAAAAGGCGACCGATTGGCTATACGAGTCACGTTTATCGTGGCTACTAGGTGGTAGAGTTCTGCATTGTCTCGCCCGGGTCAGGTACCACCGCCTTACCTATTCTTGCCGCAATAGTGTCAGTGCCTGTCACTGTCGTGTTCCGGTTTGTAGGGTAAGGTAGCCGGTAAACTTATGCATGTGGCATAAGACCTCGCCACAAGATAGCAACGCACCATTAACACCTTTGGTGTCTATAGGCGATAGTTGACTCCATCAGGAGACCCATTTGCTTGTTTGCTATCTTATAAAATAAAATAAAAAAATCTGGTCTGGTATTTCTGCCGTAATAGTGTCGGTGTTTGTCACTATCATATTCCAGTTTTGGGGCTAATGTAGCCGGTAAACGTATGCATCTGGTATTAGACCTCGCCATAAGATTGCAATGCATCATTAATATCTTTGGTGTATTTCTCTTTCCATCAGCTTGTTTGCTATCTTATGATTATATATAAAATTTATTAACTACCTATTTTGTAACTTAGTTTATTATTAATTTCATTTTAATCCTGCAATTAATTAGCTTTAGGTAAATAAAACCTTTATTTCAGTGAATTTTGTGTTTAATATAATTAACTAAATCTGTTAAATATTACCACTTAAAAGAGTAAGCAATGTATTTCATATATTTTTTGTTTAAATAAATGGTTTGATATGATTGATTATTTTATTTATATTGTAGTGATGATGGTCCTAAATGAGATAAAATTCCTAGTAAAGCATAAGCCAAATGAATTAGCGTTTGGGTTCGGTTTTACTCCATTTTAAGTTTTTGCGATTTCACTCTTAGCCGTTCCATTATCCCTGTTGATTATTCCTTTCACGGTCATTCTCAAATTGCAAGAGAAGATTTTCAGCGGCTACGAACTCACTCGCGGCTCGTTCTAAAGATGTCTGTATCCTCCTAGTACATAATATGTGAGTTCGAGTCAGCCTCTGCCGCCGTGACCTACTAACAATCGGGGATACCGCAGGCGCAGGGGTAGCATGACTATGTCAAACTTGTGGCGTAATACACGACGTGCTTGCAACCGGAGACGTCGCTAACAGTCTAGCCGTAGGTAGGTAGGCCACGTTTGAGGTGGAGGAGGAACACTTGATCCTTCCGAGGGATGGATGGAATCCAATGCTGAAATTAATGAAGGAATATTAATTAAACACATTCTTAAAGTAAATAACCAACTACAAGACTTATATATCATCATCATCTTTGCTATACGCTAATATATTTAGTATCATAGACGACAGTTATCATTTTCCAGAGAACAGAGAACCATTTGTATGCTTGCAGTTCTATAAAATAAAAAAAAATAATGTTAATGGTAAAATTCAATATGCAACCTGAGAATGTAATGCTTATTAAATTATTATAAAATTGAGCACTTTTCATTTTAGTTAATTTGGAATATAAGGGGTGTACTTTCATGTCATTCTCATCAAACCTGTGTTGGTCCAGGCTCCTATAAAGAATAGACCAGCTGCCGTTCTGCTAGGCAGTTCGTAAGAGGCGAACGATTAGCTATGTAAATTACTGCCATCCTGGCTACTAGGTGGTAGAGTTCTACACTGACTCACCTGGGTCTGATACCACCACCTTACCTACTGATTTTACTCGCGACATTATTAATTGATGATACATTATCATTTTATCATAAAGTTGACATACGAGACTATGGAACTCACCTGGGTTTAAGTAAACGACAGCCTCATCTACTCCTTATTCCTAGTATTGTATTGTGAGCCACTGTAGTGTTCTGATATGAAGATAAACTTGCACATGAGGTGTAACATGATAGACTTACTCTACAACAATAGTTGTTCAAAATATATACTATAGAGTATAAGATATATTAATTTCATTAAATTAATCAATGAAAAGAAATTTACATTATTTTCCTTATGTCTTGCCGCAAACAAGTTTAATTATTTAAATTCACCCGCGTTTGGCACTTGACAATAGAGACTGACGTTTTTAAGAACGCTGGCCATAGACTAATTACATTGTTTTTTCTCCCAACGGTATTGAATGAACGATGGACGGAAAGGTGTTAACTTGGCTACCAATTAAGCGTTTTCTAAAATCGATGTTGCAAAGAAGTCAGCAATCGTAGAAAACGAAAAGAAACTTAACGTTTGAAATATGGCTAGACCCCCTGGAATGTCATAATACTAAGTGCACTATGGCTGCCATAGGGCTGTCAATACAATGAAACTGTGTGTGGATGTAACACTTCTAATTCCTACTTGAAACCAAGAATAGGCCAACTGCTGTTCTGCCAGGCAGGCCGTAAAAGGCGACTGATTGGCTATACGAGTCACTATCATTGTGACTACTAGGTGGTCGAGTTCTGCATTCTCTCGCCCGGGTCAGGTACCACCGCTTTACCTATTCCTATTTCCTGCCGCAATAGCGTCAGTGCTTGTCACTGTCGTGTTCTGGTTTGAAGGGTAAGGTAGCCGGTAAACTTATGCATGTGGCATTAGACCTCGACACAAGATAGCAACGTACCATTAACACCTTTGGTGTCTATAGGCGTCTTTCCATCAGGAGACCCATCAGCTTGTTTGCTATCTTATGATATGAAAAAAACAAATTTTAAATGTTGCTGTTATCTTCTAAGGTTTTATCCTCTCTTTCTAACATATCTGCATAAAAAGAGATGGCGAGACCTTATAGACTGAGATATAACGTAAATGTTTGTTTCAATTGATTAATATGAGTACTTGCTCCACCTTTACCTAATACGTCATGGTCAATACTGTCCAATTAAATTAACTAGCGATTGCCTTCTTGTCGAAATTCAAGCATAGGCTAAACTATAAAATCTCTTCTAAGTTTGACAACAAACATTAGCTATAAACATATTTGTATACACCTGTGTATACTTTTTTTTTTATTATCAATAGATAAGCGCTTAACCTCGACCTCGCCTGATGGTAAGCTAAGATGTGGCCTAAGATGGAACGCGCTTCCCTAGAAGGTACCTGTTCACTCTTCTCTTGAAGATCCCCAGATTGCACTCGTCCGGGAACACAGACTCAGGAAGCATGTTCCAGTCCTATGCGGTTCGAATGAAGAAGTTTGGGTCGAACCCCTTTGTCCGGGTACGTGGAACGTCCACCATATAACGATGCCTAGAATCTGTGCGCCTCTACGATCGATAGAAAAACGGGGATGGCGGCATTAAGTCGTGCAATTCCGCAGCGCACTCTCCAAAATGTATCCGATAAAATACCGATAAACTAGCCACTCTGCGGCGATGAGCGACGCTCTGGAGTTTTTTGCCTACCAGATCATCGTCGTTCATGAGCCTCGTGGCACGCCTCTCTATCGCCCCAAGTGTCTCCAGTTGGTATTTGGCGGATCTGTCCCAGAGCTGAGAGCAGTATTCCATGCACGAGTGGTGCTTGCTTTATAATGCTTGTGCAGCCAGCAGTATTTCAGCCCGCGACAGTTGCTCAACCTTTATAATGCTTGTACAGCCTGCAGTATTTCAGCCCGAAACAGTTACTCAGCCTTTATAATGCTTGTGCTTAATCGCTATATATATATATATATATATATATATATATATATATATATATATATATATATATATATATATATATATATATATATATATATATATATATATTGCATTTGTATTTCTAATGCAATATGCATTGCATGCATATTGCATTAGAAATACATTGAATTTACAAATTTAAAAATATCAGGGTTTTTTGCATTCCATCGCAATGTAAACTTTGTCACATTTTTTAATTTTCCGTTCGCGTGATTGCTATCGCTATTGCTAATTATAAATAATTACATTTATTATCTACTGCGATAATTAAATAAGATATATAAGTATATTCCTCTTTCCTACCTTGCCATTGCTGTACCCGACAGGGTCCACGATGAACTAACAATTATTTTAATATAGCATCTTGTAAACATTGTGTACAGCAAATAAATAAATAAGTTACAACTTTCTAGTACTAAAAGCCTCTGAGCTAAGCTGTAGACAATTTTTTAATTAGAGGAGAACCTTAATCCATTCATTTCGTCTAAGTGTGTATGCTAATAATTATTATTCAGTACGTTAATCGATTTTGATTTTTAACTTCCCACTACGTATGTAGATAAGGAAGTTACTGATTTTACCCCGATTTTCGAAAATCGAGTTTTCACCAGATGTCCACGTTTTGAGGTCCTAGGAAACTTTTTCGACTATTTTCACGACGACGTCAGTATATCTGTATGTATGTATGTGTGTGTGTATGTGTGTATGTAAACATCGCATAACTTTTGAACGGCTGAACCGATAGACACGCGGTTGGTGTCATTGATTGGATTCCGCTAAACTTCGACTTCCTGAAAATTTGAACCAATTCGGTCAAGGAGATTTTGAGAAATTTTGAAAAAACACAAAAAACTTGTTGGCGAAACAGTATTTTTTAATATTACTTCCAGATTTGTGTACCAATTAAGTACAAAAACTAATCGGCTCTATTCCTTAAAAAACTACGTCTAATACATAAATTGCATCAAAATCGGTTTATCCGTTTGGGAGTAATCGGTGACGAAAAATTTTGAAAAGAGTGTTTTTTCGACATAGCTTGGAAATTTTTCCACCAATCATTTTTTGGTATTTTACGATATTTTAGTACTAAAAAAACTACGTCAAATGCCGTTTAAAAAATCAAAATCGAATCTAATTCTCAAAACTTATAGCTTTTCAAATATTAAAATTACGTTATTTTTAGCAAAGTTACTTATTTTTTTTTAAAATAACTTTCAAATTAATTTACCAATTGACTTAAAAATCTTATCAGTTTTTTTTTCTTTAAAAATTCTTTAAATACCGTAAATTTGATCAAAATCGGTCAATTTGTTGGGGATTTATCAACGAAGAAAAATAAAAATAAAATGTTTTTTGATATTGCATCAAAATTTATCAATCAACCTATCGATTATTTATCTAAACCAATATTTCAGATCTCAAAAATTGGGTTGAATGCCATCATCGTTTTCAAAATATACAGCTTTTCAAAAATTAATATACTGCCATTTTTAACAAAATAAATGTTTGAACTGAAAAATCTATGCTTATATTTTTTACACCTTTAAGCTAGGTATTGTTAAGATATTTTAACCTTAATTCAGAGGGAAGTTTCAGGAATGGCCCGTAGGGTCAACCATTTACACATTTTTTTTCATTTGAAAGGCTTTCGGTTCGGTCTTACTAACATTTTCTCAAGTTCTGATGACAACATTTTTGAAATACAAAGGATTGGAATTTATAATATGTAATTTTATAGCATTAAAATTTACAGAGATATATTTTATGTTCTGGAATAATATAAGATACCTCACGGAGTCAATCTAAATTATCTAGCAATAATAACCACATTTAGATAGATTAAGCGACCATCAATTTTATACAGCTGTCTATAATTTGAAATAGGAATAAGTCTTTAATATTGTGCCCAAGGTGAAACAATAATGGGTTCTCAGTAGAACAGACCTTGACAAAGAGTAGGCACTAACTTATGTAGGTGGCTAGATATTATGACCAGAACTAATAGGGAAACGGATTGCTGACATTCTCTTGAAGTACCGCTTGTGTGGGTTGCACTACAACATCGTTAATATAAACCTTATTGCACTGTCATAAGGTTCATGAATTTGTCTAAAAGACCATTGTTTGTTAATTACAATGTTGTCGTGAGCGCACGTTGTCGCTAGATTTGACGAAATTTTTAGGAAGTCAAAATATTTTTAAGCAATTCAAATGCAGTACATTGTATGCAATTATCGACCCAGTTTTTCTTGTCTTTCCTTGCTTTACATTCAATGCTATCTTAATTTTCAAAAAACATTTTGTACCTCGCGTCTATTTACTTAAATAGTGTTTAAAAAATTTAATAAATTTGACGTAAATACATATAGATTTGTTTAAAACTAGATTAAATTAAAATTAGTATAGATATCCTATACATATTTCTTTTCAGGGAGTTCGTAGAAGGCGTTAAGCCATACATGTCCTCATGGGCGTACCCAGGTTCTGGGCCAGGGGGGGGGGGGGGCAACCGTAACATTTTAAGACTATATTTGTATGTTATTATATTTTTATCTACAACAGTAGATAGTTAGTAGAGAGGTAAAAAATCCAGGGGGGGCAGCTGCCCCTCCCTGTCCCCCCCCCGCCCCTCGGTACGCCCATGCATGTCATTTATACATGACTATAAGGTAGCAGACTTACTACCTGCTGTATATTTCCTTGCTATAATAGCATTAGTCTTTGCCATTATAATGGTTCAGCTTAGAGAAATAAACGCCGGTAAAACCATGTATTTAACACGTTTTATACTGTTACTATCAGCACTTGGTGAAACTGCATTTTAATTTTAAAACACTTGTTCTAGTTTCATTATATATATTTTTCCAATTTTTTTAAAAGTCTAGCATAGTCATCATCAGGACATGTACTTTATATTTAATTTTCGCCACATTAAAATAATTTAAATAAAAATTGTGTAGGTTTGCAAAAATATTTAAAATATTAAGTTTTGCAGTAAGAAATGAGGTGGTATTATAAAATTTTAGCCTCTAAATTATGGCCTACCTAAAATCTATTTATTACCTAATCATGGTAATGTTCAGCAACGCGTCGCCTAAATTAGGTACCATTTCTTTACGTAATTAGGGCGAAATATAATCAGCGCGTGATATGAAATTGTTCTGGTTGGAAGGGTAATATAGCCGGTAAACTTTTGGCATTACATGCCTAACGCAGGGATAATAACTCACCATCTTAGCTTTTAAGCCATAGGCATCTCTGCCAACCAGCACAAACTGCTTATTTGTAACGTCAAAAAATTGAAGTGAAATTACGCTAAATGAAATGGCGATATTTAGTTTATTTCATGAACAATATTTTATTTGTTCTTTGATAACCATATCTAATGTTACTTAAAACAAAATGGTTTGAGTTGAACTAATAAATTCGACAATTTCAGTGTATTTGTTAGAGAGATAAAGCAATTTTGTTCCGTAATAAGATTGAATTTGTCTTTGTTTATAGCACTGATAAGAGACAATTTGCATTACATTCATAAGTTAAAATAAGAACTACAACTGCTTTTTGCTAAACACTTGAAGGTAGAGTATTTAGTAGTATTGTATTATTCTATAACAAGACAGTAAACAAGCAGATAGCTCTCCAGATAGAAAAATATAATCACCGCTTATAGACACATATGTTAATAGTACATTGCTATATGCTGAGATAACGCCACACGTACAAGTTTATAGACTAACATACCCTCGAAACCGGACAAGCACTGACGCCATTGATAAAACGATGGGGACGAATTCGGACGAGACATTGCAGAACATATCAGCTGTACGAATGTAGCTTTTGCCAATCTTTTTTTACAAACTGCCTGATATGGTTGTAGTAAATTTTTTAAAGGTTGCCCGGACCAACACGAAATCTGATTTTCAATCTCAATAGGCGAAAGTTGTTTCTATCTACGGGACAAAGAGAAGTCATTAGCCCCAGATTTTATCAGATATCATTTATGGTAAAGGGAGTAAACGGAAAGAAGAGAAATCCTTTGCCATTCTGATAGACAATTTCTAATTTTACAAATTTTCTAGCAGAATGGTAGATTGGTCAAATATATCACTACCATCGTGATTAATAGATGGTAGAATTCTCACCCTAGTGTCTCAATAGCGTCAAAGTTTGTCACACTTTGGTTCCAGTTTAGAGGATAAGGTAGCTGAAAGTAGTATGCTTCTGGCATTTCGCAACATTATCATGTGCTTGGTGCTGTAGTGCTTATGGCAATATTTATATTTTCTTGTCAGAATATCTTTTCGTCAATACCGTCTTTACCATAAGGGCACTCGGGGCCAGTGGCCAGGGCCCCCATCTTCAGAGGACCCCGAAGGATCGAAATTTTCTCTCACATTTAATATCAAAATATTATGGTAGGGCATTTTCGCAGCTTAATAAAATAAAAAACGAATTGCGAACAACAATGTTACAAAAACGGCTAAGTAATTTGTCAATTATGGGCATAGAAAATGATATTCTTCAGAAAATTGAGTTTAAGGATTTAATGGAAGATTTTGCTCAACAAAAATCTGTAAAGAAACAATTGTAATCACAATAGAAAAACAGCAGCATACATACTGATATCATTAATGACATATTGTGTTATGATAATATGTTGGATTAATAAAGCAGGTCATAGTGAAAAAAATTGTATAATTTGCTTTCTTTACATTTCAAAAGGGCCCCGAATTCTTGTGTGCCCAAGGGCCCCAGCATAGTCTAAGACGGCCCTGCTTTTCGTTTGCTATGATACAAAAAACTTTCATTTTATGGTATGTAGCTGCTACCACCCATGAAATTCGAAGTATTGCTATTGAATTTTTACATTTAAGAACGAGTACCTAAGCTGTTTTCTTTGATCATCAGGTATTTAAAGCCAGCTTGAACTATACGAGTATTAAGTTGGAATCTAACTTGCCTTTTAACTGATATTATCGAATTTACGGTCTAAATTTTGTTTCCGCTAATGATCTTTATCGCCGCAATGCTTATGAAAGTTATTTTGTCTCTAAGCATTATTTCACTAAAATGACTACGTATTTGATTTTTTTAGGATAACAAATTAGTTTTTGACTTTACAAATAAGAATATTTTTTTTTACACGATAGCAAACAAACAGATGATTCTCTTAGTGGAAGAATTGCCTGTGTACAATAAATATCGTGGTGGTGCATTGTTATCCACACGGTAGGGTTAGAATGCTACAAGCATAACTTTACCGATTACCTAACCCTTTCAAACTGGAATATGAGAGCAGTAAGCAGAAACGCTACTGTGACAGGAATAGGTAAGATGGTGGGACTAAGCTCGGCCGAGACGTTGTAAAACTCTAGCACTTATTAGGTGACATACTGAAATTAGCCTCCTTTGACTTTCCATTGTCAAAACTAAGAAGAAATTGGGTAAATTGTTTAGTTTATGGTAATTTTTTACCACTGTGTGATCGCCAGAATAAATAAGTATAAATAAAAACAAAAGATTTTTTGATATGAAACATAGTCAATCATGGTTACTTTAAATAATCTAATTATTTTTAATATTTTCTTATCGAAGTCCGGTGTATTTCTAATGATTTGACTACTTTGGTTGAATTCGTGATAAGGTTCCATCAATAACATAAATGCTTATTATATAATATTTAAGGAAATAAAGCAATCCCGTTTTCCAAGTTTAACTGTTAAATTTTTAACTATAGTTGAATCCAGCCAAGCTAAGATTCCATTTTCCACGCTGTTTGTTTGTTTCTCTCCTTTAAAAAATAGACTTACTGCCGTTTAGCCAGACAGGTCGTAAAAGGCGACTGATTGGCTATGCGAGTCACTACTATCATGGCTATTAAGTGGTAGAGTTCTGGTACCACCTCCTTACCTATTCCTGCAATAGCGTCAGTGCTAGTCCCTGACGCGTTCCGGTTTGGAGGGTAAGGTAGCCGGTAAACTTACACAAGTGACATTAAACCTCGCCACAAGATAGCAACGCATCATTAACATCTTTGGTGTCTATAGGCGATAATTGACTCTTCATCCGGAGACTTATCTGCTTGTTGCTATCTTATGATATAAAAAACAGTATAAAACGTTATCATGCAAATTCTATTAAGATTCTTTAGTAACACGTCAGAGTATAGAAGTTTCTCCGTCAACTAATGTCTACAACATGAACGGTTCAGCCCAGTTGTAGGAAGTCCCAAACCTTATCTGTTGAGGTTAGCAAATTCAACGATCCATCTGCTGTCCATTACCATCCCGTCAGTTGACAAATCGTCACCGATTTGTCAACTCGCGAAATGGTAACCCTGACTAGGTAATTATATTTTTATATCATATTATTAAATAATTATTTACTAGCATCAAAGAAAACATATTATATTATCTTAATTGTTCCTACTCTAATAGCGTCGATGTTTTTGCTGACGTATCCTGGTTTGGAGAGTAAAGTTTTTCCAGTGTTGGTCCCGGGCTCCTTTGAAGAATAGGCCAACTGCCGTTCTGCCAGGCAGGTCGTAAAAGGTGACCGAATGGGTATACGAGTCACTAACATCGTGGCTACTAGGTGGTAGAGTTCCGCATTGTCTCGCCCGGGTCTGGTACCTCCGCTTTATCTATTCCTGCCGCAATAGCATCGGTGCTTGTCACTGTTGTGTTCCGGTTTGAAGGGTAAGGTAGCCGGTAAACTTATGCATGTGGCATAAGACCTCGCCACAAGATAGCAACGCACCATTAACACCTTTGGAGTCTATAGGCGATGGTTGACTCTTTCCATTAGGAGACCCATCCGCTTGTTTGCTATCTTGTAATATATAAAAAGGTTGCCAGTAAAATTATACAAGTAACATTTCAAACCAATAGCAAAGTACTGTTAATATTTTTGGTGTCTTTAGGTGATGGTTATCTCTTACCATCAGAAAAACCTTCTGCTTGTTTGTTATCCTATATAATAAAACAAGAAAAATAGTTTAATCCCGAAAAACAAATAAAAAATGGTCACAATATATTTAATTCGAGTCCAGCAGTACACTTAATTCGTATCTAATACGAAATACCATAAACAGAATGATAAATCACAATCTATTTCCCAACCAGTTTGTATAACATTCGTCACTTTGTCTTGGTAACAGTTAACAAGGTAACAATTTTGCGGTGATTTCTAAGCTATTTAACAATCACTTTCTGCTATTCCTGAGTTAGCACAATTACTATGAAATTCAATCTGATTAACTAAACAAACCAAAACGCAATCTGTTACAAACCCTATCTTAAAATCAAAAGGTTTAAATTCCTGTGGATGGAATCTTGAAACAATAATGTGGTAGATTAGTTGTCAAGTAATACTTAATAACCACATCAAGTTGATCTATAGTCCTGCATTTTTGTCATACCTGAATGGGGAAAAGCTATTAATGAAACGGGTCTTGTTTTATTGGATACAGGTAACAGATTTACTGTCAACCTTAATCAAGGCATTTGTGTTGTCAAGTTTGCGTCACTGACTAAATAGATTTGATTCTTGATTTAGTGAAAACAGAATGTTCTGATGTATTTCTTGGATAAATGAGGAATGTTGTTGAGATCTCTGAGTTATTTAAGTTATAAGGATTGTTAAGTTTTACACAAGCGTGTAAGGAATATTTTATAATTGCGAAATATTGCTCAGAATTATTATGAAAATGGCAGTAAAATATTAAACTTTCAGTGAGTTGGTCCATCGTCTTGTATGAATTAATGTCACTACTTTACCTAATCCTGCCACAATAACTTCAATGGCAATCTTTCTTTTTTATATATATATATATATATATATATATATATATATATATATATATATATATATATATATATATATATATATATATATATATCTGAAAAAAAAAATATTCTATAGGAATCGATTTATCAAGGTTCCAGGTCCAAGAAATGCTCGGTACCCAAGATATGGGTATGTGAAAAACCGAGCAAAGCTCGGTCAACCAGATATTAAGTATTAAGGGAGCCACTTATAACTAATTGGAAAATTAATCTGAAAACTGTGTTATGTCAAAATTTAAAAAAAATGTCTGCAAAGATCACATTACAATTTTTTTATAGTTTAGTTTTTTACAGACTTTTTTATAGTTTATACAGAGTCCCTACTGAATTGAAACAAATATATAGTAATTTATATGTTCGTTATACACTAATTATGTAACACGCTAACTACCACTATCTCATCAATTAGGTTTATCGTAGGAAACCTGCCAGCGAACGGGTCCCAAGAGGATTGATCTGCAAAAATTGAACCAATCGCTGTTCCTCGCAAACTATAATCGCCGACTCATTGAATATTTCGCTATAAACCTGTGGTTACAACTTTATAGTGAAGCATTTAAAAGTATTTCGTTTTTGTACGTTATAGGATAGAAGACATGCAGATGGCTCTACTACTAGAAAGAGACAACTATATTGCCCCGTTGGTCGAGTGGTCAGCAACCCTGACTACGCAATCAACGGGGCTCGGGTTCGATCCCCGACGGGGACAAGCATTGGTGTGATGAGCATTTTTTTATATCATAAGATAGAAAACAAGCAGATGGGTCTCCTGATGGAAAGAGTCAACCATCGCCTATAGACACCAAAGATGTTAATGGTGCGTTGCTATCTTGTGCCGAGGTCTAATGCCACATGCATAAGTTTACCGGCTACCTTACCCTCCAAACCGGAACACGACAGCAACAAGCACTGACGTTATTGCAGCAGGAATAGGTAAGGCGTTGGTACCAGACCCGGGCGAGACAATGCAGAACTCTACCACCTAGTAGCCACGATGTTAGTGACTCGATAGCCAATCGGTCGCTTTTTACGACCTGTCTGGCAGAACGGCAGTTGGCCTAAAATGTAAAGCATAAATGTTTGTATTTCCGGGTTTGGGTGTTTATTAAATATATTCTTGTATTTAAATATGTATTTCTATGTATTAATATCGTTGACTAACACCCATAACACAAGCAAATAATTTGCTTACTTTGGGGTTAGATCAGTAAGTATAATTTGTCCCGTGAATATTATATTATTATTATATTATTAATATATATATTATATAGTACCACCGCTTTACCTATTCTGTACTGTTATATAGAATAGGTAAAGCGGTGCCGCAATAGCCTCAATGCTTGTCACTGTCGTCTTCCGGCTTGGAAAGTAAGGTAGCCGGTAGACTTATACTTATGTAGCATTGCCATCCCGCCACATGAATAACAACACAGCATTAACATTTTTGGTTCCCAAGTAAACTAGGAACCACTTGGCGATAGGCTTGCCACTTATAACATTTGTGGGACCAAGTATCTTCGGCTAATCGTGGGTGCACTTGTTGTACCTCTGCCTACAATTTCGGGGATATGGGCGTGAAGATACTTCTTATTGTTTCGTTATGTCCGTACGTCCATCCATCCGTCCGTACGTACATTCGCACGATAGCTCAGAAATCCTTAGTACTAGAGAGCTGTAATTTGGCAGAAATATACATATTAGTCTACAGAAATATACACATATTACAGAAATATACACTTACCATCAGGTGCACCTCTTGCTCGTTTGCCCCCTCTTCTATATAAAAAAAAATATATATATTAGTCACTTCAACAAAGTGGTTATATAAAATCTGTTTTTTTTATGTAAAGTGGAGATGTTAATTTTTTCCACACGTACCCCATTGTGTGGAGTATTGCTGGATAGGTTTTAAAAAAATATTGTAGGATTGTGAAAACAAGTTTTCGATTAAATGATTCGTTTGTGAAATATTGTGCTTTAAAGTACTACTTTTTATTAGAGTCAAGTGTCTTGGCTACCCCTCCCCCCTCTGCAGGCTAAACGATTGATTTTGAGGGTGGGAAAAAATCATGATGGTAGGAAATATAATTAAGTTAAAAGGAAAACTATCACGCCTTAGAAGGCTTTACAAGTTTTTCTGTAATTGTCGATCACCTTATAAAAATATGTACTCAGAGAAGTTTTTGTAGGCGGTAAACTTGTGGTTAATCATTGACATTGAATAGCCTAAATGTTCATAGTATGAAACTATAAAAGCCCTCTTCTTAGTCATATGGAAAACTTCGGAACCCTACATTGCGCGTGGCCCAACACGCACTTTACCAATTTGTAGTATCTATAGGCGATAGTATATACGGTACCAAACTAGTGGGCGATCTTGCAGAACTCTATCTTATCAAATAACTCGAAAAAACCTTAATAACATAATTCGTCCAACTCGCGAATCCGCCTAATTTAATTACTATATTTTTAAATAATTTTATATTTCTAGTGACACAATTGTAACATAAAATTCCAGTAACACCTATATTGGTTATAATTGTGTCATTTTATCCGTTTAATTGGCGGATTGTTATTGGGTAAATAAACAAATAAATATTTTATATTTTATAGACGCAGGCGTTACCATAATCCATAATTCAAGAAAGAAGTTAACTCACTACTTTTCTTGTAGTAAGATTGCAAATGTCAAAAAAAATTAAATTACCTTAAATGCACACTGCTTAAGCAGAATGCTCTACTTTTAACGTGTCAAGGTTAATCATTTTCCTTGAATTAAGACTATATATATATAATACTTTTGTGGATGTCCGGATGTTTGTATGTATGGATCTGCCACCATTACGCTCAAAATACTTAAATTATCAATACCATTTTTTTAACAGCTTAAGTATGTCACGGGATTGTTTCCTATTAAAAATAATTAGTAATTTCCAGTGGCGTATAATTACAATTAATAAAATACTAAAAAATAACGTTATATCCAGGTACCAACAATATTTATTTTTTATTATTCAACAATATTTTATCAAAAGCAGTGAGATATTAATCTGCAGAAAATTAATTCGTCAAAATTAAATTATTTTTAAATTAAACGAGCGTTGTGAGGCATTGACATACCATGATTAGATTAAGTGCTCTTCAAAGTTGGTATTAACGTTTTTGCAACAGGCGTGTTTTATGAAGAGAGTAATGAAAGAGGAAGCGAGATAAATCTTCAAAGATCTCGAAATATAGCACGCGATTAACTCTGCCTACCCCGTAATAAATCTGGCGTGAATGTATATAAAATTTATCTTTAAAATAATGAAATAATTAAATAATTTAAAATTACCACCCCAGAATCGCATAACATTGAATTAACTTGGCACACATGTAATAAACAGACAGTGTGTCTATACCTTAATAGCAATATATGAGATTTGCATGCGGTTCAGACGGGCTCCAGATTGACAGTTTGATGGATGAGATAAACGCAACTTAAGCTCCGCTGATAGTAACCGCTTATAGGGTAGACCAAGGATATTAAATTTAAATAGTGTATGCATGTAAAGCAGAAACAAGATAGCTTGTCCGTTCGAATAGATAATGCCAAGATTTACCAACTAATAGGTTCTTAGAGAGAGACAGAGGTCAAAAGTTAAACTGAGCGTTTAGGATCCAAACAATCTGCGTACTACTTTCTAAGTTAATAAATACATTCATGTAGTCTACAATTTTTTAATTTACTACTTTAATACACATAATCTATACATATAATAAATTCGTAGGAAAGTCAAAACTGTATATTGAATATTTTTTTAAAAGAATACTTGGGGCGTTATCTACAATCGATATCAAAGCCAAAAATATAGTTTTTAGAATTTTTGTCTGTTTGTCTGTATGGGGTAAACTCAAAAAGTACTGCATGGATTTACTTCAAATTTTGCATGAATATTACTTATAGGTCGGGTCAACATGTAGGCATATACATATTATCACGCTATCACCTACGGGGGAGGAGCTGTGCGGAGTAAATGAAGTCCGCGCGGACGAAGTCGTGAGCAACAGCTAGTATCGTTATATAAACATATCGTTGTAAGCAGATTGTCGCTATAGATCTCGTGTATGCTGACGGTACCGGCATAATTGGCCTCCATTTCTAATCCCATTCTTTATCTGCACGGGTAGAATACAGGGTTACTTTTAAAGGTCTGGCCAAATTTTACAATAAACTTGAACTTAATAATGAGTGTGCGTTGTGAATTAAAGGTGTCTTTTAATCATGATTGTAAAATTATTACAAGATAATATAAAAATATTCGTTTAAAAATATCCCACTTCATTCATGAACTGGATACACCGAGTGTTGTGAATGAATTCTGTAATGCTGGCAGTGAGTAATTTTACATTTACCACTGCCACTAACAGTCCCGTCAAAATCGATCCTGCCGTTTTAGAGATTAGCTATAACAAACAGACAGACAGAAAAAAAATTGATATATGTACCGTGTATACATCCCATATGTATTTCGTAATTGCAATTACTTTAATATTACAAACAGGCACTCCAATTTTATTTATTTGTATAGAGTGTAGATTTTTTTTTATTATAGAAGAGGGGGCAAACGAGCAGGAGGTGCACCTGATGGTAAGTGATCACCGCCGCCCATGGACATCCACAATACCAGAGGTCTTGCAGTTGCGTTGCCGGCCTTTTAAGAATGAGTAAGCTCTTTTCTTAAAGGCCCCCAAGTCGTAACCGTTTGGAAACACCCCTGCCGGTAATTGGTTCCACAACAAAGTAGTGCGAGGCAAAAAGTGTCGCGAAAAATGCACAGTTGTGGATTTGCAGACATCGAGATGGTGAGGATGGAATTTCAAATTTTGACGCGATGTCCGATGATGGAATTCGGTGGCAGGAATTAATCCAAGTAACTCGTCGGAACACTCCCCATGATAAAAACAATAGAAGACACAGAGTGAACCAACATATCTGCGCAATGCCAAAGAGTCGAGCCGTTTTGAAATAGCCAGGTCGTCAACGATTCGAACCACTCTACGCTGAATGCGATCAAGAGGAAGGAGCTGGTACTGAGGAGCTCCGACCCAGAGATGAGAACAGTACTCCATGTGGGGCCGAATTTGAGCCTTATAAGGTTGAAAGCGATGGGCCGGCAAGAAGTACTGTCTCGCTCTGCTGAGTACACCGAGCTTTTTGGAGGCTAGTTTAGCCTTACCTTCCAAATGACCGCGAAACTGAACGTAATTCGATATGTCGACTCCCAGAATCCCGATACTAGCTGACGCTGTCAGGAGAGTATCCCCAAATCGAAGTGACACGACAAAGCGTGTCTTTTTAGCGAAAAACACGCAAAGCTGTGTCTTCTTGGGGTTAAAATTGACCAAGTTTTGACGACCCCATTCCGAGAAATCGGTTAGTTGATTCTAAACTTCGGACACAAGCTTGTTTCGGCTCTCTTCGACGTATTCCCGAGAAATACCGCTTCGGCCGGAGTATGTAGCATCACCAGTACTGTCATCTGCATAGCAATGTATGTTGCGAATTCGCATCATGTCATTGATATGCAGAAGGAACAGTGTCGGTGATAACACGCAGCCTTGTGGAACACCAGCATTGATAGATTTAAGGTCAGAGAAAGTCTATTTGGTTTTTTTTATAAAAGAAGGGGCAAACGAGCAGGAGGTGCACCTGATGGTAAGTGGTAACCGCCGCCGCCCATGGATATCCGCAGTACCAGAGGTCTCGCAGTTGCGTTAACGGCCTTTTAAGAATGAGTAGGCTTTTTCTTGAAGGTCCCTAAGTCGTATCCGTTCGAAAACAACCCTGCCGGGTTGCCGGGCCTGCCGGGGCCCTGCCTGCTGAATTCACAACAGACTAGTGCGAAGCAAAAAATGTCGAGAGAATTGCACAGTTGTGGATTTTCAGCCATCGAGATATGGTGAGGATGGAACTTTAAATTTTGACGCGATGTCCGATGGTGGAATTCGGCGGCAGGAATTAATCCAAACAATTCGTCGGAACACTCCCCATAATAAGGGTTAGGTGCTCTATTCACAAGTGAAGTTGGGTGAGTCAGCAAATTTATTGATTATTTCTTTCATACAATGAATGTATTCAAAACAACTTTTTTTAAAGAAATCTGATTTAGATTGTTAGAATTCTGAGCTAAGATTTTCGCTGGACCACTTTGTCTAAACTTATTAGAAACTGCATCGCCGCCATTTTACTCGCTTAATATGTGAGGGCGCCATCACAGAGTATTTGTGGCGCCAGTGTACAATTTTCACACTTTTATAGGTTTGACACTTTAAGGGAGAAAGTAGCCGAACCCTAAGCTCAGAATAATTAGTATCAGATTTAATTTACTCTGACTATCCAAATCAAATTACTGAGATTAAGTGTTGATATAAATATACACAATATTGCGTATTACCAACATGTAAATAACAAAAACTTTTGTTTTTGTTATTTGCATGTTGTGCATTTGCAGCTTGTGAGTAAAATAGATTTAGCGAAAGATTTACTAATAGGTTCTCAGGCCACAGAGGTCAAATGTTAAGATCAACGTTTAGAATGAAAACAATCAGGCATCGAAATGAAATACATGTTAAGAGAAAGCTCAATAGAAGTTCATGTTTTTATCATTATATAGCAAACAAGTACATAGTTTCTCTGATGGAAAAAGATACCATCGCCTATAGGCACCAAAGATTTTAATGGTACGTTGCTAACCGTGTGGCGGGCGGGTAATGCCCCGAGCATAAGTATATCCGCTATCTTACCCTCCAAACCAAATCACGACAATGGCAAGTACTAACGCCATGCGGCAGGAAACGGTAAAGCGGTGATACCATATACCCGGGCGAGACGTTATCGAACTCTTAACACCTAGTAACTTTACCACCTGCTATCTTGTTCTTAAAAACTCTCACAAAGTTATTTAGTTCAAGCTCCCTTTGAAGAATATAGTTAAGCCAGGTAGTTAGTTAGAGATGAACGATTTGAAATGCGAGTCACTACCGTCGTGGCTACTAAGTGGTAGAGTTCTGCATTGTCTCGCCCGGGTCTGGTACCACCGCCTTACCTATTCTTGCCGCAATAGCGTCGGTTCTTATCGCTGTCGTGTTCCGGTTTGGAGGGTAAGGTAGTCGGTAAGATAGCAACGCACTATTAACATTTTTGGTGTCTATAGGTTGTCTCTTTCCATCAGGAAACCCATCTGCTTGTTTCCCATCTTATGATATAAAAAAGATGTACCCAATACAAGCAATATTATTTGATAATGTATGTAAGTGTCATTCTTGTTTAGCTTAAGTCCTGAAAAATATATATGTAGTGAAACCAGCACAAGTGTTTTATAATTAAAATGAAAATGCAGTTTCACCAAGTGGCGACGGTTAATAGTAAGATAAGGCTAGCAGTAATTGAGCCATTCTGAAAAAAAAATATAGAACTTATTTGCTTGTATTGTGGGTGTTAGTCAACGATACTAATACATATAAAAAAAGTAAAAAAAAAGTATCTTCACGCCCATATCCCCGAAGGGGTAGGCAGAGGTACAACAAGTGCACCCACGATTAGCCGAAGATACTTGGTCCCACAAATGTGATAAGGTGGCAAGCCTATCGCTAACCGGGCACTTTCCAATCCCGGGCAACTTTGAGTTTCTCAGAAAACTGAAAAAACACTTTTTTTTAATGTGCCCGATCCGGGATTCAAACCCGGGACCTCATGTGGTCAACGCCAACGCTGGACCACTAGACCACAGAGGTGACGAATACATATAAATACATATATAAATACAGTTACATAATACACAAGGTGACCCAGAAATACATACGTCTATGTCCATCACAGGAAGGTTTGTTCCTGTTGGGAATAAAAGCCAAGCCCCATCGATTCATAGTTAGTTTCGCTAACCACTCGATCAATGAGGCGGCTATTTTTGCCGCAATAGTGTCAGTGCTTGTCACTGTCGAGTTCAGGTTTAGAGTAAGATAGCTGGAAAACTTATGCATGTGACGCCGCAAAGATAGTAACACACCATTAACATATATTAGGTTTCTTCTGGCGGTGGTTATCTCTACCCATAAGAAGAGCCATCAGCTTTTTCGCTATCTTATAATTTAGAAAAAAACGAATGGACTGATTTTTTAAAGTCTTACGTCAGTATAAAGCTACTTTATCACTGAGTTATAAACGGTTACTTGATTCCAAGCAACCGTTGCCTCAAATTTACAAATTTGCAAACAAACACTTGTTCAAGGTACGGGGGTGTTAAACACTACCACAAAACTTAGAGCCGCTACTGAGTTTTTTTTGAGAAAATCAAAAAATTTTAATCAGTTTGTATCAAGCCTGAAATTTAATGATCAAAGCCAAATTAGCTTTAGACCTTTTGTATTAGACCACGGTTCAGTCAATATAATATACTTAATGAATCTGATAAGAACCTCCCCATATTTTTATAAACATGACATCATCTACATTCCACTTAATATACAATCTCAGCCTCCATAAAACATGTTAAAAGGAATTACACCAAATTATCCGCGGAGATGATACTCAGTATGACGCGGCGGTTTAAAGCGCTGAGTCAATATTAACAAATCTCATACAATATATGTTTTTAATAAGATCTCTGCAGTTGCAAAGATTATACGATTCATGCATCGATAAATGTAGCATTGCTTTGGGTATATATTATTATAGAGTACGCACAGACGATTGTTATATCTGTGTAACAAAATTCTTGGGTGTTTTGTTGTTAATGTATTAAAATTTTTTAGAACAGTATTTTTTCTAGAAAACAGTTAACAAGTTGATATTTTTTTGTGGTAATGAGAAAAAACTGCGGATGACATTAAAAACGTTGAATATACATATATTGCAAGTTCCTAGGCATTTTGTATAAATAAACAAGCAGATGGCTCTCCTAATGAAAAAAGATAACTATCGCCTATGGACACCAAATATGTAAATTATGCTTTTATATCCGTGTGGCGGGATGGTAATGTCACATGCATAAGTTCGCTGACTACGGCTACTGAGATAGCGATTATTTTGCAGCAGAATAGGTAAAGGGTTAAGTACCTAACCTTGGCAAGACTTAGTAGTACCAAGTAATCACGATTATTTTGACACTTTACGCCAGTAATTTGTCTTACGAAATGCCTAGCAGACTGGAAGATGTTCTAGCCTCAAAAGGGAATCCAGACAGAAATGGAGTGCATTCAGTCAGGTAAACCTAGAAATACAATTTTAGCGGACATCGTCGTCGCGCCTGACAAGTTCCATTTGTGATATTTGTAAGGTTTTGGAAAACAACAAAAAACGTGTTAATCAATTAATAAATAGACTATTTTGTTAATTTATTATTTCTATTAAAATAACAAATAGACTATTTGTTATTTTACTATTTGTTTATTTAATAACACGGTTTTTGTTGTTTTCCAAAACCTTGTAATTATTAATTACATATGGAACTTGTGAGGTGCAGCGACGATATGTCGCTTCACGAACGAAAGCACTACATTGACTTTCTTCTATAAGTAAAAAAACCTCGCAAGAACTTAACACTTAAATCATGATGTAATTGAAATTTTGGATTATATAAGCTGTTCGATAGGAAGGCAAATTGCTTATATGAGAAATATTGTGACATAAACTACCGTAAGTAGATTAAGGAGTATATGACATACTGATCAGCACCATAACTGATATGTACTGGGCATAACTGCCTTAATTGGCAGACCGTTTATTACAAAATCATGCGCAAATAACACAAATTTTGTTACTACAATCGTCTTTTCACTTTGTAAAAGTGACTAAAGAATTTAAAAAGAAGAATATTTACAAATTATATAAATAAATTAAATTTCACATAGCTTGCATTTTTTGGAAATAGGACAAGAATTTATGAAAATCTTTTAATTTATCCAACGAAAACAATTTAACATGTGGACTTTCTAGGGAAGCGCGTTCCATCTTAGACCACAAATTATCATCAGGCGAGATCGTGTTCAAGCGCTTCCATATCGATATTAAAAAAATCATGCACAACTAACTTCTTATTATGTAGTACATACGTACATAAATTTATATATTAACGACGTAGTCCTTACGGAGTAGGCAAACGCAACTGAGTGCCATCATAGTCCAGATAGGCTTGCTATTATTACTCCTCATTTATTATTCGGAAACGCTTGATAGTTGAGTTACTCTAAATACTAAACATTAATAGTAAAAAATAATAATAAAATCTGAGCTATCAAGTTACAGTCAATGAGATAATGAGAACAAGATAATCATTTAACGCGTTCGCTCTCAAATAAAGTATACTCTAAGTTTTATTCCCTTCCATTTGAACAATCACAGGCGGCAATTCTGTCTGTATGCTCGCCATGTTTTATTTTAATTTTCAATTATATCCAGCTGCAGCTACGAATGTCTTAGATGCAATGAGTTACATGACTTTAAGATAAAGCTTTAATAGCTATGAATTTATAGATAACGGATGCATACCGTGGCTTTGCTTGTCTATTAAAGCTGGGTTGTTATTTTTATTTAATACTATAGGATAAAAAACAGGTAAATGATTTTCCTAATGAAAAGAGAAAACTGTCGGCTACAAACCAAAAAAAAATTTCATCAAGGTTGAGCATTTTTTGGATTTAAATTATGTTTAGTGTATACTCATTTTACTAATACAAATAAAAATAAACAAACATATACACAGATATAAAGAATGACTCTTTTACAAGCCAATTTAATACTTTGAAAAAATGTCAAATATGATACATAAAAAAATACTGATTTAAAAAAATTCGTTGGCGTCCGGATATCTGTATTTTTATTTTATTTTATTATTTTTTGGGAAACATACAATGTTGTATTACATAACTAATATAACAGAAAAAAATACATAAATTAATTAAGTTTCCACTTACAACTATCACATTTATATTAATATTTTTTTTTCATAAGATAGCAAACAAGCAGATGGGTCTCATAAAGGAAAGAATCAACCATCGCCTATAGACACCAAAGATGTTAACGGTGCGTTGCTGTCTTGTGGCAAGGTCTAATGTCACATGCATAAGTTTACCGGCTACCTTACCCTCCAAACCGGAACAGGACAGCGACAAGCACTGACGCTATTGCGACAGGATTAGGTAAGGCGGTGGTACCAGACCCGGGCGAGACAATGCAGAACTCTACCACCTAGTATCCACGATGGTAATGACTCGATAGCCATTCGGTCGCCTTTTACGACCTGCCTGGCAGAACGGCAGTTGGCCTATTCTTCAAAGGAGGCCGGGGCCAACACGGCGAAATGTTTATATAATAGTTTGTAGCAGCATTTAATATTATGTAGTAAATTTAAACCAAATTTAACAAAAAGTAATGAAAACTGAGTAACATGGCAAAACAAAGTCTTAATTAGGTAAGACCGACTATTATTTGTCTTATATTCCTCTTATAAATTCCAATTGAACAGCCCAAAGGATCTGCATTGATAAGGTTTAGATTATAAAAATTACATGCACGTTAGAAACGTATGTGTGGATATGCCACGATTACGCTCAAAATACGTCTTGAACTATTGGTACTTTTAACAGCTTCAGTATATCACGGGATGGTTTTCTATGGAAAACTACTATCAAATTCAGTGTCGTTAAATTATAATTAAATTAATAAAATACCAAAGTATAATGTTATAGTATTAATGCACCCAGGTACTCACAACAATATTTAAATAAAAAGCAGTAAAATGATTAATCTCTAGAAATGTAAATAGTAACAAAAGTATTTTTTTCTAAATAAACGAGCACTATGAGGTGTGCTTTTTTTGGATTATCCAAGTTTTTTTTTATATTATAGAAAAGAAAATTAATAGTTGGCTCTTTTGATGGAAAGATACAACCAAAATTGTAGCAAGTTGCTTTGCCATTTTTGTAGCAAGGATACAATGCCACGAATAGAGGTATATCGGTTACCTTACCTTACCTTTCAAACAATAGTAATTAACACAGACAATACTGGAAAGAAAAGGACCTGTAGAAAATCTACCCTAGTATTTACGTCAGTTGTAATAAATTTGACCGATCGTTCGCCTATTGAAAACTGCCTGGCGAAAGGTAAGATGGTCCATTTTATAAAGGAAGTACGAACCAACACAAGGTTTTTGGTGAGGCACACGTATTTACTTTTCTCACTACCACATCACTAATGACATCCGGACGTCCGCGATTCTTTTGATATATGTATTTTTTTATATATTATACTTGAAAAGTATTAAATAATAATAATAATAAATAATTGAATGATAATAATAATAAGCAAATAATTTTGCTTGTGTTATGGGTGTTAGTCAACGATACTAATACATAGAAATACATACATAAATACTGTTACACATAATAAATATGAGCATAGATGTTTGTATTTCTAAGTCTGGGCCTAGAAATACAAATATGTTCATCACACAAATGTTTGTCCTCGTCGGGAACCGAACCCGAACCCCATCGATTCGTAGTTAGCTTTGCTAGCCACTCGGCTAATGGGGCGGTCAAATAAAATGTTATTCTTTAAATCTGTGTACTTATATTATTATATTAGTGAAATATGAATAAAATAAATACAGTTTAGGTCCAGAAAAATGCTTGAATTTGACATTTTGAAGGAAGAACACTGTCTCAACGCTCTGATTATGAGGCGTACAAAATCTATAAATTTTATTTCAAAGGGATACTTTCAATTATATTATCAAATAATATTAGCTACGATAAGATTTATTGAAAGCCTTCTCTTGACTTCATGGGCAATTTATATTGCATGCCACTTTTATCCTCAACGTAAAATCAGACTTTGACAACGTCAGTTATGAAGAATTACTTAGCAGTATCGTTATTAGTAAGAAATGAGTTGCAGAAAACATGAATGATTCCAATTATAATGTATTTTTCCATTTAGTTCATTACAGTATACACCTACTAATGTACACCCTGTAATATAGAGATGCAGTTTTTGTTCACTAGTTGTTAATCGCGACTTCGTACGCGTGACTCAAACTCATCACTAACATTTGATTAGTTCGGTAAAAAAATAGTTTTACTTACTCATCGATAGCGTAGCTTACTAATGATAAAAGAACTTACTAGGTGGTAGAGTTCTGCATTGTCTCGCCCGGGTCTGGTACCTTGCCTATTCCTATCGCAATAGCATCAGTGCTTATCACTATCCTGGTTTCCCCGTATCCCGGTTTGAAGGGTACGGTAGCCAGTAAGCATATGCATGTGGCATTAGACCTCGCCACAAGATAGCAACGCACCATTAACATCTTTGGTGTCTATAGGCGATGGTTCACTCTCTACATCAGGATACCCGTCCGCTTGTTAGCTATCTTATGGTATATAAAAAGTTTTAAAATCGGTTCTACAGTTTTTTTAATGAATGAATGAATGATAACTCTTTATTGAGCACATAAAATACAGTAAAAATACATCCTTAGTACAAACAATTGAAAGACAATTCAAAAAAAGTACACAAAGGCGGTCTTATCGCCAAAGAGCAATCTCTAACAACCTTTTTTGATAGAACAACATTTTAAGGTAGAGTAGGATATCCATAAAATATGAACACACATTAACTTAAGACTGTACATATACTATATCTATACATAACAATTGTGCTCTCACACATTAACAAAACAAAAAGCATAATAATACACATACATTAAAGTTTTTGAGTTTATTCGTTACAAACAAATAAAAATACAAATATTTTCTGTTCATATTATAATACAAGATGGGCGACCGAGCGTCGCTCTGATTATATTTTTAATGGGAAAACTAATTATCACGAAGACATCACTTGCCTAGATCAATTTAATAGTAAAAGTTTATCTACATAAAAAATTTTGGTTGACATCGTTGGAATGCTTTTGGAGAAACCACGGATTAAATAGATACGCCTTTCATGACAATTTCTTAGTTGTGTAGCTTGCAATTACACACAACAATACACAGTTACAATACTACTCACCTATGAAATAAAATCACTTCAATGGTAATTTTTAAACCTTGCCATCTTTTTTTGCCAAATTTTAAACATTGCTATTTGGTACGATAAAACAATACAGCATGGATTATTTCTATTTTTTTAAGATGTATGTAATATATCTATAAATGTACGACATTTATGACAGGAGCGTTTGCTCATATGCGCGGTGACATGTTTCCTTCTGAATGGCGTGTTTATTAGTAATTGGTATCTATGTGGTTTGTGGGAAAAACCAATTACATACAAATATACAATAATTGCTCGTTAAAGTAAAAGATAGAATAATATTATAGATACATTTCAATATTTGCCCCAATATTCGTCTGGGTACCTTTCAAAGACTAGACCATCTGCCATTCTGTCAGGCAGTTCGTAAAAAACGATCGATTGGCTAAACGTGTCACTGCCATCGTGATTACTAGGTGGTAGAGTTTCGCAACGTCCTAGCGCTACCGATTTGGTATCCCTGGTTTACCTATTCCTGAAACTGAAATTCCTAAGTGAAACGTGCGTTGAGTACATAATTATTGTAATACTGCCTTTACTTTTGATGGGGAAAAAAGTGTGGTGGAGGTGGGTGGACAATCGTACCGCTGTGATCTTCTCTAATTTTCTTGTATAAGTTTGATCCATCCCTTACACTACCTTTCGTTTCAGTTCCACAGCAGTTCCATATAAGGTTTCGCTGCAATTTCGCAAATTAAATACCACATTTTCTTCTTTACTTATTCCTGCTTCATAGCACTGATACTTGTCACTGTCATGTTCCAGTTTGGAGAATGAAGTAGTCCGTAAATTAATGTATGTGTCGTTACCACAGATCTCTAGTCGTTAGCTGGATCCTCCTGTAGGAATAGCAACGCACCATAAACACTTTTGATGTCTATGGCAATGAAGAATAAGAGAATAAGAATTGTTTTATTTACCGCACAATACTATTACAGTAAATAACAATAACATGCGTGCAGATGAGAAAAAAAAAAACAAAAAACCAACAAATACAGTAAACACTGAAAATACAACATATAACACTTTGAAAAGACATCGATAGTTACAATTTACACAACATATGTATAAATATGTACTAAAAAAAAGAAAAATAGAACATAACATTTAATAATATTTAAATATAGCAGCATGATGGTAAAATGGTAGGCCGCTCAGCCAACACATAGAGTGACAAATATATTATCAACCCTACAGCTGATATGTCTTTTTCTATCAGAAGACCATGTGCTTGTTTGTTATCTTATAACTAGCTGTTACCCGCGGGTTTGCACGCGCATATTTACTTAAGAACTTATTTAACCTTTCTTTAGAATTCCCTTATTTTACCCCTTAAGGGTCGTATTTTGAAAAACGCTTAAACACGTAATTTTTTTTGTACTCAATTCAAACGAAATTTCATGCAAATATGTTCAGGGAATAAAAAGTTTCATACAAACTTTTATCCCCTATTTCACCCTCTTCTGGGTTGAATTTTGAAAAATTTTTCCTTAATGAACGCCTACATCATAAGAGAAATATTTGTGCGAAATTTCAAATTTCTAGCCCTAAGGGTTTGGCCTGTGCGTTGATACCTCAGTCAGTCACTTTTGTCTTTTATATATATATAGAAGATATAAAAAATACAGCATTAGTGAGAAACTTGTGGATTTCACAGACGCGGTTGTCTAAGTCCGTATTTGCCTCGCACTCAAATTTTAGCCATTTTTCACTATTTACTAGTTGCCTCGCAGTTGTGTGGCAGTCGATCTAGACTTCAAAACTGGGCTGCGAGGTTAACTCGGGAAATATATTTATCTAACTTTCTGTTGCGCACAAAACACAAATCTTAGTCCATTGCTAGACGTATTATACGGTCTACGGCTGGAATATATCGAGCCATATACGGTGCACATAAAAAAAAACTTTTTTTCTTTTTCTCCAAACTCCACTCTATTTCTCAGCTGCCTACACTTATGTGAATCCAGATTATTATACTATGACCAGACCAGAATTATGTTATGACCATCATAGGTATCCCTTGTACGGACTTCACTGCTTTGTTCAGTAAGCCAGTATCATTTTGGAAATGTCTACCATAGTGTCTTTAGTTGCTAATTGCGTGGCCCGCTTATAGCAGCCTGAACCGATAAACTTCTTAATGCATACTCAAGGACTAGTTAATCAATGATTGTCATTGGTTTTCTGTTGCTGCATCTGGTGTTGAGTAACGTTTTCCAAGACCTTCGATTGACGTAAACCTCAGAGTATATAAAAACATAGAGCTCGCGCATAATATAATATGCATAACAGGCATAATACGTCTTATGGTACCACCCGTAAATCGAGTAAAAAAATAGATAATTAAGAAATTTTACAGTGTTACAGTAGCTTTTTCATTTCCAATCGGTAAAAATATGTTATCTCTCAATAAGGAAATGTTTTAATACTTATTTATAAATATATTTCAACGATTTTAGAGACATATAATCGGTCGCACAAAGCCTAACATAGGTGTAAAGCTGAGATTATAACTAAATGCAGTGCTTGGTTTAATTATTATTTACTTTAATAATTATTTACTTTAATTTCACGTTCCATTATGATAAAATAAAACTGAGTTTTAGTCAACACTGAATGAAAAGTATAACTTGCTTTCATACGTGAATTGAATTGCAGTAAATTGGGCAAGAAATTAAAGTAGACATGCGCATGAGGAAATGATTAAACTAACATCGAATAATAAAAAATCCTTAGGATGGTTCACTCCTAAGAGAACCATTTATTTTTGCCATCGTGAGTGACGTCTTGATATTTTTATTTTTATTATGTTATAAAAAATAGTTATAAAAATAATATCTTCGTTAAAACTCGAAGACGGCTGAACCGATTTGGTTAATTTTGGTTTTGAATTAATTGTTGGAGTCCAGGGAAGGTTTAAACGGTGAGAAAATATAGAAAAAAGTAACAGTAGTTAAAAAGGCAAGTTAAAAAGGCAGAACAACGTTTGCCGGGTCAGCTAGTATATAATAATATACTCTAAGCACTTGGTACTTCCTATAAATCTATCGCCTCATAGCGTGAGACAATAAGACTGTTATAATTGTTTCAACAAGTTGGCGTGACTGAACCAGGTTCTTTGGAATTCCACGACAATTTCTAAAAACTTGACTTGACAGATAATATTAGATTTTATTATACGGTTAGGATAACGCCACACTAACCGTCTCATGTGATAACACATTTAAAATGTTCGTGATCATACATACGCAATCATTTATACTAAAATGTGATCGTATCAAGGAACACTTAAATTTTTAAATTCTTATATGGTGGTTTTTAATAGTGTATTTTTTTTGTATATTGATAACTAATCCTCGTGATAATATGCAGCTTTGTGACTAATAGAGAACACCTGTCAGGTGGTTATAGAGTAGAATGAATATATCACTAGTTACTATTATAATAAATAAATAATAAATATCACTGGACAAATTACACGAGTTGATCTATCTCCAAAGTAAGCAAATTATTTGCTTTTAGTATGGTTGTCAGTCAACGGTACGAATACATAGAGATACATACATAAACACTTTAATAGATTTAATAAACACCTAAATACAGAAATACAAGCATCTACGCCCATTACATAAATGCTTGTCCCTGACGGGAATCAAACCCGAGTCCCATCGATTCGTAGTCAGGTTCACTAACCCCTCGACTAATGGAGCAATTCATTATGACAGAGTTATTTTAGTACAGCTTATTTATGCTGACGCCATAATGTGAATGGTTATCTAGATCTGGGGATGAAATGTTTTGTCTCGAAAAGTAAAGTATCGTAAACATGCGCACGTGAGCTTACAACGCCACAACGTGAATAACAACGTATCATTAATATATTGAATGTTTATATCTATCGCTTACCACCAAAGGAGTCGCTTACTTGCTGCTGTTCTAGGTTGATTTAATAGCAAAAAAAAAGCGTTGGCGTCGACTACGTGAGGTCCCGGGTTCAATTCCCGGGTCGGGTACTTGAAAAAATGTTTTTTCAGTTTTCTGATAAACACAAAGTTGCCCAGGATTGGAAAGTGCCCGGATAGCGATAGGCTTTCCACCACATTTCTGGGACCAAGTATCTAATCTAATCTAAGGCTAATCGTGGATGCACTTGTTGTACCTCTGCCTACGGGCGTGAAGATACTAGAATAACAAACATGCTAATAGTTTTAGTGATAGAAAGAGATAACTATCACCTTTAAATATATAAACATTTACGTGATGAGTAAAGATGTTTTTATTTCTAGATTTGGGTATAAATATACCTGCTACCTTACTCTACAAACCAGAACAAGACAGTAAAAATCACTGACGCTATTGCGTATAGTCAAGGCGTTAGAACCAACTGTGTAACACGTTGTAGGACTCTACTATCTAATTGTCACGATAGACATACAGTAAAACAAAGGCAGTTGAGACCAACAAGAGAAAATTAAAACAAAAAGTGCTAAAAAAATTTGTCATGCGTTGCATGATCACACGTGACAAATGTTAATAATCAGGCAAATGTGGCGCGATCAGATTTACAAACGTTCATTGTTTTACACTTTGATGTAATTAAAACATTGTTTATTCTTTATGACATTGTTTACAGCGATTGAGGAAAAATATTGTATTGGAAACCGCATTGTTGGAAATTATACATTCACGGTTACTCTTGACAGATTAATAGTTGTTTGTGTGGGTCGAGCTATAACTATTTTTACACTATTGCATAAAGAAGGTAATGTGTTTTTATTATGGTTGAGTGGTTCATGAACATTCGGGGGCTCCGTTTGATTCTCAACAGGAACAAACATATATGTAATGAGCATAGATGTTTTTATTTCTAGTTTTGGGTATTTAGTATGTTTGTAGCAGTATTTATATATGTATTTCAGTTTTTCGTATGTTAGTATTGCTGACCAACACCCATATCACAAGCAAATAATTTGTTTACTTTGGGATAATTTGTCTAGCGATTTTAATATTAATATGTCATTGGATTCAACAAAAATAAGACACTACCCATATAATTTCTTCTACCGGATCATCTTAATGTATAGCAGCGTTTCCAACCTGGTAACATTCTTAAAAAAATGTTTACTTATCCAATCAACTGAAAAAAGGGTAATTAAAAATAAAGAATCCATGATTTCTGGATAGCAAGCTAGCAGCCAGCCCTCTTGATGGTAAAACGATTTTCCCTGTGTAACGGGGCCTTTCTTTCAATGTTGCCAGTATATCTATACATATAATAAAATCGTAGGAAAGTCAAAGCTGTACATTGAATATTTTTTAAAGAGAATACTTGGGACGTGATCTACAATTGATATCGAAGCCAAAAATAAAGTTTTTAGAATTTTTGTCTGTTTGTTTGTATGTATGTCCGGGGTAAACTCAAAAAGTACTGCTTGGATTTACTTCAAATTTTGTATGAATATTACTAACAGGTCAGATCAACATATAGGCTACATATCATCACGCTATCACCTGCGGGGCAGGAGCATATAGTCCGCGCGGACGAAGTCGCTGCCAACAGCTTGTTCTACAATAATATAGAGTAAAAACACAATTAAACTATTGACAGAAATAAGCATTTAGTGTATTTATTATAATTGTAGACAAATACATACTAATAATTGAGTTTGTTGAGTTTAAATTTTGAATTTATGATAAAAGTTGGTATTGAAATGTTGTAAGTTGTGCCACCGCCAATGGTCTTATTTTTTAATTATTTTCTTGTAGCGTTTATAGATTGCTTGAATCACAACAAAGTTTTATATAATAGCAAATTGAAAAGTATTTTATACATTTAATTAACAGTACTAGATAGGCGACCGAGCTTCGCTCGGACGATACTTTTCCTGTGTAAACGGATTATCATATTGATGGAACTTACTTGAACCAACTTAACAATAAAAGACTATCTAAATAAAAAAATTCTTTAAAATCGTTTAAGCCATTTCCAAGAAACCATTAACGTACAAATATACAAGAACTACTTATTAAAAGTAAGTATAGGATTTATATATTATAAATGTTTTTGATGGTAGTATTTTCAGGTTATTACGAATATCTTTATATATTTGACTAGCTGAGCCCGCGACGTCGTCCGCGTGGGAAAATTTTGAAAAAAAGTAGCCTAAATTACTCCCTATCACATCGGTTACTTTCCAGTGAAAGTCCCATCAAAACTAGTCCAGCCGTTCCAGAGATTAGCCGGAATAAAAGACAGACAGACAAAAATTTTAAAAATATATATTTTGATATGATTAAGAGATGGAAAGGCATAACAATTCAAACTTCTTTTTTCTTTTGGTCCACCAGAGAAAAGAAGTTTGAATTGTTATGCCTTTCCATCTCTTATTATCTCTTATACAGCTAGAGCCCTTCAGGCTAAATTGTAATAAAATAAAAATGTTTGCGGTAGGATAGGTTAGGTGAGGGGACTGTGGTCTGTCTTTTAGAGGGGTTTTGGGAGACCAAAGTTTGTGCCATGGTGTGGTGGTAATGAACAGAACCACACATGGAGCAAACTATCTTTTAGGAAAAGACAGTCCCACCAAAATGTACCTTCCCCTCGTAGGTAGGGCAATCAGGATAAGGATAGGTAGACCATATAAAGTCGACAAAATGGCCAGTTCGTATGTAACACCATAAAGGTGTTACAGTACCGTGTATATATATATATATATATATATATATATATATATATATATATATATATATATATATATATATATATAGTATGCATTTAGTAAACACTCCAATTTTATTTATTTGTATAGATTATACTTAAGATGAAAATTTTTGATGTGAATATTAATTATTGGCTACACAAAAAGCTGCCATGTATAACGTAGAGGTTGTAAGGTCCACAGAGTATTTTGTAATATAGGTACCTAAAGTGAGGTCTCGTTATGAAAAGCTTTTCGTATAAGGAACCACCTTAATAGATAGATGGCGCTTCTTATTCAACGTTGCTTGATTTGTCAAGGGGTGAGGATAAAAGGGTTCATGTACAAGGAGTGCTAACCTCTAAATCATAGATGGCGCTGTTTGTCAAAAATATAAAATATGCACTTTTAATTTAAAGTTTTAAGCAAGTGGCTTTAATGGTACAATGGCATATAAGTTAAGTTAGTAAAAAATATGTTTGATCAAATCCAGGGGGAATTTAGAGATTTCTATCACACAAAAGTCTCTGTAGTATCTCTGTAGTAGTAACATTATATTCTCCTAATAAGTAGTTTTGACACTACTGCTCTGCCATACGGATTGCAACGCATCAATACATCGAATCAACATGTTTGGTGTCTATTGATGATGGTTTTCTCTTTCCATCAGGAGAATCATGTGTTTTGCAGTTTTATGATACGAAAAATACTTGTTAAAGAAACAGTTTACTATGATTTAAATATTAAAATTAAGACATGTCTTCAAAAAGTACTCACCGCTCATAACATAGATGGCGCTGATAGCTCTTAAAAATAATACCTGTTAAAGAATAAAATAAATGTTACCTATTGAAAAAAATACAAATAACAATAAAATATAGATAAAAATGTAAATATTGTCACGTCGTTGCTCTTGTGGGGTAATCGGGTTGAATCATATTTCGAATAAGATCATTTTAAGAGTGTCCTGATTCCCTGAGTGTGGTGATCCCCATCGTCGAATTTTGGTACCTTTTGAATATCGCTCAATATTTGCAATAACTGACACTGACAGACCATGCTCATTCGTAGCATGATAATAAGACTCACTCTTCCAAACTTCAATCTGCTACTAGAATTTTGAAAATACCTCAATAAAATTTTTGTAGTATTCGAGTTAGATACAGGACTTGTCACATCATGACATTTAAGTTGGCCGTTCAAACGTGCATTACACTTTTACCTACTTTTTAAGTTTATTGGCTAGATTACCTTACCCTCCAAGCCGAAACACGTCAGTAAAAAGGAGTGACGCAAGAAAGCAGGAAAGCTTAAAGTGGTACCAATCTGAGCCAGACGTTGTAAAACTCTATCACGTATAACTACAGACTTTCCAGAACTGTAACGAAGTTAATAAGTGAGTGAGCAGAAAGTCTTGTTTGTCTGATAAGTAGTCACAGTATATAAATTTGTTTTTCTTATTAGACTGCCTTATTAGGAGACTAGGTCATTTCCACTACTTACTGGTTTTCCTTATTACAACGCATTTTATTGTTCTCTAAACGACACAAACGATGATAATACCTTAAAATTTTAGGGATTGTAAAATTTACTGACAAAAAGTATTCTACATAGTTATATTTATGAGTTAATTTATCGAGTCTTTAAAATGTGATTAATTGAAAAACATTTAACAGATATTTTGTAATGCATAGTAAATAAATAAATATAAATTTTGTAAATCAAAAAAAATTATGAAAAAAAAATGCTTGTTAGTGTCATGTTCCCGTTTTAAGACTACGGTAGCTGGTAAACATATGCATTATGCATGTGGCGTGGTTTTGCGACACATATATGTTTATATATATATGGTGGATGGCTGTCTCGCCACATGGATAGCAACGCACCAATAAAATTTTAGGAATCTTTAGGTAATAGCTATCTTCTTCCATCAGGAGAACCATATCCTTGTTAAAACTATGACATAAGAAAAAAAATCTGGAGAAAAATGTTGGTTCTCTTTGTCTTTTATCGTTTTTATCATAGAGAGCGTAATCATGGAATTCTTTCAGTTTTATGTCAGCCGTTGAATTTTATCATCGTATTTGATGCCAAAATATGTAATTCCACCCTCACCATCTTAATGTTTGGAACCCCACTACAGGGATTCTTAAAGCAATGTTTGGCTCGTAGGTACAACTATTCCGCGGAACTAATTGCTAGCGTATGTGTTTCCTAACCGCAGGGTTATCACATATCTCGTTGTAATTGTTTAGTAATTGCAACACACATAACAGCCTTGTATATTTTTGATGATTTTTTTGTTACGTTTCACAGTCATCGCTAATCGCTGCCGGATTGCATATTTTAGGTAATACACCAGCCGATTTGATTCAGGGGCTTACTAAATAGAGCTCACACATTTTTTAAATGCCAGCAACTGAGTGCTAAGTGTGATTTTTTCTTTTCGCATGCGAAAAGAAAAACTCACACTTAGCAATCTGTTCATAGGCGGCGGTAATCACCATCAAGTAAAGATCAATTCCTCCCAATTGCCTCGTATTAAATGAAAAACTGTTGTTTTATATCATACTAGCGACCTGCCCGCGGTTTGTTTCCGTGGGAATATCGAAAAGGTTTATATACTAAAACCTTTCTCAAGAATTTATCTATCTATTAAAAAAACCCCATCAAAATCCGTTGCGTAGTTTTAAAGATTTAAGTATACATAGGGACAGATAGAGAAAGCAACTTTGTTTTATACTATGTAGTGATAACAGTGTTTTTCAATCTTTTTCAAGACGCGACACCCTTAGTATGTTGCTGATGCCCTGTCACTTTTGCCACACATAAAAAATCAAATAAATATTTTTAACATTTTTTTTATTAGGTAAATATTTAGTCTTTGTTTTTTTATTATATTGACATTAAAGTACTAAAGTACTTGATGAAATGAAAAACCAAAGACGCCAAAGATGTTATTGATGCGTTGCTATAACTGTGGTGGGTTGGTAATGCCACATCCAAAAATTTACTGGTTTGCCCTCCTAACCGAAACAATTGTCAATTTTGTTTGACAATGATAATCGACAAGCATTGACGCTATTGCGGCAGGAATAGGTAAGGCGGTGTTACTAGACCCCGGCGAGTCGTTGCAAAACTCTACCACCTAATGTCACGATGATAGTGATAAGTTTGGGCAGTCGTTATACGAACGTAAGATATCAGAGGAAGGCCCCGATCAACACAGGGTAAAAGTTTTTATTTATAGACAAAAATTGCTACGGACGACTATTCAATTTGTCATTTGCATAATTTTCGAATAATATTGGATGACTCAGCATTGTAAGTTTATATAGAATCATGGGATACAATTCCTATGTTGAAAATAATTAAATAGCGGAATATTTCTTATCGTTCAAATCTAATAAGACAGTAATCGATTCCAATAAAAATATCGATAACATAAAACGATTCGTTCGATTAAAGCTTATAGGAAATGCCAGCTGTCCCTTCCATATCAACGGCGTAATACATCCCCATCAAAAAATCGATGGGCGTCACCTTGGAGTTCAATAGGGTGGGGGTCCTTTATGGGGTCATTCGAAATAGTCATCTGGCGTTTTTTCGATAGCACTATTCAAAATCATGGGGTGATTGTGGAAAGTGAGTATTTTTTATACAATTACTGAAATTGACGTTATTTTACTATTTTCGTGTGGTTAGGGTGTAACATTACCTACACCCTAATATTAATTATAATAGTTGGTGCTAATTTTCAACCGACTTTCCAAAAGGAGGTTATCATTTCGGCTGTATATTTTATTTTTTATGTTTGTTACAGCATAACTTGGTCATTTATGAACCGATTTTGATTTTTTTTTTGTTTGGAAAACATACCCTAAATTTTCCATGTGATTTTATTTAAATTTGGTGAAGATCTTATGCAGGGTTACGGAGATATAGGAAATGGAGATTTGGTTGCTGTAGTTTTACTGCGTTAATTATTACTTAAAATAATCTTCTAAATATTACAGACGTGATAGTGTTGTGTGTGTGTTTGTATGTGCGTACCTATATTTGTTACTTCGTGATGGTAAAACCGCTTAATGGATTAAGATGAAATTTAGAATACATTCGGCCTACGTTCAAATATTTAAAGGATATTTCTTGACTTTTTTTGTTTAACCTACATCTTAAAAAGGAGTAATTCAATTCAGCTGTTTTTTCTAAATGTTTGTCAGCTCAGAACTCGGTTATTTATGAAATTATTTTTTTTGTTTGGGAAAGTATACCCATTTTCCATTTCGTCTCATAATAATTGGGGAAGATCATATTCAGGGTTCCAAAAATATAAGAGGTTAGATGTCAGTTATGGCTGTTAGACTGCTTTTTTTGGAAAACATACCTATAACAAAAACCGGCAATAAAATTGAAAATTGTAGTTATCTTTCTTAAAATATGTGATTAATCTATAGTGCAAGGGACGGTCTACCAAAAATCGAAAACATAGCCTTGGGCCACGATTCTGAGATGAAACCCGTTAGAAATATTAATAGTGTGAGAAATTTTGATTTTGATTTGATGAAAGATATATAATTTGTTTTATTTACAGTGCTTTTTTAAAAAAAATAGTAAAGTTTAAGGAAATGTATTATGCGCCACATGCCACGCCAAATAAAATGGTTGTAGAGTTCCGCAAGTGCAAGAAGTCGGAGCAACGTACGCTTTACATTTTGTGGCGTAAAAATAAAAAAAAAATCATAAATCGAAAAAAATAAAAGCTTTTCTTTTACTACAGACACCTTTATTAAAAGAAGTTATATATCTGTTGTAAAGTGGTGCGAAGTTCATCGGGTTGACTAGTAGCATCGATATAAAAATAAAATTGAGTGTCCCGACCGAAGCGATTCTATTCGAAGTAAGCGCACAATTTGAAATTTTGTGCTTATGTTTAGAGGAAGTTTTTGAGACACTGATTGTGTATCTTGGGTTTTTTATATCTATTATATTTTTTATATATTATATTTTCCGAAAGACGTGACTACAAAATTAATGTCAAGCAAAGCATGGTCGCTTAAATACTGCTATAAAATCACCCCGTTTTAATTATATACTAGCTGTTGCCCGCGACTACGTCCGCGCGGATTTCGTTTACTCCGCACAGCTCCTCCCCCGTAGGTGATAGCGTGATAAATATATAGCCTATATGTTGACCCGACCTATTAGTAATAATAATGAAAAAATTGAAGTAAATCCATGCAGTACTTTTTGAGTTTACCCCCGACACACATACAGACAAACAGACAAAAATTCTAAAAACTATATTTTTGGCTTCGATATCGATTGTAGATCATATCCCATGTATTATTTAAAAAAAAAATCAATGTAGAGTTTTGACTTTCTACGATTTTATTATATGTATAGATAATGTATATTTTATGCACTTCAGTGCATTCTGCATTTAAATGATAATAGCGTCACTCTGCTGACTCACTATAAATATACAAGCCATTATTATATTCAAATGGAACTTGTATTGAGATATCAGGTCTAGCTCAGTGACATATCAGCGATCTTTCCTCGGTACAATAGCTATTATACGCAAATTAGAACATGAAGTTTTAAATTTAATTAATAATGTCTGGTCTTTAATGATAAATACATTTTTACTAACCGACTCGCGCAGCTTTGCTCTCGAGTAGAATAGCTCGTGATAAAAAATCGGCCAAGTGCGAGTCGGACTTGCTCACAAAGGGTTCCGTACCATCATCTATAAAACATACGTTTATTGTATGGCGACCCCTCTTAATATTTTCATTTTTTATTTTTAGTATTTGTTGTTATAACGGCAATGGAAAACATAATTTGTAAAATTTCAGTTTTCTAGCTATCACGGTTTATTAGATACAGCCCGGTAACAGACAGACAGACGGACAGACAGACAGCGGAGACTAATAGGGTTCCGTTTCTACCTTTAGGTACGGAACCCTAAAACCCGACCATGTCCTAGTCGAACTCGCACGAAAAAGGGTCGTTTGTTCTTGTTGTTATAGTGGTAGTTTGTTCTTTTTGTTTTTGTATTTGTTGTTATAGCGGCAACAGAAATATATCATCTGTGAAAATGTCTACTGTAAACTATCACGGTTCATCAGATACAGCCTGATGACAGACGGCTGTCCGTTTGTCACCAGGCTTAAGACAGCGGAGTCTTACTAATAGGGTCCCCTTTTACCCTTTGGGTACGAAACCCTAATAGGAAATCTTATCAAATCTTTTATCTCCAATTACAGCTCTCCATGCATGGATTTTTGAAAAAAGATGGCCTTTATTTGACCACAGGTCTTGAGCTATCTCGTAGCTAAATTTTATTGAAATCGGACGGTGAGTAGTTTAGCGGTAAAAACATAACGTGGCAGATAGAATCTCTCATTTATAATAATACTATAGATCTATCGTAAAATATCCAGCAAGCAGATGGTTCTACTGTTGGAAAGATACAACCGTCATCTATAGATGCCAGAGATGTTAACGGTGCGTTGCTATCTGTGTGGCGGGTTGTTAGTGCCACATGCATAAGTTTTGTGATCGAATCCGGAACATAATACAGTGGCAAACATTGACTCTGTTGCATGAATATGCGAAGCGGTGGTACCAAAACCCGGTAGAGATGTTACAAAACTCTATCACAAAGTATTCGCCATGATTGTGACTCGTATAGCCAATCTGTTGCTTTTACGAATTGCCTGGCCGAAAAGACTATCACAATACGAGGGATTCGCATTGAAATTTCTTATAAATGTACTAGCTGCGCTCCGCAGCCCAGTGCAAAATAATGTAACCCACGGGTATAATATATTTTAGTTTAAAGAAATAAAAAAGACACACGCATACTAAAAGAGAGACAGAGAACATTTTTGCATTTACAATATTAGTGGGATAATACAAGATACATGTATCTACAGACTATGTTCTAAGGACCGTTATAAAACAAACATAGTCCAAGACAATGGCTTCCTTACCCGGCAGTTTAGTTAATATTCAATAGCTAATTACAGCCCGCCTGTTCTCTGTTATACCCACGTGGAATAATGCCACGGGTGTTACTGCCCGTCACCTTGACGTATCGATAGCGAAGACTTTTATATACCATAGACTCATCGAACGCTGAACATTAACAAAATAATCAAAGTGAAATCAGAAAAATCATTTACCGTGATATCTACAAATTGGAACACAATAATGACTATTATCAACGCTGTTGTGGTAGTCCAAATCATCAATCATTATGTCTCCAAATCGAAACACAACCGAGATAACTGATAAACAATATCGCTATTGCTTAGGTTACTGCCTGGTCATGGGAAATTCGCACCCGCAAATATATTCGCGCTATGCGAACAACGAAGCGTCTAGCAACTGACATGCTCAGTAAATGTTTATATAATTGTTTTAGTGCCGAGACGCTTCGCGAAAATTTGTAGGTCCGAATTTTCCGTAGCCAGGTAGTTAGATAAGTATAAGATTAGGTAATGTCACCAAACTGACTGAGACACTGCAAAATTCGACCATATTTTTTACAATGGCAGTGACACGCCCAGTTGTGACTAGCCTTTTGTAAGCTCACGCCCAGGAAAACAGAAAGGCTTTTCTACGATAAGCTAGAACCAATACAATCGATGGGGTAAGAAATTTCTTAGCTACACATTTAAACAAATATTTTATACTTGTAGTACGGAATTACAATGTTCCGTTAACATCGTTGGTGTCTACAAGCATTAGCTTCGCCTTTTTCCATTAGGATAACTTTCTGTTTGTTTGAAATTTATTTATTTATTTAAAATTTATGCACAACATTTACAGAGGTGGACTTAATGCTACACGACATTCTCTACCAGTCAACCTTAAACAAATATAAACAGTGTTTACGATGGGGTGCACAGAGAAACTTATTACAATCGTTTACTACTGACATACCTTCTTGATTATTATTAAGATAAATTAAAATTAAAGAAAACAATAAGATAATACGATATTACAATATACTTTATAAGATAATACGATATTACAATATACTGAAATTTATCACCATAATGCTGTTAAAAAGTATCATTACGCCCGGTTCCTTGTGGGTTTGGTAGAGTAAACGAAAGTCTACAGACTTTCTGGTTTACCGTGATTCATCGGCTTATCGGTTGGCGAGATAAGTGATGATCCTCATCGCCGCATTTATCGACATCTTAACTATAATCGATTTTTAAAAAAAAGTATCTTCACGCCCATATCCCCGAAGGGGTAGGCAGAGGTACAACAAGTGCACCCACGATTAGCCGAAGATACTTGGTCCCACAAATGTGATAGATGGCAAGCATATCGCCAACCGGGCACTTTCCGATCCCGGGCAACTTTGTGTTTCGCAGAAAACTGAAAAACTCGGGAATCGAACCCAGGATCTCATGTGTTCAACGCCAATGCTGGACCACTAGACCATAGAGGCGACAATTATCGATTATTTCTAGCGAAAAACCGGGGCCGACAGCTTTACATGCTCATCTGCGGCACGGGAGTCGTAATACAACACTCGCCCAGACTCTGAGTCGCTACTGACATTTTAGATTTTCAAAAAAAACCTTGAAAATCCTCAATAATACTTTTGCCCGACCCGGGGTCTAACCCAGGACCTCATGATCTGAGCCTACCTCTGGACCACGAAGCAGACACGTTTTAATTATGTGATTAATGCTGTTAATATTTTAAATTAATTGTTATTTTTGATCCAGACTGCTTAAAAAAATAAATCATCTGCCATTCTGCCAGGTAGTTTATAAAAAGCGAGCTATTTGCTTTACGAAACATATCACCGTAATTATGAGGTGGTATAGCAACGTATCGCCTATTTTTAGTAGTTCCGTCTTACACATTCGTGTCGCAATAGCGTGAATACTCGTCACTATACGTTAACACGTAATTGCATCCATATTACTATCTTGCTATATGAATAGCAATAAACCATTGGTGTATCACCTTTGATGTCAATAGGTGATGGTAGACTCTCTCCATCGGAGTGCCAACTTCCTATTTGCTATCGATTGATATAAAGATAACATTGCACTTATTTGTAAACACCCTTAACTTTGAAGTCATTTGTGCGTAAATCTTTTTAATCTGTATGCTTAGTCTACTGGCGTATTGTATGAAGTCTTTTGACATCTAAACATAAATACACCGGATGATTTGTTGCATTTAAATGCAAATCTTTGTTGTTTGCTCGATATTCATTCATTTTAATTTATTGCATAATAAAAATAACTTGAGCGATAATTACAATTTACAATTTTATTGCTATAGGTGTGTTTTCCACGTAAACAAAATAGTTGTTGCTCGCAGTAAACAAATGACAATGTAAACAAACTACCTGTGGGATATTCATTTAGTTTTTTGCCCAGTATAGGACCAAGCCCTTTTTACAGAATAGATCGTCTGCCATTCTGTCAGGCACTTCGTAAAAGACGAGCAATTAGCCATATGTATCACTACCATCGTGACGACTAGGTGGTAGAATCCCGTAACGTCCCGCCCGGATGTTTGATACCACCGCCTTACATATTTCTGCCGCAATAGCGATGATGCTTGTTACGTATTTCAGTTCTAAGAATAAGGGCAGCCGGTAGACTTATGCAAGTGGCATTGGTATCTATGTGCTCGATCATTAAATCTTCGGTGTCTATAGAGTATAGGTGATGGTTTCTTTTTCCATCACGGAAGCTATCTGCTTGTTTGCTATCTAATGATTTAAAAAAAACCAGTGGATTCGAATTTAATCCCGGGTTCATTCCTCGAGTAAGATATAGATTTTGGTAAAATTTATTAACGTTATCTTTGAAAATCGAAATCTCAGTAGCAGTTCGATTTCGAGTGGTGTTTCGTTATTGAGAACAAGGATTCCCACTTATCGCGTAGAATAAGCCAGGGTAGTAAAATGCTGTGATGTGAATCTCCACAAGAACGTGCAGTTCACAAACACAACCATTATCACCATCTTTTGTAACTTCCACTTTTGCTATTATTATATAGTTAAAATTATAAGTACAGTACATCGCCTGTGGTCGAAATTCGGCTAAAGACGAAGTAATGAAATCTATTTTAAGTTAACAGCAGACTTTCAGGCTTAAAGAATATTGTATACATGTGTATATATGATCACATGGCGTAATAATCATTACACACAACACATGACTGTGGTGTGTGTGATGATTATTTTTATTGATTTAATCTATTTCTGATTTATATTACTTAAAAATATTAAGTTTCTGTACTACTCCCCAATATAAACTTAGACTTTGCCAAATTTCATACTATAGCGTCTGCGTAACTGTCTTAAAAATGGGTACAAGGCATTTACATCACGCATAAATATATAGATAGAAAAATCCGGAGTTATTAAACCAATACAATATCCAATTAAAAATCCTGTACATTGAACAAAAGGTATATAATCCACTAATATATTATAACCCTATTGAAGTACCGTAAAATTAGACATATTGAATTTAAAAAACTGTAAATTTATGATTTATTAATATATAAATGGGTCAAAAACGCGTACATATATATAACTTACTTGTAAAGCATGGCCGAAAGGTTAAGTTTTACAAGTAAGTTCTATAACGCGTACGCGTTTTTGACCCGTTTATATATTTTTAAAAATGATAGTAGAACGCATTAATTTAAAAGTTCATGCTGTAAAATTAACTGTAAAGTTACACGAACTAATGATTTTTAACGCAATAAAACTGCAGCAATCGACATCCCGTTTCCTATATCTTTTTGTTTATACCATAAGATAGCAAACATGCAGTTGGGTCTCCTGATAGAAAGAGTCAACCATCGCCTATAGAAACCAAAGAGGTTAATGGTGCGTTGCTGTCTTGTGGCGAGGTCTAATATCACATTGCATGAGATTACCGGTTACCTTACCCACCAAACGGGAACACGACAGTGACAAGCACTGACGCTATTGCGGTAGGAATAGGTAAGGCGGTGGTGTCAGATCCGGGCGAGACAATGCCGAACTCTACCACCTAGTAACTACGATAGTAATGACTCGCTATAGTGGATATCTCCAATATCCTGCATCTAATCTTCAATTATTAATAAAGTACCCTTTAAATAAATAATAGTTTAAAAAAACTAAAAACACGCTTTTTAAAAAAACAAACTAAAAAATAGATTTAAATTAATAATACTATTAAAAATTTCAATAAATATAAATTAATAATAGTGTGAATAAAAAAAAATATATTTTATTTTAAAAAAAGCGTGGGGTGCATGGTGTCAATAGTTATAAATATTTTATTGACAGATATGAGTAGAGTGATTATCATTTCGATAATATCTTAAAAAGCACCCCAAGCTTTTTTTGAAATAAAATATTATTTTTTTTTCACACTATTATTAATTTATATTTATTGAAATGTTTAACACTATTCTTAATTTAAATTTATTAAAATTTATTTTCTATTTTTTAGTTTGTTTTTTTTTAAAAAGCGTGTTTTTAGTTTTTGTAAACTATTATTTATTTATAAAATACATTTTTTTTTCTTATTTGTACAATTATTGATTTTTATTTATGAAAATTTTTTACACTATTTTTAATTCAAATTTATTAAAATTTATTTTCTATTGTTTAGTTTGGTTTTTATAAAAAAAGTAGTTTTAGTTTTTTTTAAACTATTATTTATTTTTTACTTTTTATTTTGGTTTATTTATAAAAGCGTGATTTCTTTATTTTTTATTTAAAACTATTATTTGTTTTGTAGAATTAAAATTCTCCTAAGTATTGAAAAATTTGTCAATATTAGAGAAATCGGCTAAAGATAATTATTGGAAATTAAAATTAACATCAAATCCTGTCTTATCGACTGTAGAGAAAAATTATAAAAAAAATTAATTAAGTTTCTTACCTTATCGACTATAGATGAAAATTATATAAGTTAACAAAAATCATATTTTGCAAATTGAAAAATGGAATAATTTAATCAAATTAGTGTATTGTCATCGGTCCTCGATAAATCTACAAAGTTTGAACGAAATCTGGCCGTTTAAAGTGGGTCAAAATCGCGCCCAAAGAAGTCTGTTACAAACAAACATACAGGTCAAAAAACGTCAAATTAGTGTATTGTCATCGGTCCTTGATAAATCTAGAAAGTTTGAACGAAATCTGGCCGTTTAAAGTGGGTAAAAATCGCGCCCAAAGAAGTAGGTTACAAACAAACATATAGGTCAAAAAACGTCAAATTAGTGTATTGTCATCGGTCCTCGATAAATCTACAAAGTTTGAACGAAATCTGGCCGTTTGAAGGGGGTCAAAATCGCGCCCAAAGAAGTCGGTTACAAACAAACATACAAACATACAGGTGAAGCTAATAAAAAGCGTGTAAAAAAAATATTTAAAATATCGGTTGCCGGTTCGATAAATTACTGAGTTCTGAGGAAAAACATAAAAAAATATACAGCCGGATTAATAATCTTTTTTTGGGAAGTCGGTTGAAAATCCTATTGTTGCAACGAAGTAAATAAAAACATTCTTTTTTTTACCTAGTTTAGGCTCCAGTCCATCGTTTATTGTAATACTAGTCGAAATTGTACAATAGAATTTGTAATTGAACATTGGTGGAAAATAAACTCATGTATTATTATTACGATTATAATTATTTTCGACGAAAAATAGATTATCTACTTTCTTCGCTGCCATTATATAGAAAATTAAAAATCCCGTAGCACCGGAATATAAAAACCGGTAATAGAAAATTAACTATTGTAAAACCGTAAAATTACAAGTATTGAAAAAACGCAATCACATGTGAGTCAGAACAATTTCAAATAGGAAAAATGTAGAGTAGCCAATTGCCCCTCAGTTTTATTCCAGAGGGGCTCAATAACAAAGGATGTGGGATGGAACCAACAAGTTTGGGGTAAAACTGGCAAATGTAGAAATTAGAATAAGGGGCGGTCAGCCGTGAAATTACCCTTTTGTTTGCGTACCCATCGATATCGATTTATTATTATTTTGTTTCTTATAATCTTATTTAATACTGAAATAGGAAGTAAATACCTCGTTTACCCCGTATTGATCCGAATGAAGAATGATTGACTCTGTGAGTCACTACCATCATGGATACGAGGTGGTAAAGTAAAAATTTGGAGGGTAATGGTAGTAAGGTAATCGGTAAACTTATCCTTGTGTGTGAGTGTGAGTGGTCTTAATGCCATTAAGACCCTGCTATGAGGGTAGAAACGCACCATTAACATCTTTGATGTCTTTCACTCGGGATTCAATAGAGTACATTCTGTTTCCCTCATGGTATTCCAGACTCTTTTAAAGAAGTTCAGCCAGGCAGTTCGTAAGAGGTGAATGTTGGAGATCTAACAATTTTCAGTTTTGATTAAAAATGATATCTAAAATTTGTATAATTTTAATTGAATGAATTAATAGATAACTTACTATAAACCACGGATTAAATAGTTACGTCATTCAAAACGATTTCTTAGTTAGTCAGTGTAGCTTACAATTACACACAAAAATACAGAGTTATACTACTTATCGATGAAATAAAATAAGTCCAAGGGTAATTTGTAAACCTTGTCATCTCATTCGGTACGATAAAACAGTACAACATGGTTTATACCTATTTTTTCAAGATATAATATACCTATGAATTTATAATACTTTTGACAGTGACAGGAGAGTGTTTTCTCATATGCGCGGCAACACGTTTCCTTCCCAATGGCGTGTCTACCAGTATTCATGTGGTCTATCGTATAAACAAATGCTAGAATACAACTGAAAAGTATTCTCTTGTGAATTTACAATACTCTTATAACTGCAAACGTATTTTTTAATAATAAATATAATAATAATAAATATTCACGGGACAAATTACACTTACTGATCTAACCCCAAAGTAAGCAAATATTTGCTTGTGTTATGGATGTTAGTCAACGATACTAATACATAGAAATACATACATAAATACCAGAATATATATAATAAACACCCAAACCCGGAAATACAAACATTTATGCTCATCACAGAAATGCTTGTCCCCGTCGGGGATCGAACCCGAGCCCCGTTGATTGCGTAGTCAGGGTCGCTAACCACTCCACCAACGTCCACAAAACGTCCCGAATTCATTATAATTTTCAAATCAATCAAAACTATCACCTAGTGACCGAAATTCGATCATATTTTATACAGTAAACATTGCATTAAAAAAATTAGTTCTTCCGCATGTATCTTCCTGTGCGTGACCACGTTTTGATCCGTTAATAAATAGTTGTAAAATTATTGACTCGTTTAAGCTAAGTTTAAGTTAAGAGCCTGTAAAATTATATTTTAATAAAAAAAATAATTTGTTATATAGGTTTTAGTTTTATGTACTTATCCTGTGTTGGTCCAGACCTACTTTGAAAAATAGACATCAACGCATAAGATAATATGCATCGATGGGTATCACCACTTATCTCTCCAACCGGCAAACCAGTGAATCATGGTGAACTGAAAAGTCTTCTTCTTTATTGTGCGAATGGATCCGAAAAGCCAAATGACGATCGGTTTACTCTGCCTACCCAGCACGGAATCCGAGCGTGATGATGCATAACATAACCATCTGCAAGGTCACAGGAAAAAATAATATTCAAAAAAATTGCGGAACCAAAATCTTAAGAAAATATGGTTTATGTCAGGTTCCTATAATCAACGATCCACTGACAGTACACTCACTGACAGCAGTAAACATTAGCAACCAATTTAATATAATAATCACGAGTCGTTTACCAGTTGTTTGGAAAAGTGGTCATTTGAAATTTGTTGCAGGTACAAGTTTTAGCAAGTGCATCGTAGAAAATATTACTACGCAAAACCAAAACAAGTCATTTTACTGACATAAGAACCGGGTATAAGTCTTGAAATCTATAATTTCGTCAAGGGTTACGGTAGACTCAATCGAAACCTAACCTAAATTATAAAGCATAAAAAAATAATAATTTTGAGTCGACAACATATATCTGCAAAATTCGGATTGTTAAGTATTTTGTTAAAATAGTGATTAAAAATTCTAGCCGTGCTAACAGACAAATCGGCCATATTTCTTTAAAGGTTACATACAATATGTGGTGTAGATGGCGTGAGCATTTATTAAAATATCATAGAACGGAGAGCAGATTATTGTGAAACTTATTTCTCTTCGTTCATTAAAGAGTGTAAATTAAAAATAACAACACTATAATGTTGTCTTTATTAAACCAACGTAATAGTTGAAAATTGGCGAGGGGAAATTTATTTTTTATTGTTTCCTTTTGCTATTTCAATTGTTCGTTAATTGTTCTTAACTGCGCGATCAACAATTTTTTTTTGTAGGTTTTTAGTTTTTTTTAATTTTCAATAATTGACTCTTAAGTTGGCGGGCAGAAACTGATTTTTTTATATGATCTTGAATGAATATGATCCTGTGGATGACCTCCAGTGAGAGATGAATGGCCAGGGTCAACCGTTTACAGATTTTTTAACGCATAGTTAAGAGATATTTGAAGTATTAAAATAAAATAAAAAAGTAAAAAAATCTATAGTTTGTGCCAGCTTTAGTCAATTTTTGAAAATTAAAAAAAACTAAAAACGTACAAAAAATTTTTGATCGCACACCTAAGAGCAGATAAAAATATATTAATAAAAAATCAATTTCCGCCCGCCAACTTAAGTCAATTTTTGAAAATAAAAAAAAACTAAAAACGTACAAAAAAAATGTTGACCGCACAGTTAAGACCAATTAACGAACAGTTGAAATAGCAAAAGGAAATAATAAAATTTCAATTTTCCTCCGCCAACTTAAATCAATTTTTGAAAATAGAAAAAAAATAAACTAAAAATGTAGGTACAAAAAAATTTTTTTGATCGCAGAGTTTTAAGAACAGTTAACAAACAATTGTAATAGCAAAAAAAAAGTATTAAAAAAATATCTCCCCGCCAACTTAAGACAACCTTAAAAGAAGACGTCACTACAGTGTTGCTACTTTTTAATATCTACTATTTGAGTTAGTATAAGATTGCGTATTATGAGACTTCCTAGTGAAGCCGGGTTTTCATCTAGTTATTTTATAATGCAATATATGCGAATCGCGAAAGAGTCCAAGGAATTTTTTTTTATATCTTGACCGCCTCGTTGGTCGAGTGGTTAGCTACCTTGATTACGCAATCAATGGGGCTCGGGTTCGATTCCCGACAGGTGCAGGCATTTATGTGATGAGCATAGATGTTTGTATTTCTCGGTTTGGGTGTTTATCGAATATATTTGAGTACTTATATATGTATTTCTATGTATTAATATCGTTGACCCCAATATCACAAGCAAATAGTTTGCTTAATTTGGGGTTAGATCAATTCATGTAAAATTATTTAGACATATTTATTTATGTCATAGATTTTTTTTATATCATAAGATAGCAAACAAGCAGATGGGTCTCCTAATGGAAAGAGTCAACCATCGTCTATAGACATCAAAGATGTTAATGGTGCTATTTTGTGGCGGGGTCTAATGACACGTGCATAAGTTTACCGGTTACCTTACCCTTCAAACCGGAACACGACAGCGGTAAGCACTGACGCTATTGCGGCAGGAATAGGTAAGGCGGTGGTACCTGACCCGGGCGAGACAATGCAGAACTCTACCTAGTAGCCACGATGGTAGTGACTCCGGTCGCCTTTTACGACCTGCCTGGCAGAACGGCAGTTGGTCTATTCTTCAAAGAAGCCTGGAACCATTACTCTTCTGATGGTAAGAAACCACTATCACCTACAGACACCAAAGATGTTAATGGTGCGTTGTTACTTGTTATCCATATAGTGGGATGGTAAGCCACATGTATAGGTTTAACGGCCTCTTGATCCTTCAAACCGAAATACGACGCCTTAGATGGCGATAGCAGGAATAAATAAGGCTGTGATTCCGAACCCGAGTGAGACTACCATCTAGTAGTCAAAATATTAGTGACATATTTGGGTACTCGATCGGATTTTATGAACTGCCTGGGCAAATAACAGATAGTATATTCTTTAAAGGCTCATACTAACAATATTTTAAATCAAAGTTGCCGAGCGGAATCGCGGTCGAAAGTTAGTATTATCAAAACAGCGTGTTAACAAAGAGAGAATAAGCCAATAAATCACTCGAAAAATCAATAACCGTATTGATCGGATACAAGTCGTAACGACATCGGTGTTTTGTTGCAGCGGAGTTACTCCGAAAATGTAGATTTGCATTGCAATACATTATTTGCATATTGGGTTTCGGATTTAGTTTTGCATAACAAAATGTACCATTCATGTTAGCAGCCACCTGGATTATACAGGGTGTTTTTATTTGCAAACCTTTTTTGATGTATTTTTGATATAGATTTTTTAGATAGGTTGATACTAATGTAACATCAGTTGTATTAAAAAATCTTTATCGAATCATTCATAAAAAGAACTTAAACTTTTTTTTATGAATTTTCGATATAATTTTTTTAAAATAACTGATTTTATTTTACAAAATAACTTTAGTTATTTTAACAAATATATCTGGTTGATACTAATGCAACATTATTTATTATAGAAAAGATTTTTTTCGAAATCAATGGTAGTAAGAAAAGCAGAAAATTTAAATCTTATTCGTGGATTAATGGTAAAGTGTAAAAAATAATGAATGTCTTTTTTTTTCATTTTCTAATGTATCCAGTATTAAAATTTACTTTGAATTATTAAAGTTGTATATTTATATATTTTGTAAAAAAAAATTAATTTTTAGTCCTTGAGACATTAGAAAATGTAACAAACAATAAATATTTTTTATTGTTTTTTAAATTTTCATATCTGTGTTCTACCTTTGTAGGTATCCATTTATTTGACTTTTGTATAAGTACATTTTTGTCATACATTTTTTTGTATAGATGATACTCTCATTTTTAAGGCGAAGTATTTTGACGCGCGTCAATTCTATAGAATATGGGCGGCGCGGTATGTTCTGAAACCGCTCGAAAACGTGTTAATTTTAGGATAAATATAGGACTATAGCTGAAAATCAAAATTTAGTACATTCTTTTTTGTATTTAAAACTAAATATCACCATATAAAAATCATGTGGAAAATTAGAAATATTATTAACAAATTACTTGTTTTAGAGATTTTTTAGTCTCTTTTCGGAATTTTATATGATCGAGTAAAGTACATTCTATCATGTGATGAGTTAGCACATTCCTTAGATAATATCTTTAGGTATATCGTGTAATTTTTATAAAATTGTTATTTAACAAGCAATACAAAACCGTGCTATAGCAAACCAGTTTTTCCCGTTTGTCCCGATGCCTCGCCTTAAGTAGGTACGTTTTCTATCGCTTCTGTAATCTAGTGGTTCGATGTTGGTATTGACCGATATTGGATTCGATTCCCGGGTCGGGTAATTCAAAAATGTGTCTTTTTAGTTTTCTAATATAAACAACGTCGCCCGGGATTAATAAAGTACCTGGTTGGCGAAAGGCTTGCCCCTTATCACATTGGAGGACTGAGTATCTTTGGCTCATCGTGAATGCACTTATACCTCTGCCTACCTCTCGAGGATACGGGCGTAAAAATACTTCTTTATATATTCTAGAAGATTTTTCCGTAAATCTGACACAGTAAAAAATATGAGAAAATTTATTTTTCATTTGATAAGAAATTAAGACATGGTTAAAATTGCAATATCTACTATGTAGTGACTCGCGTAGCTAATCGTTCGCCTCTTACGAACTGCCTGGCAGAACGGCAGATGGTCTGTTTCTTCAAACGATGCCCGAACCAACACTGGATACGACGAGGTCCGAATCAAGGAAATTATGTATGAGAACTAAAAGGAGCCTAACAAACTTCCTTCGCATTTATGTAACAAAGAGCTATTTCGAGCCATATACTAATCTATATCTATACTAATATTATAAAATTGTAGTTTGTTTGTTTGTTTAGTTGGACGCGCTAATCTCGAAAACTGCTGTACCGATTTAAATAATTATTTTTGAATTGGATAGCCTCTTTATCGAGGAAGGTTATAGGCTATATAACAACACGCTACGACCAACAGGATTGCAGTATCAACGAAAAATGTGGTCTAAACGGGGATTTTTTTCCTTTTGAGAACTTTCCTGGAGTGCGCTGTGTTAGTGGTTAAAGTAACGAAAAAATCATGTGCGAGTGGATTGCTCATCTTAAAAAGTTGTAAAAAAAGTCCGCGATAGTATCCATCTATCTATGAAGGTTCACATTTTATGACTCTTTTTATGGTAGTCAAAAATGTTTTTAATAATGCGTTATTTGCGACGGTGTTTTAATAAACATGGTATTAATCTTTATCTAAATAAATTAGTTGATCATCACAAGCATTTAATTTTAAATGAAATCGCCTTTCGCTTAATTTGATTTCAACCAATAACTTAGGAGATATCACAGTTTTAAGATATAATATTATTATCAAGCATCGCGCGAGACGTGCATGCGTGAAGAGAATGCGTGGTAGCGAGGTCAAACGGTAGCCTGCTCTGCGAGATAGCATGCCGCATATAATCGAAATAGAAAAGTGAAAACAAAGACTACCAGTGGATGTGTCAAAGGGCAATATTGGCGGCAAGAAATAGTAGTGTTGACAAAATTAATGACAGAATACTGAGTAAACTTTCAGGAGATAGCGTAAACTATACATCGATTGACACCTCAATAGTGTTACTCAACGTTCCTTTATTACTCATGTTGCCGTGCCATGTTTTACTATAGTTTCAGTCTTATTTATAATTATAATACTGGTGTGACTATATATGTTTGAGGCTTTGATATTCTCTTACCATAGATCTTAAAAAAACATAATCAAACTTCAAATGAATATACTTACAAACATAGCAGATATAGGTACAAACTCTTCTGATTTTAATCAGCACTATAGGTATGATTGTTTGTTTCAATAGTTTCAAGTGGTTCGTGGATTAATTAAAGAAACTTAAAATACCTCTAGAATGGTATTATAAGTCCCTTTGACCCACTCCCTCTTATGTGACGCAGACGAAGTTGCACGGGTTAGCTAGTATAACTTAATTTACAGCATTACAAAATATTATATAGATAAAGTTTTATAACCGTCAATCTACATGATTCCTAAAATAAAATACATTTAAATACTCAGTCACTGGGTTATGGCCTTTGAGACCATCAACAGAAATTAACGAACGATTCCGATGTAGTTCCTTGATTGAATCGAACCCTTCATGTTAACGAAGTCATACAAAAACCGTATGCAAATATAAATCATGTAGTCACGAAATCACAATACCGCATTGAAATACTCTCAGGTGCTCCGAAGAATGTCTGTCACAATAGCTGTAATAAAAAATGGATTCACATTATTGTTGCTAACTCGGGGGTTTGACGGTAGTCTATTTAATATGCGTGTGAATATTTCTTACTACATTACATTGTAACTTAGTTTTTGTGATTAATAATTCTGCTGGTCCTCCAAAGAAATGCTTTCATGATAACCATAATTAGATGTTTTATTAATTCTCAACATGTTTTATTTTGCTGGTAAAACAATTTTATTAAGTATTGTTTTCTTACTACACTCGCTATTTTTAACCGTGTTTTTTCGGAAAATATATTTTCTCAAACATCTGTAGACATATTGTAATAAATTTTGAATAAAGATCACACGAATTAACATATTTACGTACGCAAATAAATTATTTTTATTCCAAATTTAAAAAACGCGCCGAAAATTTTGTATAGAAAGCGCACAGAACCAATAATAGTTCCGTGGAAAGGCGTGCTGACGCGACGTGTCATTTGAATTTAGGTCTCTCAATCGATCTTAGTGCAAATTGCGTTCAAGTGGCTGTATGGGCACAGACGCGTTTACCCACAGGCGGTAAACAAATACTTTATACAAATAATACTAGCTGACCCGGCAAACATTGTTTTGCCATACAAAAATTTGGTGCGGTGCTTGAGAAGGGGGGAGGGGAAGGGTTAATTGAGATAAAAACTATCTTTTCTTGTAAGTTAAACCAAACAGTAGATATCTACAAAATTTTATTGAAATCGGTTTTTTAATTTTGGAGTCCATCGCGGACAAACAACGTTACACGTAATTTATATATATAAAAAGTTAATGTTTTTATAAAGCCCTTTTATTTCCGCATATTTTGGTAAGTGTCGGTTACATATCATAGAAAACCTTGTCTGCTATTTAACCTATTGAAAATGCAACTGCCAATTAGTGACCTTTGTAATAATTCGTGGCCTACTATTAGACGAGAATCACATAATAATTAATGCAATATAGCGTCAACTCACAAATTGTTAAGATAACAGTCCTTTTTATTAACTTGTAGGCACCATAAAAAAATATGAGATGGGCTTGAACCCATCTCATATTTTTTTGCATAGCACGAGAGGGGATAATTATAAAAAATGGTTTTTGTTAAATATCGCCCCGTTGGTCGATTGGTTAGTGGCTCTGACTACGCAATCGACGGGGCTTAGGTTTGATCCCCGACGTGGACAAGCATTTGTGTGATGAGCATAAATGTTTGTATTTCTGGGTTTGGGTTTATTCAATATATTCTAGTATTCCGCCGTGTTGGTTCCGGCCTCCTTTGTAGAATAGGGCAACTGCCGTTCTGCCAGGCAGGTCGTAAAAGGCGACCGATTAGCTATCGAGTCACTACCATCGTGGCTACTAGGTGGTAGAGTTCTGCATTGTCTCGCCCGGGTCTGGTACCACCGCCTTACCTATTCCTGCCGCATTAGCGTCAGTGCTTGTCGCTGTCGTGTTCCGGTTTGGAGGGTAAGGTAGCCGGTAAACTTATGCATGTGGCATTAGATCTCGCCACAAGATAGCAACGCACCATTAACATCTTTGGTGTCTATAGGCGATGGTTGACTCTTTCCATCAGGAGACCCATCTGCTTGTTTGCTATCTTATGATATAAAAAAAAAAAATTTATACTATATATGTATTTCTATGTATTAGTATCGTTGACTAACACCCATATCACAAGCAAATAATTTGCTTACTTTGGGGTTAGAATAGTAAGTGTAATTTATCCCGTGAATATTTATTTATCCATTTGTTTTATCTACTTGTATGTACCATAAAACACTATGAGATGGGTTCCAGCAGCATGAGAGGGGATAATTAAAAAAATGGTTTTTGTTAATTATTGTGTTTTTACCAAAAATACAACTACGTACCTACAATCTACATACGTAAATCTAAAACGTAAAATTTAATTAAATACAAAATTTTATTAGAATTTTTTCATTAGCCGTTTCTTAAATTCTACGAAACAAATTTGCATACGTACTAGAATTACTCATTTAAACATACTTATTAACTGCCTCTTGGTCTAGCTGATAGCTTATTTCGCTCTGATCTTGAGGTCGTCGGATTTGATCCTCGGGTCGGGTAGAAGTGTCATTGAAGTTTTTTTGAGGTTTTCTTGACAGTCCAAAATCTCAGAAGCATTCCGTACGAGTTAACGGGTGGTGTGTTACCAACTCCGTGCCTCGGATGAGCATGTAAAGTTGTCCGTCCTGGTTGTCGCTAGAAATAGTCAATAATAGTTATCAGGTCGGTAAATGGAGGCGATAGGAATCACCATTTATCTCACCAACCGATAATCCATTAAATCGTGATGAGTTGGAAAATCTATAGAAGTTCCGGTTCCTCGTAAGGAAACTGGGTGTGATGACACTTTTGAACATACACTTAACAGAAAAAAAATAACATTTGGTTAGGTAGTGGAATTCATTTGCTGCGTTAATTAATTTTTAATCAGTAGATAGTAGGTATTTAAGGGTTCCGTGCCTAAAATGTAAAACGGAACCCTATTATTAAGTTTTCCCTGTCTGTTCGTCTGCCTATCATCAGGCCGTATCTCATAAACCATGGTAGCTATAAAGCTGAAATTTTTACAAATTATGCATTTATCTTGCCGATATAATTACAAATCCTAAAAATAAAAAAAATAAAAAATATTAAGGGGTGTCCCCATACAATAAACGTGTTTTTTTCGTATCTTTTTTTGCTATGATGGTACGGAACCCTTCGTGCGAGAGTCTGACTCGCAACTAGCCGGATTTTACTTTTTGTATATTAACTATTAACTACATCGATCCAATGAAACATCGAATAAATATGCTTAATAATTAGCAGCTATCAGATTTATCACTAAATAGTGCGATAAACAACTGTAATTATATGCAGTTATTTACCGCAGTGTTGTTGCAGATCTTTGAGCATGATTTACGAACAAATTAGCAGCTTTCTCGTGCAAACGGATATGTTAACTTAATTATACTGCTTCATTAAAAAATATTGCATAGATTGAATACTAACTAAATAATTATGATTAAAATATCACAAATATACTTGAGTCTATTAGGTTTTTACATATTAGAGACTTTGCTATATCTAGGTGATACAGTTTAGCAAAGTCTCTTCAGGGTTTGGTGTCATCACCGTACCTTTTCCTGCCGTAAAATGAGATGAAAATACTGTAGTATGTCACCTCGTTTTACGATTTGACTAAACTTACACGTTATACGAATGACAAATAAATAATTTACCAGTGGGATGTACTGTACCGCGCTCTCAGCTGCATGGGTACCACCATCTTGCTTGTTTCGCCCGTGAAATAGCTATGCTCTATTTTGGACAGAAGAACAAGACAGGAAGTATCATTGCTGGCACCGAGACTTAGATTATGTCTCAGGATAGGCAACACATAAATGAGTAACCTCGACTAGTCCCAAGTAAACTAATTTTTGTTTCTTAGCAATGTAAACTTTAACAACCAATTGCGCCAACATTGTTTTAGCTAAGAATCAAATCAAATCAAATCAAATCAAATCAAATCAAATCAAATCAAATCAAATCAAATCAAATCAAATCAAATCAAATCAAATCAAATCAAATCAAATCAAATCAAATCAAATCAAATCAAATCAAATCAAATCAAATCAAATCAAATCAAATCAAATCAAATCAAATCAAATCAAATCAAATCAAATCAAATCAAATCAAATAATATTTATTCGACGTAGATATATTTAAGAACACTTGTCAACGTCAAAAAACATAACACAACAAAATATAAAAAACAATTTATACAATATTTGTAAAATACAATTCATAAAAATCACGTCAACCAGAGAGAATTTTGTTTTGCTTACAGAAATGAGCAATTATTAAAAAAAAAAAATAATTAAATTAAATATATATTTTAAAATTATAATTTTTAGCAAACATGAAGACGGACATTTATAAAATTAATAAAAATATGTTAAATGTCATAATTACAAAAATTCGATCCAGTGATGTCAACATTAAATTACTATTAATTTATAAATAAAATTGGCAATAAATAATTGTAATCAGATTCAATTAAAAATATCAAAATGAAATAAAAAATTAAAATATAAAAGAAATATCCTATGTACCAAATATGATGTCATTTTTTGTCTTAAATGGAGAGTGTAACAGCATGTCACTAAGGACTGTTCTAAGCTAAGTGTGCTAAATTTCTTACTCCTCCGTTCGCGTAATAGTCTTACAAATGGTACGAAGTTTTACCTTTAAGCATTACTACACAGATGATATCAAAACGGAGACAACAAGATGCATATTAGATTAGTGAATGTTTAAGTTTTTAAGGCAACGTCATAAAATAAGAAACAATTGAATAGTTTTAACTTTATTTAAAATTCAAAAACATCAAGATTACCTGTCTTTCCCTTTATTAAATACACCCTACACAAATCTTACGCAATTATATCATGCTCCCATAATTTAATAATAGAAGAGTCATCTCTGTAGCAAAAAAATACACACCGGGAATATAGATTCACTTTCTAAGCAGGTGTTCGAACGACCCCGAAAACTTCCTGCTCTGATGAAAGGGTTAACTGACAAATGTCGATACCAAAAAAATGCTTAAACATCCTTTTGTTCAAATCTCAGGTGCAGCTGAGTTGCGTAAGATGTTTAAGGGTTAACAAAGCTAGTGAAAGTGATTTTATTTCTTTGTGGGGCAACTTTTATACTATATTTTGATAAGCTCTCGACTTTTATACAGTTTTTGTGTTCAGTGTCACATTTGTAATACAGTGTTATTTGCTAAGAAAAAGAAAAGGGTCATTATGAGTCATCACGCCCGGTTCCCTTCGGGGTAGGTAGATTAAACGAAACGTCTATGGACTTTGCAGTTCACCACGATTCACCAGTCTGTAGATGCGTGAGATGAGTGGTGGTTCCCGTCGCTGCATTTATCGACCTGATAACGATTATCGACCATTTGTAGCGATATCTGGGACGGACAACTGTACGTGCTCATCCGAGGTATGGTAGTGGTAATATATCACCCGCCAGACTCCGAGCTGCTACGGAGATTTTGGATTTTCAAGAAAATATTGAAAATACCCTCAATAAAACTTTTGATACCGCATGATCTGAGCCGAACTGGCTATTCTCTAAACCACGAGGCAGACAACACGAGTCGAAGTCAGAGGTTAATATTTCCGTATCGTATCAGGAAAGATATATGAAATAGCTTTACTTGGGTATATGTCTGTTTTAAAATCACTGTTTGTTATGAAGGTTAAAAGCCCTAGACATAGAAATAATTAGTCCAAGACATTGACTCATCGTCATCTTGATGATATATCATGATGATGATATTGATGAGAAATAGAATAATGATCGCCCTCTGGTCGAAGCTTGATCATAATTTTATTAATGTTAAAGGAAAATTAATATCAGAATTAAACAAATTAAAGCATAAACTATTAAACTAATTATAGCATAAAATTATGAGTTCTGTAGTCTAGTGATCGTGTGTCGTTGTTGACCACATGAGGTCCCGGGATCGATATCCGGGTCAGGCAATTAAGGTGAGGCATCGGGCCAACGGGAAAAAACTGGCTTGTTAATCACATTTTTTTGTACTGATTGTTAAATAACAATTTTATATTTTACAATTTTAATTACGTAATATACCTGAAGATATTATCTAAGGAATTTGCTAACTTATTACATGAGAGAATATACTTTACTCGATCATATAAAATTCCGAAAACAGGCTAAAACAATCTCTAAAACGTACCTAAAGTGTACCCACGATTAGCGGAAGATACTTAGTCCCACAATATGATAGGTGGCAAGCCTATCGCCAACCAGGCAATTTTTCCTATCGTAGCCAACATTGATTTTATCGGAATACTGAAAAGACACGTTTTTTGAATTGCCCGACCCGGGAATAAAACCTGGGTTCTCATGTGGTCAACACAAACACCGAACTACTAGGCCATATAGGCAATTCAACAGTCAATTTTATTTTTTATCTCTTCACAAAAAACATAAGACCTTGTTTCAAAAATATACAGAAATTATTTTTAGTGAGAGACTGGTGCCTAACTTAAGCACAATGTACCTGAATTATAGATCACCAAAATACTTTCAAGATCTATAATAAGTATGTAGGACATTAAAGGCAGTAAATAAAAAGAAATAACCGGTTAATTTGCACTTGACCTTCTTACCTAACAAGCATTTAATACAATCCTTTTACAGTATCTATGTATTTATAAAATACAACTGAGAACATAAATAAGGCGTAATTGCAAACTTGCATTTTTTATTATTCTTTTGTCTCGGTCTAATTGGTTTTGGGTGGATTATGAGGATTCAAAGTCAAAGCAAATTTTTTTATTGACCACCTCGTTGGTGGAGTGGTTAGTGACCCAGACTACGCAATCCACGGGGTTCGGGTTCGATCCCCGACGGGGACAAGCATTTATGTAATGAGCATAAATGTTTGTATTTCCGGGTTTGGGTGTTTATTAAATATATTGTAGTATTTATATATGTATTTCTATGTATTAATATCGTTGTAATGTAGTAACACCCAAACACAAGCAAATAATTTGCTTACTTTGGGGTTAGATCAATTAGTGTAATTTGTTCCGTGAATATTTATTTATTTATTTAACCTTTACAGGCACTTTTGACGGGTCGAGAATCTTATAGCTACTATCGGAACGCGGCCTCATACTGAAAAGATGCGGCAAAAATCTCAGCGGGCTTGTCTTTTTTTCAAATAAGTACAATTTTTAATCAATCACAATAATTATAAGAGATTTGTATGTGGAGTCATCATTCCAAGGCTTTTTGATTTTCAAATAATCTGAAATTTTATAACCTTTTTACGTAATTGTGTTTTAATACATTTTTTAAATTTATCTATCGGTAAATCTCTCATACCTTCGGGAATCTGATGGTAAAAGCCTGTCCCATAAATGAGTTACTTATTCCGTGGAGACGAGATGCATGCACAACAAGATTGTTTTTATTTGTTCCTTGTATTTAGCGAGTGAACATTAGCATTTTCTTATATAAGTCAATATTTTTACGAACATACATTACATTTTCAAATATATACTGGGATGTTACACTAAGAATATTGATTTGTTTGATTATTTCTCTTATAACTCTTACGCCAAGATTGTAAAATACCCTCACAACTCTCTATTTCGGATATTTGGATTCAAAAGCTAGTTTGGACAAATGCTGTTTTGATTTGACGGGATTTCGATCATCTGAATCCAATCGAAGGCAATTAACTGTGTTTCGATCGGTTAAGCCGTTCAAAAGTTATGAGATGTTTACATACCTACATACACACACACACACACACATACATACAGACATACTGACGTCATCGTGAAAATAATCAGAAAAGGTTCCTAGGACCTCCAAACGTGGATATCCGGTGAAAACTCAATTATTGATTAATCCGGTTTCAATTATTGATTAATACGAGTGCTAGCTCCATCTATACCTAATACTTCATGGATCGGACGCAGTGTGAAACCGTATTAAGAAACAGGCTATAAATATTAAAATAAAAGTCATAACTGGCATTAGTACTGCAAATGGAGTTGCGAGTCCGGTAAATATCATTTGTCAACACAATTACGAATATTATTATGGAAATTATGACTAATTATTGACTTCGATCTGTTTTTACAGCATTTTTAGTTTTTTTAATTTACAAGGGACAATGTTTACAATTTTTTTTATCATAAGATAGCAAAAAACTCTCCTGATGGAAAGAGAAAACAATCGCCTATCAAATATGTTAATGGTACGTTAATCCTTGTGACGGGGTCTTAATAACAAGCTTACCGGCTACCTTACCCTAAGGTAAGGTAGCCGGTAGGTTTGTTAGGGTAAGGTTTAGAAATCTAAACTGTTGTGTGGCAAGAACTAAGCTATTGCGGCAGGAATAGGTAAGCGCGTTCCATCTCAGGTCGCATCTTAGCTTACCATCAGGCGAGATCGTGGTCAAGCGCTTCCCTGTCGATACTAAAAAAGGCGGTGGTACTTGGCCCGGGCGAAACAATGCAGAGCTCTGAATCTAAAAACACCCTAATTTAATTTTTTATAGATTTCATTCTAAAATCTGGGTGTGTTCACTACTGCGCGAGGTATTGTAGAGGGAGTGTGGCAAAGAGGGAATAAATGCTCAAGGTTATTTTGTCAGCGTTATAGCGCCTTAATAAAACACAGAAAAATGAAACTAGGCGTGACGGAAAGACGTTCTATGCTTTTATTAGCTAAACTTACTAGCATACGTCATACGTTTACGTGCCCAAATTGGTTTATTAAACTAAATAATTTCATGTAAGTGTATCTATTTGTCAATATATGAGTCACATTCATGAAGGTAAAGGTGAAGCTAGCAGTCGTATTAATCACTTGATATAAATACCTACGTTATGTCTCAGTCTATGATGCCTTGTCATCTCTTTTTATGCAGCTATGTTAGAAAGAGAGGGTAAGACCTCAGAATATGATAGCAGTATTTAAAGTTTTGTTTCAAGTAGGTATTAGAAGTGTTGCCTCCAGATATTGTATTTATTTATTCACATTTACAACTATTTTTACAGATTGCCCTAATGCAATAACTCACAATATTACAAAATTATATAATAGAGCTTCATGATCACATTAGATCAAAGATAACATATGCCTTTTAAACACAATCTGTCATGAGAATGACAGTGATAAGACCGGTATTTAGATGCTATATTCTTCAAATGTGTTTACATGTTATAAGTGCCAGCAGTACCGTTATGAGTAGATACTTGTAAAGTATTACTTTGTTCTTATTTATTACTAAATATCCAATAAAAAATAAAATACGATCCGGTTGTATTTTTTAACGCATTATCAGGGCAGCAAATCAATATCATTTGTTCAGAAATGATGATAAAACAGTACGAAGTACTTATAATAGTATATAAATACACATGAAAATGGAGTTTTACTCGTTTATAGCTTTGCAAGAACTTACCTATTTAGTTTTCATTATTATTTTGTTCAAATTCGGCTCTCGAATATATAATGTAATAACAAATACCTCGATACCTATTTTATTAATTAAATTCAGGTAAGTATTTGTCATAAAATTGTCCCGATAATTTTGTAAAGATGAAACCGTTTGGTTAAATATTTGAAAATATTAGTGTTATACAGTTTATGTAAGTGTAATTGTAAAGTAGTTAATAATATTATTCATTAATTCATCATTCATAAATATATTAAGGCTAAATCACAGCCTACGTCCAATTACGAATTATGGTGGAACCATGGTAGTAGGTGTAATACATCCAACAGTACGTAGGTAATAAATCAAAGTAACGACGCAGTAGCATCTGCTTAGCGTACCTACATAAATAGAAACAAAAAAAATATCATCATTCATATATATTATTTCTTAAAGGTGTTTTTTCCGTGAGTGGCTCGATCTCTTTAACTACTTCACCAAAAAAAAAATACCCAGTTAAAGCTATTCTATATATGTTGTCTATTTTGGGCGAAAAATGTGAAAAAAATCTTTTTGATAATAAAAAAATTAATTAAATATATATTTTTATAGCAATCGACCGGAGTGGCATCTGTGGGTGGGGATACATCAAACATTTTAATCAATAGGTCATAGATCCTAATAGACTTTTATACTTGGAAAACGCTAGATGGTCCGCTGGTAACTATAATATGTATTTATAAATTACTCCTGTTGGTCCGAGCACCATTTGAAAAATAGACCATCAGCCGTTCTACCAGTTAGTTTGTAAGAGGCGAATGATTGGCGAGTTCTGCAACGTCTCGCCCGGGACTGATACCATCACCTTAATTATTCCTGCTGCAATAGCGTCAGTGGTTCCCATTTGGAGCGTAAGGTAGACGGTAAACTTATGCATGTGGCGTTAAGAGATTAGCAACGCATCATTAACATCGTTGGTGATAGGCTTTGGTCGTCTCTTTCCTCCGGGAGAGCCATGCCCTTTTTTGTTGCATATTGTTTAGTTTAATAATTTATATAAAATAATAACAGTGACAACACACAATTATAGGGCATATATTTTTTATCGTCTATGAATATACGCCCAGCAAAGTGGGCGGGTGTTACCTAGTAGTAAAATCTATTTTTGAGGATCAAACCGTTAAATAACAGATGTGTAATAACAAAATTGACATTTGTCGATTGCACGCGATATAAAACAATAGTTTTAAATGTCAAATAAACTCGCATTTGTTAGCGACTTTGAGATAGACAGGAGGCCCTTATAGTAGACAGATAGACTGACATATTACGTGTATCGTTTTGAATGTAAATAGAGTCAGCTCTAGCAGGTGGCATTTTCGTTCTGTATTTTAATTTACTTATAATTGATACAGTATATTTCTATATTTTGACGATATATCTACAAACTGTTGACACTAAGAAGCATTTACTTATACTAGCGAAAGCTTCTGGCCGAAAGTCGACCATAGATTAAAAATAAAATCTCTTTTAAGTTTGAGAATGAACTTTATCCATAAAGAAAATATTAGAAGTATTTATTTTCTTAAATAGTGTATACGTGTGTATATATTCATTTATGTCACATAAATGTATAGTGAAGTGATTATTTTTTTTAATTAAATATATTTATAATGCATATTATTTAAAAATATTAGGTTTTTACACTCCTCCGCAACATAAACTACAGCCGTTCTGAATTTCATACTCTACCGTTCGCGTAATTATCTTGAAAAGGGGCATAAAGTTTTTACTTCGCGTATTAATATATAGGAGATAAAAATACAAAGATATGAGTGCTATTGTATTCGTTTTTCAACTGACATCTCAAAAAGGAGGAAATTTTTTGAGGAAAGGAGGAAGTTTGTTACCGATAATGTGTGAACCGAGTTTCAAATAATTTTTTGTCTTTATATTTTTCGTATTGTCCCATTTATATTTGGTGAAAATGAAACAGAAATGGGAAATTGTTAGTATCAAATTATTGCGTCCTACTTATAGAGAGTGATACTTATACATCATACAAGCAGAGTCTTCTAATAGGAAGGATATCGGTTATAGAAAGATGCGATGAAAATAAATTAGGTAATACATGCGTAAGACTGTTAGTAAACTATTTGGTAATTGGTATTTTAAATGGTATTAAGTGAAGAAAAGATCGATTTATCGCCGTACTGATTTTCATTTTATAAAAGGCGATAAAAGGCTAATACTTGTTTACAAAATTGCGGCACTACTCACTACACGGCAGAGTTCTGTAACGTCTCGATCCCGTTTTGGTACTACAGCTTTACTTATTTCTGTCGCAAAAACGTTGATTTGGTCGCTGCCGTGCTCCGGTTTGTAAGGTAAGTTAACCAAGAACTAGGAAGAAAAAGAGACAAGTCTGCTAAGTCTCTTCCGGTGGATCTTCTCAGTGTGAAGAAAAAAGACAAGCCCGATGAGTGTCTTCCGTAAGTCTCAGTATGAATAAAAAAAAGACAGTTCGCTGAGTTTCTTCCACCTGATCTTCTCAGTATGTGGCTTTGTAGGTTATAATTTGTAGGTCTTTGATAATCCAGTAGTAAATTTAAAGAAATCGACTCAACCAAGAGAAATAATTATTTTTTTCATTTGGTTAATAAAATTAATACAATAAAATATCAATTAAATAATCCAATGCAAGTAATACGTGTAAATTAATAGTGCATTAATTTTTAAATTACATATAGATAATATTATACTAAAAAAAATATTTGCACACTACATCATGGTAGAATATGTTGGTAATTTTTAATTAATTTTAAATAACTTGTAACACCCATATTCTTATAGCAAATAAGTATTTTTCAGTTTGAAGTTCATTTATGTAAATTTTATGAATTCGAAATTCCCTCCCTGTCATACGGATTGCAACACACCGCTGGTGTCAGTAGACGGCGGTTGTCTCTTTCCATCAGGACTACTCAGGTTTACTAATCTTTTATATGAAACATGTTTTAACAAAATCTCACGAAGCATTTCCATTATTTGGTAGTTATAAGGAGACTGACACCATTAAATCACCTCGATTCTATTCGAAAAAGAAATGTAATTAATATTTATAACATAGTTTTTTTACAGTTTTTTCTTAATTGCTTGCAATATTGAGGATAAGGTATGAACATACTAACTAGAAGAAGATTAATCACTCTTGTTTTAAATTTCTATTAACGCAGGTTGTAATTCTATCATCACCTAAAATATATCTACACATTATTTCATAAATTTATAAATTAGTACTCAATAGAGATTATGAAACTTAATACATGTACAAAATATCATTCTCAGTTTAAAAATTAAAATTTTAAATAAAAAATAATAGTGCAAATTCTTAGTCGCTGTTAAAGTAATGAAAAAATCAAATTTGGAATATTTAACTTTTTTTTTAATTCAAAAATGAGATCATTTAAATGCAAGAAAAAAAGTCAAATAGAAATTGTTTTTGGCTTTTAAACAAAACGAAAAATAAAGGTTCGATTTTTTAATTCAAACAAAAGTCTAAAACTGAATTTTCAATTATCTTTTAGCCATTTAATTTAAATAATGCAAGTGGATAATAATTGAACAAAAAGCTGCCGGATTCCACTGCACAATGAAGGAATAGAATTTATTCGAATACCTCCGATTGTGAAGAAAGTAATTCATTAAATATATATTGTAATTGAAAATATCTACCAAGTTAATGAATAGCAAAATACCAAGACTGCAATTAGCAGAAATAATATGCGGAATAAATTACGGAATAAATGATAAAACCACGGAGCTTAATTAAAATAGACCATTTAAAAATATTCTTTAGACTCTTTTTTAGGTTCATTTTCAATAATAGTATTTTATGTAGTACCTACGATCTATTACGGACAATATATTAACGTTTAACAAGGAAAAAATAGTTAACAGTTGTCATATTACGCTAGTTAACCTCGCAGCTTCGCCCACGAGTAAATTATGATGTCGTTAGTATAAGTAAATTTCATACAATATTTTACCCCATTTCACCATTTTAGGAATAAATTTTGAAAAATACTTTCTTATTCCTCCTTTGTATCGTAAGAACAACCCATGTAAAAAGAGAAAAAATTTAGCCCTCTTGACTTAGGCTGGGCGTTTATATGTCAGTCAGTGAGTCAGGACTTTTCTTTTTATGTCATATAAAAAGATGATATAAATAGGAGCTATCCTGACTGCACAACAGGTAGTAATAATTTTATCACGTGAACGAAGTCGGAAACTGCTAACGTATAGATAAAACTTGCAATATCTATTAATTCAAGGTTTGCGGTCTAAGCAAACGATCAGTGCTTTCTATTACAAGATAATACATTCAATATAAAATATATTCAATTAACTTATCTACAGCCTATTGTCTATAGTTTGCAGTTCACCTGCGTTTCTACCAGATAAGAAATTATGTTTTATTTTATTTTTATTGTGAATATAAAATATACAGCATACATCCAACTAAATACAGTACGAACCAAGTAAACAAACCAAACATTAGCAATTAATGATTTTCGTTACATTATAGACACCTTTAAAGAATAAATTCACAATACATGCTAGAACGTAAAAATACAATTACTTAACGGAAAAAATTAAACGATACGTAAAAGAAAATTATAACTAAAAAAAGATAAAGTGAATTGAATAACCAAATAATTATCGTTATTAAAAGAGATAAAGATAAAAAATCTGAAAACTGTTGACCCTGCAGGCCATCCCTGAAACTTCCCGCTAAATTAAAGTATTTTAAGCTCAATGGAGTAAAACCTATGAGCATAGATTTTTTTCAGTTCAAACATCTCTTTTGTTAAAAATGGCAGTGTATTGATTTTTAAAAAGCTGTATATTTTAGAAACGATGATCGATTATGATCTTTTGAATGGCATTCAACTCAATTTTTGTGATCTTAAATATTGCTTTAGCTAAATAATCGATAGGTTGAAAAATTTCGAAGCAGTGTCAATATTCATTTCTTTAAAAAATTTTGGTCATTTATAAATCCCAAGCAAATTGACCGATTTTGATTTAATTAACGGTATTTGACGAAGTTTTTAAAGGATAAAAGCTGATAAGTTTTTTAAGTCAGTAAGTGTATTAGCCTTTTAGTATTAGAAAGTTATTCCAAAAGTATTAAGTTTGCTAAAAACAACGTAATTTTAATATTTGAAAAGCTGTAACTTTTGAAAATTTGCGCGCTATACGAGTCACTACTATCATGGCGACTAAGTGGTAGAGTTTTGCATTGATTCGCCCGAGTCTGGTACCGACGCCTCACCTATTCCTGCTTTGTCACTGTTGTGTTCTGGGTTGGAGTGTAAGGTAGCCGCTAAACTTATGCATGTGGCATTACACCTCGCAAAAAGATAGCAACGCACCATTAACATTTTTAGTGTCTATAGGCGATGGCTGACTCTTTCTATCAAGAAACTCATCTGCTTGTTTGCTATCTTATGATATAAAAAAATTAAACAATGTAACAATAAATGGAAGTGCAATAATCAAACTGTTTATCACCATACGGAAGACAGTTGTTGCAAATCATACAATCCATTAACGAATTACGTAGATACATTTTCGCCAAAAGACATCGGAATGTACGACTTTTATTCTTGGCAAGTGTTTGAGTACATTTATTAAGGCGCGTTTGGAATATGCAAGTTTACTCTTAGTATATCGGCAATAGTTTGAACAAAATATAACAAAAGTAATACCACAGTAAATAAAAAAAAAATTAAGAACGATAAAACAAAAAGGGATAAGTACGAGTCGAAATCGCCTACTGAGTGTTCCGTATAAATTTGTAGATACATTTTATAAATAGTTCAGCAATCGTGTGTTTTATCGAAGCTTTTTCTGAAATTCACTTTTTTTATATCATAAGATAGCAAACAAGCAAATGGGTCTCCTGATGGCAAGAGTCAACCATCACCTATAGACACCAAAGATGTTAATGGTGCGTTGCTATCTTGAGGCGAGGTCTAATGCCATAATAATGCATAAGTTTACCGGCTACCTTACCCTCCAAACCGAAACACGACAGTGACAAGCACTGACGCTATTGCGGCAGGAATAAGTAAGGCGGTGGTACCATACCCGGGCGAGACAATGCAGAGCTCTACCACCTTGTAGTCACGATGGTAGTGACTTGCAGAGCCAATCGGTTGCCTTTTACGACCTGCCTGGCAGAACGGCAGTTGGTCTATTCTTCAAAGGAGCCCGGAACCAACACGGGGATAAATAAACACTTTAAATAAAGACTATAGTTTTGATGATTTAATTACTAATTTCACTGTCTTTTAATACGATATAACTAACCTAATTTAATAGTTTTACGTCAACGAAAAGTACCCCATAAGTTTTGATTCCCTTGAGTATGTCAAAATATACGTTTTTTGTGGATTTTAATGACGTTTTTAAGATAACCTTATTATATATATAGATACCTATATTATGTTGTTATGTTAACGTAGAAGTTTAATTTTTTCAAGCTTCAAGGGACTGTAGACTTAAGTATATGCTTTTAATTTCAAATCAATACATCTAGGCGTTTCGAAGTAAAGAGACACATATCACAGAGAGAAGAACTACAAAGTGATCCTAATCCTAAGGATTCCGTTTCGTTTTGTGGTACGCAACCCTAAAAACGTAAATACAGAACCCTGAAACAATGCATATTAGTAGGTATTTCCTGCTTATGCAGCAAGGACATTTTTGTAATAAATAAATATTTATTAAGTTTCAGTGTCAGTAGTAGCTTTAAAATTAGTGATCACCAGTAAAATTACCTGAAAATTTTAACATTAGCCGTATCTATACTAATATTAAAAATAGGTAATTTTTGTAAGTTTATATCATCATGACTGTTTCACTTACGAGGTAAGCAGAGTAAACCGAACATCTATAGACTTTCGGGTTAAGCACGATTCACCGGTTTGTCGGTTGGCGAAATGAATTTCCGCCGTGTTGGTCCCGGCCTCCTTTGAAGAATAGGCCAACTGCCGTTCTGTCAGGCAGGTCGTAAAAGGCGACCGATTGGCTATCGAGTCACTACCATCGTGGCTACTAGGTGGTAGAGTTCTGCATTGTCTCGCCCGGGTCTGGTACCACCGCCTTACCTATTCCTGCCGCAATAGCGTCAGTGCTTGTCGCTGTCGTGTTCCGGTTTGGAGGGTAAGGTAGCCGGTAAACTTATGCATGTGGCATTAGACCTCGCCACAAGATAGCAACGCACCATTAACACCTTTGGTGTCTATAGGCGATGGTTGACTCTTTCCATCAGGAGACCCATCTGCTTGTTTGCTATCTTATGATATAAAAAAAAAATGAGTGTTGAGCTCCCTCGCCGCATTTTATCGACGTGGTGACAGTTATTGACTATTTCTATCGATAACTAGGATCGACGGTTTACGTGCTTAGTCGACTCCGAGCTGCTATTGAGGTTTTAGATTTTCGAAAAAAACCCGAAATATTTTAAAGGCTTTTGCTGGACCCCCCGTGTCGAACCCTAAACCTCATGATTTGAGCCGAATAGTTATAACCTGTAGACTACAAGGCAGTCAATAAATGAAAACAGCAGAAAAACTGATGCAATTGAGAGGAATCTCAAAGTCGGGCGAGAAGCTACAGAACTATACCACCTAGTATATACACTATGGTAGGAAAAAAAGTAATTGTGCGCCTTTTACGAACTAACTGTCAAAAAGGCTGATTTATTAATTAAAAGTGGCCTAGACTAAAACGAAGATATGGAAAGAATCAACAGAGTAATATTGCTAAAAACTTGCCAGAATAGGTATATTGACCTCGGGTGATACTACTAGATGTTTCGAACGTAAAGTTAAACAAAATGTCGATATTATAGTCTAAGATCCGGAATCAGAAAGAGATACCTTCATCTGTTAATTGAATGGAATAATGTTGTTGAACTGAATTTTGAATTTTTTAATTTTTTAATTAATATATGAGAGAAATAAGTCAAATTTATCTACCTGTGCTCATCTGATCTGGTTGCAGGTAAATGTAGCAGTCATAGAGACGGGTGCTTGCTACAATAAAGTTTATGACATAAAATATTTAAAATTTGCGCTTGGTTCATGTAATTAACATGTGAAAGTAACAATTATAAATAAATTAACTACTAATTAATTAAATATTATTAATTGTAGCAGACCTAATGTGGCAGAGGTTGTACACATAAATTCATTACATTGAAATCAACCTATAAAACATTATTTCATTCAATTAACAGATGTGGGTATACTTTTCTAATCCTGTATCTTGGCCTATTAGCTTAATAGCAATATCGCTAAAATGCCTTGATCGTGTATTGATTGTAAGACATTTGAATGTTTATCGCAGTCTTATGCTTTTCTTTACAAATATGTATTTTATGGTATGGGGAGCTCCCGTTTCTAGTAGGTTTATTTTAGTGCGTCTTTTTAGTCAAATCAATTAGAACTAAAGTAAAAATATTATTCGAGTGCATATAATTATGTACCTATGTAATTGTACAAATAATTTTGATTGTCTCGCTGGACAAGTCAATAGCGATCCTAACTACGCAATCGTTAGGGTTTGGGTTCCCAACAACGAATAGCGTTTGTGTTGATAATAAAAGTTTTTATTTCTGGATCTGCAGATATAATAAATATAATTCACTATTTATAAATTTATCTCTGCTATCCTATGTATTAATATCGTTGCCTAGTACTCACATTACAAATAAATTATGTGCTTATTTTGGGTTTCGATCAATAAGCCAGCAAACAAGCCGATCGCTTTTCTGACAGAAAAAGACAGCCATTGCCTAAAAACAGCAAAGGTATTAATGGTGCGTTGTTATCCTTGTGGCGGGGTCTTAATACCACATGCATAAGTTTAGCGGCTACCTTACCCCACAAAGTAAATTACGATAGTGAAAAAGCACTAACGATATTGCGGCAGGAATAGGTAAAGTGGGCCGAGATAATGCAGAAGTCTATCACCTAGTAGCTAGTGATAGAAGTTTTACAAAGGCTGTGCATTTCATAAATAAATAAAAATAAATAACCGGCGATTTATTATATTTAGAAGATTGGGGTAGAACTAGTTAATTTTTGTACATTCAAATCTTTGGGCTCCTAATTATGCTTTAGATAAGCGTTCGATCTTTTTTTTACTAGCGTTTATATCACTTGTCTAGGCCTTCAGGTTGAAAGGCTGAAAAACTAGTAAATCGTGGTGAATGAAACCGTCTATATACGGTACGCTCATCCTATAACTCAATATAATCGGCGTGATGCTTCTTATGACATTATTTACTTTCTGTTACTCATGTCTTTACTAGCGTGAATCATATCAAGAACATTACTTTCTATTGCTCAGTTAAATAAAAAAGAGCTTTTGGAACTCAGTGATAATAAAGCTTTATATTGGTGAAAGAATTTTTCCGTTCGCCTATGTCACTGTCCATCCCTTCAACTATCTCCACTTAAAATCACGTCAGTTCTTCGCTCCGTTTTGCATTAAAAGACGGACTAATAAACACACATATACACTTTCACATTTATAATATTTGTGTGGATAGTAGGGAAAAGCCGAGAATTTCAAAAATTTTTACAGAAAATCATTAAACACCCGTGCGATGCCGGCGCAGGTTGCTAGTTAATACTAAAAGGGAGATTCGATATCATCTCTTCACTTACAGAAACATCCCCGGCAGTGATATCCATCGTCTGGACGGGATATCCGCAGATACTTGGAACTCCAAATTTCAGTTTCAAACAGGGATTAAACAATGAATTTTAGGGATTGAATTTACTACCTGTCAATTGTATGGGGTCTTTGATAAGCCATGTTTAGAATAGCCATTGTTTAAAATGTTTAATATATATTACAATATACAGAAAGAGCTAACCATTACGTTATACATATAAATATGTTAATATTGTGTTGTCATTAATATTGTGTGGGTGTATATTAGTATTACATCCACCATAAGTTTATTGGCAACGTTACTCACCAAACCGTAATATAACACTTATCCTGTAATGCTAGGAATAGGTAAGGCGACGATCACAAAACCCTGGCAAATCACTTTTTTTTTTAAATTTATTTAACTATATACCCCTCATGTTTTTTCAGAGACATTTTGTTCTTTATATATTGTTTTCTTTTTTTCTTTATGTTTCTTTTTTGTATATATTTTTTACAGTTTTTCTTTTGTTTTTACTTATATTTATTACAATTATACTTAGACTATTTTAGTACTTACTTTTTTAATATTGCTATTTTAATATTTACTTCTAATCTTAGTACAAGTTTTATTAAGTTTATTTAAGCATACCATTTTCGATACTGCCTACTATTCATAATCAAATATTGTCACCAATTCATAATCAAACATTGAACAATTTTAATTAAGGGTTGAGAAGCAATGTATTTTAAATGGAGCTTCTAACCAGAATATTTCATAAAATTGCTTAATCTTAATCTAAAATTAGTTTTAAATAAAATATTATCCCCTTCACTTATTGAATATAATTTGTTACAATTATAACTATAATATAATAATTTGTTACAATATATAACTATCATAATGTTTTGGTTAAAATTTGCATGTCAATACTTTGACTAAATATGTAGAACGTTTTACTTTTTAACACCTATTATTGTACAAACATTTTAGGCAAATAAATATTATTATTATTATGTACATACGTTTTTCTTTTGCTACTTATATTATTTCACTTCTTCTTTAATTCTGGTTTTTACAATGGTATCAATTTTTGTAATTTTGGCTTTGGGGAGTCACTTTAGTTTTGACACGTTTAGTGAATTGTAAGACTTTTACGAAATAGTAGAAAGACAGATGGTCTTTTATCCAAAAATGGCTTAAACTAACACGGAATGTATGTAAGTCTTGAAAGTCAGATATAATTGACTTCTAGTTGATAGACTGATTCGAAAGGGTATTGTCCATTACAGGCTATATGGTGACCATGTGTTTTTTTAAAAACCATTTTTACCAAAAATCGTTATTTTATTTTTAAAACACGATGGTACTATTTTAAGAACTGGAATTTAAACTTAATTAGAAAATAAAATAAAAAGTGATTAACGTTAATTTCTCAATTCTAAAGTCCCATTGCGGCATAGGTCTGTGCCCCGTTGATTGTAGAATTTAATCGATTTTAACATATAATCGATTCGCATTGGTGTCGATTATAATATCGTACATAACATACCTAAACATGCATATTTGTTTCTTTTCTTGTTTTCTTGTATATTCTGCTTTTATTTACAGACTTGTGTTTATAGATAAAACATAAATAACTAACAAATACTAAACTAATAAAATACAATCGTGAAAATAACGAGTTTATTTAATAAACGAATAGATAGATTTTGGACGTTATAGGCAGTAAAAGTACTTTTTTAATGTAATTGATTATCATCTCTTTTAGACAAAATGACTGAAGCACTATTTCCTAGTTGATAAAGTAGTATCGGATTATTTGTACAAATCGATTGTTTTTGCAATCTAGGACATTCAATTTGAGATGGCTGGTATAATCGAATGACTTCACTAATATTAACATTGATAGTCTATTAACAGATTCGGTAATCGGGAGCCCAAGTCATTTTTTGGATGTTACATGGAACAGATCTTTTTTTGTTCTAGTGGTATGAGTTTTGACGCATTATTGATATAGTGGTAACATTAAGTTTACATATTTTAGTTTCTTAAAAATACATAGAAAAACAAATAAAAAACATAAAAACAAATGATTATAATATGAAAATATATTTTTTCTTAGATTTTTACTTCTTCAACAAAAAGAATCAAGCTCCATTAACCTTACTATCTTGTGAATTTAGTGATTTGTTTAATTTATATGTCTGTTTTAAATATCTTATCATTCACACTATTAGTTTGCTAGCCGGTTTCAATTTATATCAATCTCATTCGCGAATTACGATTCTTAACTAAATTAACAACTAAGAACGTATTTGTCCAATCGAAACATCCCGAGACGAGAGATTATAAAAATTAATCGAATGATTTCGTTAGATGTCATATTCACCCACCGCTACACTAATAAGCATGTGTCAAAAATTGACATTAAAGGAACAAATAAACAGTAAACACGAAACAAACACGAAATAACAAATAACAATAGCTTATTTTCAATTTGCGATCTAGAATTCGGTTAATGTAAATGATTTTCCGGTTATTTTTCTGGCCTTTTTTAATTGTTAGTTATCAACTGCTGCAAATGATGAACAGTTTTTACTTTTGGACTTGTAATCTGTTTGTAATTTTGACCCCGGCGTTATTTTAAACACTAAACCCACCGCCAATCGGACCTGGGCATGTTATTGGATTTGGATTCAACTGTGTCTGCACCTTCTGTTAATTCGATTAACAATTGATGGCATTGATGTTTTGCATCGCAGGAGACGAAATCTGGAGCTTCTCGTAGTTCGATAATTATCTATGGATTGCTCCCCATGTGGTAAGGCAATTTTTATTAAGATTACATTATTTTAGTATAACAGGGCGAAGATCTTTGTAATATTGTGCTTATATATAATATAAGTGTGATAAGCAGTATATGTTCACTTTGAAGGTGACAAATCAAAGTGCAGTCTGTCGATTTTACTGGATGTTGGTACTTCACAACTCAACAATTCTAAAATCCAGCCCAAGTGAAGAACATCCTCGACAGTTGTGTGGGAATTGTATGTCAATATTACTCAGTACAAATCATGTTCTCAATGCAATTACACCAAGAACAATACTCATAAGAATTGTGATTAATGAATGGATATCACCTTGTCAGGTAAATTAATAATAATCTTGGCACATTCACCTAAACATACCTTGTACTATGTGTACTAAATATAGAGGATAATTATATATTTAATAGAACTCTTTCACACACACAAATATATTTTATCCAACTGTTATTTTAAACAAAGACCCTTAGCTTCATAGTAAGGAGCTGAAGTCAACTATTGAGATAGCATTAATAATTTGAGTTTGTTTGTTTGTACATGTTCAAAAATACCAATAAAATGGAAATAAATGTGCAGTTAGTAATGACTATAAAGAGCATGGGGACTATAAAAGTATAGGTTTGTTAATAAAGATATTCCAAGTAAATACTTACTGCTAGTTCCGAGTAATTACTAACTATCTAGGTAGTTAGTTTGATTACACACAAACATGTCTCACATTTTAAAAGTTAATAATTATATTTTTAATGAATTTTATCTGATGAAAATTCACATTGTTACAGATCAATGAAACAGATCACATTTGCTATCTATGTTGGCTCCCTGTAAATAGAATACCCGTTTCTGGAGTCCCAGCAAATCCAGTACAGGTTCAGGAATTATGGTTCCTGTATTAGAGAGATATGTAGATCGAGCCAGCAACCTACTTGAAGAAATAAGCATATAGGCAATTGCACATTCTCAAGGGGAATAATACAAAGCAACCACATAAGCCATAATATATATTTGTATTTTATATAATAATGATATATTAGACAGAAATGTTTTATTACAATATTGTTGCAATTATCATGTGTAGGAAGAATGTAGGTTGCTCACGTAATGACCATTATCTGGTATCTTGTTTGGACAAGGCATGATAATTATATACAGCCCCCTGCCTAGTTCTTATAAAGTATATTAATAATCTAAGATGATTTATAAAACCATTACAATTCCTTATGTGAGTTTTATTTTAGAACATAATAACTTTGTTTGATTTTGTGTTAAAATCTCATGATATTATGATATGCTTCAATATATAAACATTAAACATAAAACAACATGTGTATCATATTATAAATGTAAATAATTGACATCATAATAGAAGAATTTGTTTTTAGCATGTTGATAATTATAAATAAATACACTTCTGTCGCACCAAGACTACAACTTTTACCATGCTGCATATGACATATTTTTACATTTTCCTGTTATTTCTTTATTATAAATAATTTTGTTTAGATATCAAGCATACAAAATACTAGTTAATAAATAGCTGAGTTAATGGTCACATGTAGCCGAACAGTCCATACAAAGTGGTCGATTCCCTTTTGCAAACACATGTTATTGTAATGACAATATACAAAAAAGATTGATGAGATCGGTCTAAGATGCTACAAGAATGAAGCGTCAGCCGAAAATTTAATTTAATGTACAATAAGCTGATATTAGAATTCAACGGACACTTTTTAATGGCAAGTAAATTTTAAAAAGGAATATAGTTGGAAGTAATGAAGCTAATTACACTTGAGCGCATTTCCTTATTTCTTAATCAAGCAAAGATTTGTCTTTTCTGCCATAAAGTTAACACTTCCTTTTTTTGTGACCAAACAAATAAATCAGAAAAATTCCGGATAGGTAAGACGCAAAATTTTAAACAAACTATTGTATAAAATGCAAAAAAGTTATAGTATAAATAAATAATAAATAAATAAATATTCACGGGACAAATTACACTGACTGATCTAACCCCAATATAAGCAAATTATTTGCTTGTTATAGGTGTTAGTCAACGATACTAATACATAGAAATACATATATAAATACTTTTACATACATAATAAACACCCAAACCCGGAAATACAAACATTTATGCACATCACACAAAAGCTTGTCCCCGTCGGAGATTGAACCCGAGCCCCGTTGCTTACGTAGTCAGGGTCGCTAACCACTCGACCAACGGGGCGGTCATACTACATACATAGTATCTATTACTATAATCGAAAATTACAACATAGAAGGCTGTATATTTTTTTATATCATAAGGTAGCAAACAAACACATAAATCTTCTGATGGAAATAGTCATCCATCGCCTATAGACACCAAAGATGTTAATAGTGCGTTGCTATCTTGTGACGAGGTCTAATGCCACATGCGTAAGTTTACCGTTTTATTTATTTATATTCAAACATTTGATTGGAAACACAACGTATGCCAACACAACATGTAATGATGGGGATAATTTTTCTTGCGTTATATCTAAACATTTAAATCTCAATTACATGGTATTGTATATGGTCATTCAGTTTACCACGCCTAGTCCAGAGAAGAATTGGCGTGATGATATTTTATAGCTAGTTCATTTCGTTTACTTGCTATAATACAAATGGATAGTCAATTCCTACCCGAATGGAAAAACTTAGAAAGACCTCCTTTCAACGGTATCTTCAAAAAGACTAATAAGACTAAGCTAATTTATCTAAATTAGTCTAAATTAGTCTTTTACGAGTGAAATTAACATTGTCAAAGATTGAAATTCCATTATCAAAAAATTTCATGTTATGTTGCTGGTAAAAAAAAACTGTAAACCGGTTGACCCTGCAGGCCATCCCTGAAACTACCCGATAAATTGAGGTATTTTTAGCTCAAAGGAACAAAATCTATATCTAGCACAGATTTTTTTCAGAGTACAAAATCTAAATTTTGTTATAAGTGTAGGGCAGCCAGCAGCTGTATTTTTGGACACTATAATCGATTTTGATCTTTCGAATGGCATTCAATGCAATGTTTGAGCTCTAAAATGTTTTCTTAGCTACATAATCTATAAGCTGAAAAATGTCGAAGTAGTACAAAAAACATGATTTTTCAAAAATTTTCGTTATTAATAAATCCCAAATAAATCAACCGATTTTGATACAATTTACGGTATTTGACGCGGTTTTTTTAGAGAAAAAACCTGATTAGATTTTATACTTAGTCGAACCTGGAAATTATATTAAAAATCTATAAACAGTTAACCCTGCAGGCCGTTCCTGAAATTTCCCGCTTAATTAAGGCATTTTAAGCTCAAAGGAGTAAAAACTATAAGCATAGATTTTTTCAGTTTAAACATCTATTTTGTTAAAAATAACAGTATATTGATTTTTAAAAAACTACATTTTGAAAACAATGACCGATTTTGATTTTTTGAATGGAATACAACACAATTTTTGAGATCTAAAATATTGCTTTATCTACATAATCGACAGCTTGAAATATTTCAAAGCAATGTTAAAAACGTTTTTAACTTCCCACTACGTATGTAGATATAAGGATGTTACTGATTTTACCCCGATTTTGGAAAATCGAGTTTTCACTAGAGGACCATGTTGAGGACCTTAAAACATAAGGTCCTAGGAACCTTTTGCGACTATTTTCACGATGACGTCAGTATGTATGTATGTATGTATGTATGTGTATGTGTGTGTATATATGTGTATATGTAAACATCTCATAACTATTGAACGGCTGGACCGTTGGGAACGCGGTTGATGGCATTCGATTGGATTCCGCTCAACTTAGATTTCGTGAAAATTTAAACCGATTCGGTCCAGGAGATTTTGAGATATTTTGAAAAAACACCAAAATTTTTTTTGGCGAAACAGTATTTTTTTAATATAACTTCCAAATTTATGTACCGATTGAGTACAAAAACTAATCATCTCTATTCCTCAAAAAAAACTACGTCTAATACATAAATTGAATCAAAATCGGTTTATCCGTTTGGGAGTAATCGTTGACGAAAAATTTTGAAAAAGTGTTTTTTCGACATAGCTTCGAAATTTTTCAACTAATCATTTTCTGGTATTCTATGATGTTTTAGTACTAAAAAAACTACGTCAAATGCTGTTTCAAAAATCAATATCGAATATAATTCTCAAAACTTATAGCTTACCAAATATTAAAATAATAAAAATATTAAAATTACGTTGTTTTTAGCAAACTTACTTAATTTTTTTAAATAAATTTCAAGTTAATTCACCGATTGACTTAAAAATCTTATCAGCTTTTCTCCTTTAAAAACTGCGTTAAATACCGTTAACTTAATCGAAATCGGTAATTTTTTTTTGGAATTTATCAATGAAAAACTATAAAAATAAAATGTTTTTGACATTGCATCGAAATTTTTCAACCTATTGATTATTTAGCTAAAGCAATATTTTAGATCTCAAAAATTGAGTTGAATGCCATCATCGTTATCAAAATATACAGCTTTTCAAAAGTTAATATACTGCCATTTTTAACAAAATAGATGTTTGAACTGAAAAATCTATGCTTATATTTTTTTACTCTTTTGTATTTAAAATACTTTAATTTAGTGGGAAGTTTAAGGGATGGTCAGTAGGGTCAACCGTTTACAAATTTTTTTAAAAACTTTTGTCATTGAGAAATCCCAACAAAATTGACCGATTATGGTCCAATTAACAATATTTGACGGAAGTTTTTAAGGAAAAAGCTAATAAGATTTTTATGTCTGTCGGTGTATTAGCCTGAAAGTTATTTCAAAATTATTATGTAAGTTTGTTAAAAAGAAGCACAAGTAAACAAGCTGCAATTTATAAAAATAGATTCGATTTTAATTTTTGAAAGAGCATACGACTTAGTTTTTTTACTACTAAAACATCGTATAATACCAAAAAAATATTGGTTGAAAAATTTCGAAGAATGTCGAAAAAGACTTTTATCAAAAAATTTCGTCAACGATTACTCCCAAACATATAACCCGATTAGACGTGTCGGTCCCGGGCTCCTTTGAAGAATAGCCCAACTGCTTTTTTGCCAGGCAGGTCGTAAAAGGCGACCGATTGGCTTTACGAGTTACCACCATCGTGACTACTAGGTTACTACTTACCCGCCTTCCTATTCCTGCCGCAATAGCGTTAGTGCTTGTCACGGTCGTTTTTCAGTTTGGAGGGGAGATAGTCGGTAAACTTATGCATGTGGTTTTAGACCTCGCCACAAGATAGCAACGCACCATTAACACGTTTGGTGTCTATAGGCGACGGTTGACTCTTTCCATCAGGAGACCCATCTGCTTGTTTGCTATCTTATGATGTAAAAAAAGACGTAGTGTTTAGAGGATAAGAGCTGATTAGTGATTTTGTACTCAATCAGTACATTAATCTGGAAGTTGTATTTAATAAAAAAATACTACTTCGCCAAATTTTTTCAAAATTTCTCAAAATCTCCTTGACAAAATTAGTACAAATTTTCAGGAAGTCTAAGTTGAGCGGAAACCAATCGAATGCCATCAACCACGTTTCGATCGGTTTAGCCGTTCAAAAGTTATGAGATGTTTACATACACACATAAACACACAAACATACATACATACTGACGTCATCGTGAAAATAGTTGAAAAGGTTCCTAGGGCCTTATAACGTCGAGTGCTGTGAAAACTCGATTTTCTAAAATCGGGGCAAAATCAGTAACTTCCTTATCTACATAATTGTGGAGCAAGAAATTAAAAAAATACTGTTTCACCAAAGTTTTTTTTGAGGTTTTTCAAAAATGTCTCAATATCTACAAGACCGAATTCGTTCAAATTTTTAGGAAGTCTAAGTTTAGTGGAGTTCAATCGAATACCATTATATGCGTTTTTATCAGGCAAGCCGTTCAAATATTATGAGATGTTTACACACACACATGCACACTCACACATACATACATAAATACTGATGTTATCGTGAAAATAGCCGGAAATGGTTCCTAAGACGTAAAACGTGGACATCAGGTGAAAACTCGATTTTCGATAATCGGGGCAAAATCTGTAACTTCCTTATCTACATACGTAGCGGGAAGTAAAAAAAATTTTCCATTTTTCATCGATACAGTCGCGATACAGTAGCGCGTTGCAAATGCGACTAACACGCGTTTGTAGCGATGCTATCGCGCGTTTAGTAAACGCGCGACGGCATCGCTACAAAAAGTCGCACTGAGCGAGGGGTCTTACAGAGAAAATTGTAAAATAGACTTTGCAAGACTGCGTCCGAATCGAATCGTACACTTGATCACCACTTGAAAACTTCCTTCAACATTAATTTCTTTTTGTCCCGCCCACAGCCGTTCCATGTTTCCTTTCAGAAAATAAAAAACATTTCACATGACTAAATAAAACCTAAGTCCCGTTGGGTGTCATTTCAAATAACTTATAACACAAAATTCACATATTTTATAAAGGCAGGAAATAAATAACATACATGTGTGTATACCCTTGAGAAAATCACACTCGCATACATTTCCTAAGCACAAGTAGTCGATGTATGTGTGGGTAATCTAAGCCTTTCCTTTTGTATGTGAGCGTGATTTCTTTACGGCTGATCTGAATTTTCGCATTTATTCGGATACAATCTTAGAAGCACACATGTAAAATGGTTAAGGGTAAGTTTTATTAACCCATAAATATTTTTAACTTGTTAAGAATATTATCCCATGCCAAAAAAAAGAATATAACGAGGCACAGGTTGGTACGTCGTGATATTTCTTTAAAAATCAGCAAAATACAACTATAAAGGTGCAAAAAAGTTGATCATTTATTACATTTTATGCAATTAATAACAATATTTAAGTAAAATGAGTTAATCCATAATGTGTGCTGTGATGTGCCTTTAATTAATCAAGCTAAGACTATTAAGTCATGAGGTTCAATTCCCGACCCAAACAATTATTAAGTTTTTGGAGGTTAAAAATTTGCAAATCGGTTGACTACAGGCTATCTCCGAAACATGTTAAACTGAAGTATTTCTATGTTTATTAAGTTTGAAGTAGTCAAAATACACATAAGCAAAGACTTTTTTAAAGAATTGATCTCAGATTTTTAAGTCACAATTAACACAAATAGAAGCGAATAAAAATAGTTTTTCAAGAACAATACATTTGGGGTAAATAAAGTATCCTATGTGTTAATCCAGTTGAAGATCTACGCGCATGCAAGAATCTTCTGAGAGAACTTGGCTTGTGATTGAAAAAGGCGGCAGACCAAGCTATTTTTACTGCGAAAAAGTCTGATTACTGTGCGGTTGCAAAAAGAAGTGGTCATAATTTTTATCACACCTATTGTTATACTTACAAATCATCTTCGATTTCAGGTTGCTCTCATTTGTCATCCTATAGCATAACATAGCAGATTAGCAGGCTAGATTAGGCTTGCCAATAATAACAAAAAGACTTTAAAGACACAACCGTTAATTTACTGGCTTTTAGCGCTCTAATTTAGAACACACGTGACAAGCGTGACATCAAAATTGTGAACCAAAAACATATTTAGCATTAGCACCATTCAAAGCGTTCTGTCGCAGAACTCTGGTACCTTTTTACACCAACATTACATTTTGTCACTAATAAATTAGTGGTCTCTTAAAAGCTACCGGACAGGAAATCAAATGATTCCTCAGAATAAATGAAAGAATGTAAGCCTTCCACGGCATAAATTCGCTAGCTTCATTTTTTTAGTTCGTTTATACATTACTTTTACTATATATATTTATTAACACCAACCGGTTTTTCGGTTCAAAATATATAGTAAAACAATATTGTTATATTGTTGTACTGTAAAAAAAAAATAGGTACCTACACACTGCAATGGAGTTTTTCCAACTTTTTATATTTTACATCTATGCCTTGAATGTATTTAAATAATAGAGAAAATAGAATATATTTAATTTTTAGTTTTAAGGCAAAATGAACCTTGTATCGAAAATGAATAACCTGAACATCAAAGTGTGCAACAAAATCCTTTAACATTAAATTAATTCAACAATTTCACGTAAAATAATAATGCAGATATTATTTAGCTGTTAGCTTTTAACATCAACAACTTTGAAAACAATTTTTATGGCATTTTTTTAAGTCAAAACAACGGCACGTTGAAAAATATAAAATAAAAAATATTGAACATACCTAATTTTTATATAACATAAATCTTTCAAAAATATTTACCAATTTTCCAAAACTTACAAAATTATAATACTCGTACAAATATAATATCCATACGTTCTTAATGTAAGTATTCCCCTTAACAACTGTCAATTCCACTAGTGTGTGTAAAGGTAACCCGTACAGCATTAGTGTGACTCCTATTCAATCTTCTTTCGTTCCATTTCGCTGGGACACTTAACTCTATCTCGGTCTAACACATTCAATGTCACATATAACCATTCCTCTCTATTCCTAACGGGCTTAGAACCGTGTGATATATTGTATTGAATGGATTTTTCGTTTCTGAAAATGGAATTCGTCTGAGTCCGTACCTGACTCGAAGGATGTTAGATCAAACCACAATTTCCTTATTCTGTATGGAAATTGTGAATTCGCGTAAATTTAATAAGCACGCGTGTATTTATTTTGCTTTTAAAATACATTATTAAATGTAATTTCAAAATGAAAAAAATCTTAACATTTTGCTATTATTGCTAAATGCTCAATCAGTTCTTTCTTCTAAATGACTTGTTAGTCTAGTTTTGTATTCTTAATATTATCTTTAGTATAAATAAAATTGTTGCTGAACAGCTACAACTTTTTATATAAGATAGCAAACAAGCAGGTGAGTCTCCTGATGGAAAGAATCTTAACCATCGCCTATAGATACCAAAGATGTTAATGGTGCATTGCTGGCGAGGTCTAATGACACATGCATAAGTTTACCGGCTACCTAGCACCGACGCTGTTGTGGCAGGTATAGTTAAGACGGTGGTACCAGACCCGGGCAAGACGATGCAGAAATCTACCGCCTCGTAACCACAATGGTAGTGACTCGCATAGCCAATCGGTCGCTTTAACGCCCTACCTGGCAGAATGGCAATTGGCCTGTCCTTTAATAGAGCCCGAGATCAACATAAAAAACCTTTACTTAACTTAAAAAGTTAGGTTAATCCCAGGTCTTGTTGTTTTTATTGATTGTTTACATATAAGAAAACAAGCAGAAGGCTCTCCTTGTGAAAAAATATTATAGGAGTCAAGCAATACTCAGCAATATTCAGTGCTACGATATGTAATAATACTACAGACAATTCTTCCGCCGGATCTTCTCAGTGTGTGGCCGCGTTTCCGATCCGGTAGTAGTTTAAAAAAAAGATGTTGACGCGTCAAAATAACTTGTAAAAAGTTTTAATGAATAATGTATTTCTGATTTCTGACAAAAATACAAGCAAACCCTAAAATGAGCTATAACAATTATTTATCTTGTAATACTGTATATAAGCTTCTACGTTTCTCGGGTGGACTTTGGTCCCCAGGCAGACATAATATACAGTGTATATGGGACGGTCTATCGAAAATCGAAATCATAGCTTTAAACCATGATACTAAGATGAAAACTGTTGGAAATTTGTGTGAGATTTTTTAACTTCCCGATACGTATGCAGATAAAGAAGTTACGTATTTTACCTCGATTTTCGAATATCGAGTTTTCTCCAGATCTCCACGTTTTGAGTTAATGGGAACCTTTACGACAATTTTTACGATGATGTAAATATATCTGTATGTATTTATGTATGTGTGTATATGTGTGTATGTAAACATCTCATAACTTTTGAACGGCTGGACGGATCGAAACGCCAAGTGCGTTTCGATCCGATGGTATTCGATTGGACTCCACTCAACTTAGACTTTCTGAAAATATGAACCAAGTCGGCCCAGGAGATTTTGACAAATTTTGAAAAAACCCCAAAAAAGTTTTTGGCGAAATAATATTTTTTTTTTGATATAAGTTCCAGATTTATGTACCGATTGAGTACAAAAACTAATCAGCTTTATTACTTAAAAAAAACCATGTCTAAGGCATAAATTGCATCAATATCGGTTTATTCGTTTGGGAGAAATTTTTGACGAAAAATTTTGAAAAAAGTGTTTTTTCGACAATTTCGAAATATTTCAACCAACATTTTTTTTGAATTCTACGATATTTTAGTACTAAAAAATCTTCGTCGAGTGCCGTTTCAAAAATCAAAATCGAATCTAATTTTCAAAAGTTGTAGCTTTTCAAATATTTAAATAAAGTTGTTTTTAGCAAACTTAATAATTTTGAAATAACTTCAGGCTAATACACCGATTGATTTAAAAATCTTATTAGCTTTTTTCTTTTAAAAACAGCGTTAAATGCCGTTCATTAGATCTAAATCGGTCAAAATGTTTAGGAATTATGCCGAATTTTTTTGAAAAAAATATTTTTTGATACTGTTTCGAAATTTTTCAACCTATCGATTATTTAGCTAAAGCAATATTTTAGATCTCAAAAATTGAATTGAAAGCCATTCGAAAGATCAAAATCGATCATCACTTCCAAAATATACAGCTTTCACAATTCAATGTACCTACCGCCATTTTTAACAAAATGAATGTTCGAACTGAAAAAATCTATACTTATATTTTTTATTCTTTTGAGCTTAAAATACCTTAATTTAGCGGGAAGTTTCAGGGATTGCCTGCAGGGTCACGCATTAACAGTTTTTTTTTTTCATAAAAATGTCAGAACGAGACGCGAAACGAAATTGTAGGGATTTTAGATCCCATGGCTGTTTGATTTTGAAGCATTATCGTTCATTCCGTTGTTTATTTTCGATCACTACATTTTTAATCTGGAAAATCTCTTACATAACATCGATCGATATGAAACCAGTTAAATTATCCAACGTCACAACTAGTAATGTAATCGTCAATATCGTGACGGCAACCATCTATCAGCCGTAACCGCGACATAATACCATAAGTCGTTCGAGCTAAATTGCTTTATGAATAACTTGATTTCCCTAATCTGTCGAAAACTGACGTTATCGTGACATCACGCCACTAATTGACTTGTTAAAAAACATAAATAATCATAGCTCGTATTTTAGTGATAAGATTATTCAGATCCTGAAATCCTGATTTCGATTACGGGTCGAACAAATACGTTGTTGAGGTTTTGTGAAGTTATCCTAAGTTACAGTAACAGTTGAACTGTTACTGTAACTTAGGATAACTTCACTGGTCATTTTGTGTTATCTATGCCGTGCCTCGGATGACTATCGGTCTGTCATGTATAGGAGAGTCAGTCTCGGTTATCATAAGAAACAGCCGCCACACGCTTTTTTTATTATATTATTTAAAAAAACCTGTCAAGTGCGAGTTGGACTCGCACACCGAGGGTTCCGTACAAACTAAGTAACATTAGTTACATAGAATGGAATAGAATAGAATAAGCTTTTATCCATACTAATATTATAAATGCGAAAGTAACTCTGTTTGTCTGTTACGCTTTTACGGCTAAACTGCTGAACCGATTTGGATAAAATTTGGCACAAATATAGTTTGAGAACCAAGAAAGAACATAGGATTTTATCCTGGAAATCCCACGGGAGCGGGGACTATGCAGGTTTTTATTTTAGAAAATTTTACAACTAATTCAAAATAAGTATCATAGGATGATACATTTTTTGGACGTCAATCTTAAAAAGAAGATGTAATACAAGTATACATAAAATCTTAGTTAATTAACAGTCATAGTACAATCACTACATAGTATAAAACAAAGTCGCTTTCTCTGCCTGCCCCTATGTCCCTATGTATGTTTAAATCTTTAAAACTACGCGACGGAATTTGAAGCGGTTTTTAATAGATAGATTGATTCTTGAGGAAGGTTTTAGTATATAAACCTTTTCGATATTCCCACGGGAACAAAAGCTACGCGGGTGAAACCGCGGGCAAGTCGCTAGTTATCAATAAATGTAAATGTACGTGTTTTATACATTCTTATCAAAATAACCATTTAAAAGTACAAATAAATACATATATTTCAGGACCCTAGATCAACAGAAAGTAATCTATCTACAGGTTTTAATTCTCTTGTAAAATCGCAAAATTTGCGACATAAAGGGTTATATTTTTTGATCGCGTTTTCTTGTGATCTGACTAAAAGTTTACGGTTTTCGGATTTTTCCTTTACATGTGCTGTAAGACATTGCTTCCTGCCAAATTTCACTGTTCTAGGTCAACGAGACGTACATTATAGGTTTTGATTCCCTTTTGAAATCGCAAAAAATCGCAAAATATGCGACATAAATGTCTTTAGATCGCGTTGACTTATAGGTTTGATTTTTTCACAACTACAAGGGATAGTAGATTTGAGTAGATATAAATTTCAGCTTAATACCTCCACGTTTTGCTGAGAAAAATGGTCTTGACAGACGGACGGTCGGACGGACAACAAAGTGATCCTATAAGGGTTCCATTTTTCCGTTCGAGGTACGGACCCTAAAAAGCAGATGGCTCTCCTAATGGAAAAAGATGTTATTGTGTGCTACGTGTTATTGTGTGTAATACCATATGTTCTTATTTAAATGCGAACACGACAGTGACAAGCATTGACGTTTTGGAGGAATAGATAAGGTGTTGGTACCAAACCGAGCCAAGACGTTGCAGAATTTTACTATATAGTAGTCATGATGCTAATGACGCGTGTGTCGTATAGCCAATCATTTATATTTCACAAAACTATACTGCCTGTCAGAACAGTCTTTCAACACGGAGAACTGCGATAAGCTGGATCATCAGCTTTACGTGTTTCCCAAGACACAGGGGTTTTAAAACACCGCTAGTACTGAGATATTTTTACTGAACAGTGGTTTTTCAGACCTAAAATTGAACCCGTACATTAAAATATACGCCCAACAATGTAGCCATTAGACAAACGTTATAGTTAATGAAAGAAAATGTTTGCACTTGCATTAAGGAAGGAAACATATAATATTCACGTTTAACAAAGAATAACGGTCCCTCAGAGTACACATGATAATCCTTTCGAGCCATGTCATCCCCAACAGTGACCTTATTAAGCGACCCATGTCGAATTATTCCGTAATATATATGTCACAAAAATATATACATTTGTATGTTACACGTGCTACTTGGTAAATCCTTCACAGTAAAACGAGATGGGAAAGGGAGGCATCTCCAAAAGGGAATAGGGTGTGAGGGAGGCCCCTCACCTCTAGAATGTCTCCGGGTATAAGACCCCTTTGTAGAAGGAAGGGTTACCTTGGGAGCCGGATAGAAAATAGTACATAATAAAAATTCAAAATATATCCCATTCTTTGGAGGCACCAATTTCCCTGAATACCCTTCGGATAAGCGCCGTTTGAATTTATTTTTTTGATATTTAATCTGTAGTGAGAACGTATTAATGTGAAGTTGGGTAACGTGAATTATATATAGTTTTGATAAATTGATGGCACTGACTCCAGTATAAATATACAGTCCTGGGTTTGAATTCTGGGTCGTCTGGGTCGCTCAATTTAATCGAAATTAGTTTTCAACCGACTTCTCAAGAGAAGGAGGTTATCAATTCGACTGTATTGTCTTTTATGTATGTTATCTTAGAACTCATAGATCTGTAAACTAATTTTGAATTTTTGGTTTGCTTGGGAAGGTAGTTCTCGTGTAGTCCTATTTTAATTGGGTGAAGATTTGATGCAAAGTTCCATGGATAAAATAAAGTGAAAGTATAATGTGCTAGAATAGATATGGGTCTAACTTGTCGATATTGACCACCTGTCACGTCATGGGGCTTAATAACATGAGTTTGCGTCTTTGCCTACCACTTCAGAGATATAGGAGTGGTGGTATTTATTTAATTATAAAATTAATTAAAATAAAAACGTAAACGCGTTTACGTAAGATACGGGGAATTTCTTGGATAAATATCTGAACTTTAAAAAATTCTATGTTTTAAAAGTTTTATTTAATCACATTATTAAATAAAACTTTTAAAACATAGAATTTTTTTACAGATGCACTAGTTGGTAAATTAAATCTTCTAATAGAAATACATTTGATATTTTTTTCTTTTGGCATCAGTCATACCATATTGGCATCAAAACATTGAACAAAAATTTCGTGCTATGTAGTTTATTTTATGTCGGTTATGCTTGTTGACTTAACTGATTATTTATGAATTTGTAATTTTTCTAATACACTTGTACTGTTTCACAAATCACTTTATATTTTGTTAATATCGCCAACCGGTTTCGGCTTTACGCCATCTTTATGGCTACGAGGTTTTTATTATACACTACTGGATAATAAACAGGCAGAAAGTTTTCGAAAGTAACATTGATAAATCTTTGTGTAGCAGGGATGTAATGTGTGTTATATTATATAAGTTTACCGCCTAACTAGCTAAACGAGTACATTACGGTGAAGGACACGGACGATATTGCAACAGAAATATATTCAACGCAGGAAGCAAACTCAAATGTAGTAGGCACGATCATATACATGTTTAACTTTGTTTCGTCTCCTACATTTACACAAGAAACGGATAATTTTTTTCCTCTTAAATAGGCATTGACTAAAACGGAAAGAGACATAATATTGATGAAGGGGCTATTTTAAGTGAACTAACCTGGAACAGTCTCTAAATCCATATTATAGTTTACTTAACTTGGAATAGTCTTTTCATCAATATTATAGGTGGCTTGACCTGAAATAACTTCTCCGTCAATATTATCTCTTTCCTTGTATTAATCAGGGCTTCTTTTGGAGAACAGGTGATTAGCTTTTTTGTCGTAAAAGATAAAAGTAAGGTACACGTATCTATAATTATGTATCTATCATTGAGATTTAATTCAAAAAGCTTCTTTAAAAAATTTACCGAAAAATCACTTTATATGAAAAAAAATCATTACTTTAAATAGTAAAATAGTGTAACATGTATTGATCTATATTTATATTATAAATGCGAACGTTTGGATGTTTAGATTTCTGGATGAATAGATAGATATTTGGATGGATTTGGTTTGGTTGTTACTCAATCTTGCAAATACTACTAAACAGATATAAATAAAATTTGGCACATAGGGTGACCTGGAATAGCACAAAAGCTACTTTTTATTCCGGAAAAAATATTTTGTTCCCGCACGATTCACCAAAAATTGTTCTAATGCAACGGGCTGCACGGTACAGCTAGTAATGAAATAAGGGTACTCCAAGAGCGAAAGTAAAGTCAATTTATGTTATATACAATGCACATATAGGTTTAATGTGTTTGTTAGTTCTTATTAAGAGGTTCTTAATGTTGGAACAACTGAAAAAAATTCGATGACCTAAATTCGGTACGAATAAACCTAGCAACCGTACTTACAAACATAGACTAGACTTGCAAACAAATCTCTTATTCATTATTTGTAGAATAGCGAGTGAAATAGTGGGCGCAGATATTAATTCATACCGCAAAAAACAACAAATAAATTAAATACAAGCAGTAGGAATACAATTTACACACCTACGCATGCAATCAAAATTTAATCCATAAAATCTAACTTCCTTAAGCAGATCTTACAAGTTTACACCCCAACTCATTACGCCCATCCTAATAAACCTGACCTACATCAACAGCGTGCCGTAAAATTAAGCCGGTTACTGGAGACAAGGACCGCGAAGGGAACAAATGAGTTACGAACTTCGCTTGAGGCGTTTGTTCCATATTTAAGAAACGAGACGAAAATGTTTTAAGTAATCAGAATTGGGACGGTTTTATGTAACATCGTTTATTTTTTTAATTTCTTTTTTATTTAATGTTTATTTATATATCCGTCTACAGTCAATATAATTTGACCAGAAAAGTTTTCACATTCGCAGAATAGATCAAATGAGAATCCTTAATCGATTAGATTCTGCTCAACTTAGACTTTCTGAAATTTTGATCCTAGTCAGCCTAGGAGATTTTGAGAAATTTTGAAAAAACCCATAAAAAAGTTTTGGCGAAACAGTATTTTTTTAACATAACTTTCAGATTAATATACCGATTGAGTACAAAAATTAATCAGCTCTATTTCTCAAAAAACTACATGTAATGCATAAATTGCATCAAAATCGAATATTAATAACGAAAATTTTTGAAAAATATATTTTTTGACATTGCGTCGAAATTTTTCAATCTATCGATTATTTAGCTAAGGTAATATTTTAGATCTCAAAAATTTAGTTGAATGTCATTCGAAAGATAAAAATCGATCATCGTTTCCAAAATATACAGCTCAAAAATCAATATACTTTCATTTTTAACAAAATAGATATATAAGAATATAGAATATAGAAATATAGAATCTATTTGAACTGAAAAAATCTATGCTTATAGTTTTAACTCCTTTGAACTAAACATAAATACGTCAATTTAGTGGAAAGTTTCAGGGATGGCCTGTAGGAACAACCGTTTACATTTTTTTGATTACAGCGTTTATTGAGCTGGTATTACCTTTACAAACTTGCAAAAAAACATCCACAGATGTAGTTTGCAAGTATGTTCATTAATAATTATATTTGGAATAGTAGTTTCTCTATATTTGTTTAGGTCGATTTTAAAGTATATAAATCATTTATTTTTCTTCCAGGAAGTTCGAAGTTCGTTCGTTCGTTCGAAGGAACCAAACGTATCACTACTATCTTGACCACTAAGAAATAGGCTCGGCAATGTTGTGTATTCGGTATTAACCCTTACATTTTCCTGCCGCAATTGTGTCACAGTTGAGTTTTAGTCTAGAGGGTAGGGTGGTCGGTAACTTATGGCAACACACAGATGACAACACACTATTCATATTTTTGGTGTCCACCAGAAAAATTATGACATAAAAATATTTTTTCACGTTTAGAACTAACGTGTAAAATGTAAAATTATGCTTTCAAACGACCAGCTTAATTATGCTATATAGGCTATTTATAGGTCATTGATAATTAAATTGTATTTAATGAATAGATATCAATAGATGTATATTTAAATAAAAATTTCAATATTTTTATATTTATAGATATGATAAAAATTTGTTAGATCAAAAATTGTAAAACACAACACTATCACAACTACAATTTTTTTTAAAAAAACGCGAATGACATATCACTGAAAGATACACAAGTTTAAATCGTACGTAATATTAGGTAGTCTTCGTCTACATTACAAGAAAGTAAGCGAAAATTTAAAAAAAAAATCACATTTGAAAAAACTTTCAGTGCACTAGTTAACAATAATGAAATAAAGGTCATAACACTTTCGCTGGCGAAGTAAAACACTCTCACTAACAAAATAAAGCTCGTAAATTGTCCTGCAAACTGAAACTATTCCATGGACAGAGGAGAGAAAGTCCAATCAAACTTTCCACTTTCTCTGCATAAACCCATCCCGTTGTGTATAATTAAACGTTTCATGAATGGGAGGGAGAGGGACAGATTCTGTGTAAGGGAGATGAAATCGTCTACAGAGGACGAGTAATCAGTTTTACTGTAAGCGCAAATTACGGGGGTGCGGGAGATGAATTAACATGTTAACAAGGTCAGAGTTTAAATTTCGAACGTTCTATTTTGAACAGCTGATAATTCAATATGTCTTGACATTAGAATTTAATATTTGTATCTAATACAAAAATATATAAAATGTTTTTAATATGAGATACCAAGACATATTTACTATTTACAATTTAAGATATTTTTTGCAAATACTTGTAATTTTATAATACGAAATTTCTAATACATAGTACAACAATACAAATAGTATTAAATTTTAAATAATGTAAAAATACAAATAGTATTAAATTTTTCCTATATTTTAATCCCGGTCTACTTTGAAAAATAAACCATGTTCTTTGTTCAACGCCTTGTTTGAATTCGATACCATATGTCCCAATGGAGTCAATTTTTCGATTTGGAGTATAAGGGCGCCGGTAAATTTGTGCATGTTGTATTACACCCTGAAGTGTGTTTTCCCCACCTTTTGTGTCTGTCTGTTTTGTGTCGGTCTGTTTTTCAAAGTTGACTACTAGGGTCACCTTTGAAAAACAGACCTACTACCATTATACAAGGCAGACAGACCTCATTCTGCCAACAAATCTGTATGAAAATTAGTATGTTCTTACAGTGAGAATACGTAACTGCAATAATGATAAGTATCTTCACGCCCATATGCCCGAAGGGGTAGGCAGAGGTACAACAAGTGCACCCACGATTAGCCGAAGATACTTGGTCCCACAATGTGATAGGTGGCAAGCCTATCGCCAACCGGGCACTTTCCAATCCCGGGCAACTTTGTGTTTCTCAGAAAACTGAAAAAACACTTTTTTTTTAAATTGCCCGACCCGGGAATCGAACCCGAGACCTCATGTGGTCAACTCCAAAGCTGGACCATTTTTTTTATCATCAATGAATAGTTTCCCGTCGTCCCTGTGCCCGTCCAGACCCTCTTTGAAGAATAAGCCATCTGTCGTTCTGTCAGGCTGTTTGTAAGTCTGGCTATATGTATCACTAGCAACGTGGCTACTAGGTGGTACAGTTTTGCAATATATGCTATATGGTATATGGTATGTAACATTGCCTTACTTATTCTTGCCGTAGTAATGTCAATGCTCGTCACTGTCGTGTTCCGGTTTAGGAGGAAGGTAGCCAAGCAGTAACTTATACAAGTGGCATGAATACCTCGCCACACGGATAGCAACCCTCTATTAATTAATGTCTTTGGTATCCACATGCGATGGTTGTCTCTTTCCATCCGCTTTAAAGTCATTGCCTTTTTCAAGTGTAAATTTACAAAATTGGCTCAACGAAGTTGTTTCTTGTTGCTTCATAGGACGACAAACAAGAATCTGGCTACCCTGATGGAAAAAGATAACCATTGCCTATTTATACCCATTATGGTCTGAGCCCCTTTTAAAAATATACCATTTGCCATTCTTTCAGGCAGTTCGTAAAAGAGAATGATTTGCTATACGTATAACTTATTTTATTCCCGAGGCACTTTTTGCCCCACACTACTCCTATGTGGAACCAGCATCGGCATAAATTTTCCAAATGGATACGACCTTCAAGAAAAGAGCCTGCTCATTCTTAAAAGGTCGGCAACGTAACTGCAAGACCCCTGGTAGTGTGGTTGTCTATGGGCGGCGGTAATCACTTACCATCAGGTCAGCCGCCTGTCCGATTGCCTCCTCTTATAAAAAAAAACTACCATCATGACTATTGGGTGGTCGAGTTCGGTAACGTCTTGCCCGGGTAGATGGTACCACCCATCTTATCTATTTCTACCGCAACATCGTCAATCCTTCTCATTGTCGTGTTCCAGTTTGGAGGGATTACCCTCCAATTATTTATTATTTGTTCACGAGAAGACTAAGTGGAGCGGAAATAATTTAATTACTAAGAATCAACTCAATTTATTAGTTGACATCTGTCAACTGCCACTTCTCACTTGTGAAGTAATCATGTTATTTGGTTTACATGCTTTCCGAAGCATGGAAGTAGGTCATACACTATGATAACTTAGACACGATAGACTACTACTAACATTTTTCTAGATATTTCTAGATAAGATTTTTCTAGATAAAGCCTAAACTATATTTTTGCTCCACCTGGAAAATAAATCTGTCACCTCTCGATGTTCAATCAAATGAGCTTATTATTAAGTAAAAAGGCAGTATAGGTATGAAATAGGTACCCTGAAAATATTTGTACAATAAATTTCAATGACATCGTTAGAATCGTTTTCGAGTCTAGGGCTATTATTTCTTGACTTCATTAAAATGAAAAGGTAAAACAAAGAAATTTCTCAATAAAAACTTTTCCAAAGACATTCACGGTTCATCTACATCCAACGTTTTCAGTAAAGAGCAAACCGACAAATTACAAATGGAAACAAAACGGAACGTCGACGCGACAAAGGAAAAAATCGAACGCCGTGAAAATTTGAATAAGGAATCATTTCTTTTTTCTTTTTTATTTACTGTCAATCATTTGTCTGAAGCACGAATTTTTCTTTGTTGATGGATGGTATCTTTGTTGGAGCGAGCCCCTCTCGGATCGTGTGTCTTGTGTACCGCGTTAGTTCATATTTCATTATTTTTTATTTGAGTGTGTGACGATAAAGTATGGACGTCTTATGCGTATGAAATATTACGCTTGAAATTTTTTTATGGAGAAAATGTGACATTGTGTGATCAACTGACATGCTAGGGTCTAGAAAATAACATAGTTGAATGAAAAAGTATGCTTACCTTTGGTAAAAATTATTTTATAGTCTTATTGCGTACATAATACACATTTATATTATTATTAATATTATAAATGTGAAACTTTAGACTTTAGATGTTTGGATGGATAGATGGATGGATGTTTGTTACTCAATCACGCAAAAACTACTAAACGGATTTGTATGACATTTGGCACACATATATATGATGACCTGGAATAGCACATAGACTACTAATTGTTATCCCGTAAAAATTAGGTGATCCCGTGGGCTTCATCAAAAACGTTTATAATACAGCGGGCTGCAGGCTGCAGCTAGTGTTTAAATATATTTTTAACATTCAGCTAATTTTTCATTTTTAATCTTACGACTTGTTTAATGAATATAGAGATTTTATCATCTGACGTGCGAATTTAAATATTAATACCTCCGCTTTTAGGTTTTCGAAATCTACAAGACATCTTTATAGTTTCGCCATGCCTGCCAGCCCATCCGTCCGTCTATAGCTTAGCTCAGAGATACTAAGTATGGAAATGCTGTATTTTGATATGAATACAATATACATAGGTATATGTACTAGCTATGCCGCCAAAAATTATCGCGTACAGTTTCTTTATAATGATTTCTTTAAATAAAACACACATTTTGCTTAAAAAATCGTAGCAAAATTTGCTTAAGAAAAGCAAATATAAATAAAGTTAAACTCGTTATATCCATCATATTTCTATTTGAAGGAAAATTTTGTTTGTTTGGCAACTAAATCTAATTTAGCCAGACAACCAGTCTAAATAATAAAACAAATTCTATTGAATTTTGGAATTTTGCAACAGGATATCTAGTACCTACATAACATCAATAGAAATTCAGTTTCACCAGGCTCTCGGTAGGTAAGATGGATAGATCCCCATCGTCGCATTCTAACAACGATATCGATTATCACTTGTTACTTTCGATAACCGCGATTCACTTCCAAGACATGGGGGTAATACGTTATTATTATTTTGGTTCGGTTGGTCGAGTGCATAGCGAACCTAACTATGAATCGATGGGACTCTGATTAGATTCCACACGGGGACAAACATTTATGTACTAGGGTAGAGTGAAAAAAAAAAATATTTTTTTTCTTAGCCTGGGGGTCTAATTTGTAGCTTATAAAAAACAAAAATTTTTGAACAAAAAAAAAATTTACTCAACATCTTGAGGCAGCCCACTCATTTTTAAAATTAATTACGAGTAAAAACATTTGGTTGCAAAAAAAAATTTTTAAAAGCGTTCTAAAAACTTCAAAGTATCCTCTTTTATGCCAATTAAAAATCACAAGTTAAAAAAAATTTTTGTGACTATTGTTTTAATATTTAAAAAAAATCCAAAAAAGTAACATTCCTCGTTAGGGCACTAGAATAAAATTTGAGTTGGAAATGATCATAATTGCCAATTCTTGGATGTTTTAAGACATTAAAAGACAAAAAAAATTTTTTTTTGCAACCAAATATTTTTACTCGTAATTAATTTTAAAAATGAGTGGGCCGCCTCAAGATGTTGAGTAAAATTTTTTTTTTCAAAATTTTTTGTTTTTTATAAGCTACAAATTTGACCCCCAGGCTAAGAAAAAAAAAATATTTTTTTTTTTTCACACCACCCTATTATGTACCGATCATATTTTATTTTTATTTTTGGGTTTGCGTGATTTTTATCTTTGTAACATATTTATGTATGTAATTCTACGAATTAATATCGTTAACTAACATCTACTCGTATATCATAGGCAAGGCTTATTAACCGGTTAATTTTCAAACCTAAATCAGCGCAAGTACATTTTTGTAAAGGATGAATGGAGCAAAATTATAAGGGTTTTTAATTAATAAACCGGTTTATACAGGTTTTTCAAAAAAAAATCTTTTTTGATATTCGCCGCTCCCAATTTGTATCTGCACTGTGCGTGACGTACAATTATTTAACGTTATTTTCTTATACCGGTTTATGAAACACTCTAAACCAGTTACGCTCGAGCGAAATCTTTTATAAAAACCACTAAATATATCTATTAACCTCTATTAATTTTTTAAACCGGTTTAAAACCCTGATCAGAAGCAAATAATTTGCTTAATTTGGGGCTAGATCAATTTATGTAATGTGTCCAGTGGTATAATACACCACTACTAGACTTTAAGCCACCTGAACGATCTCAATAACACTTTTATTCGATTCAGGCAACGAACCCGAAACTTCATGGTTTGATCCGAATAAGCTAAGCTCTAGACAACATGGTAATCACAGATAAATAGTGCTATTCTAACTCGCGAACGACTTTTATACATAAATACATACTAAAGATATTATACAACGAATTTAAGTTTACAGTAGCTTATTGAAGGAATATTATATGCGCCGATGCTGTAGACTGGAGACCGAATCGCATGTAAATTCAATGTTTTCCCAGCCATATTACCTATTCCAGCCAGTATTTACATGACAAGTACACAATTTAGCGACGTCTCATATTTTATGAATAATAATTAGTGACGCCTACCCCGCAGCAATTTGCGTGACAAGTTTTCGTGAATCCCGCGGGAACAATGCTATGTTTAGCAATATAAAGTGGTCTATGTTCTATGTTTGAACATAGGCCTTTTTATATCAAATTTTATCCAATCATATCTCATTGTTTTAGCGTCAAAATATAACAAATATAATATATAACCACAAAAACAAATTGTCATGTTTATAACTAGCTGTTGCCAGCAACTTCTTCCGTGCGGACTTCGTTTACTCCGCACAGCTCTTCCCCTGTAGGTAATAGTGTGATAATACGTAGGCTATATGTTGACCCGACTTGTTAGTAATATTCATGCAAAATTTGAAGTAAATCCATGCAGTACTTTTTGAGTTTACCCCGGACATACATACACACAAACGGACAAACAGACCAACAGACAAAAATTCTAACAACTATATTTTTGGCTTCAATATCGATTGTAGATCACGCCCCAAGTATTATTTTAAAAAAATATTTAATGTACAGTTTTGATTTTATTATATGTATTTATATTAGTTAGACTAGCTGATGGTTACAATTTCTTACGGTGATTTTCTCTTATGTTCTTTCTTCCTTTTGTCTTCAAAAGGTTTCGTTCGTCGGAAAACATCGTCATCCATAGTAACACGTTTGCAAATGATTTCAGTCGTCGATTATAGCACGATAGTTCGTGCAAAATATCGATGTTGCTAATATGACCTCAGCTTTTACCGCGATTATTTTTTAGAGTCAAATCATACAAAGCTTCGGTGCATATGACTTCGGGACGATAGACAAAAGTGCGGCGCCAGCATCACTATTATAGCTCTGTATTTTTGGGCGTAAATGCAAACTACACTGACAACTTAAGAAATTGTCTTGAAAGGCGTACATAATTTAATCCGTAGGCAAAACAAGGGGTAATGTAGGTGGAGTCCAGTCTCAGGCAAGCATATTCAAGATATTGTTCTATATTATAAAAAATCGATCGTGGGATCAGTATAAATGAAATACTTCTATAATGTTAAAATACATTCGTTCTGTTTCACTTTTTTTCCATTGAATTCATAACTGGAAACCTCTGAAACGCAAAAAAGTCGCGGGCACAGCTAGTATACAATACGACACGATGATATACAATACGACAATCAAAGGTATCATATTTTTCAGTACTCATATAACTTTTAATTCCGAATTTGATAACCCTTTCCCGTTTTCATTAACCCATGTAAAATTATATAGCCACATGTAAAAAATAATTTATCTTCTTCTAACAAACGTCTCTTATTCCGGTCACAATTCAGTTATGTTTGCAGAAGAGTTCGTCGATTCGCGGTAAAATTTCCTCCGATACCTATTGGTAGATTCATGTCACGTGGTGCGTACGTGACACCGCCATCTTGCGTCGACTACTTGTACTATTATAGATCAAACGCGGTTGGGCCCTGAAACGTTTTACGTATATTCCAACGTGCCTTAACTATGCAAGCATTTGATTTCAGCTTGGAAAGCGTAGCGTGTATTACGTGTTAAGATTATTGATGGCGTTTGTCATTGGAATGAAAAATCGAATTTATTTTCAAGAATTTCTCTTGATCTAATCTGTTATCATGTCATAGCTTTAGTTACTTTTTGTAGTCATCCTATTACATAAAATAAATTGACAAAATAAAAACTAACTAACGATTACCTTTTTGTCAAATTTTAACCGTAATTCTAATTATGTCAAAGCACAAATACCTATGTATCTATTAGACAAATTATCGTTTAACCAAATTTGACTTAGTTTCATCATAGTAAACTTACTTATACGTGTGTATGTTTGTCAAGCGCATTTTAGTGCATAGATTTTTAACTTCCCGCTACGTAATATATTCTATGTGGATTAGGAAGTTTCTGATTTTGCCCCGATTTTCGAAAATCGAGTTTTCATCAGATCTCCACATTTTGAGGCAAAAAACTACATCAAATTCCGTTTCAAAAGTTACAGCTTATCAAATATTAAAACTACGTTGTTTACAGCAAACTTACTTCGTGTTTTTAAAATAACTCTTAGGCTAATATACCGATTTGTATAAAAATCTAGTCAGCTTTTTACTTAAAAAACTGCATCAAATACCGTTAATCAGATGATTCGTTCGGAATTTACCGATAACACACATTTTTAAAACAAGTTTTTATTGAAATTTCGACGATATTTTTTAACCTATTGATTTTAAAGGTTGCAAACTCGCTCAAAAAACTACTTGATCAAAAAAACAACTTGTTCAAAATTGCTTTAAACGCCATTCAAATGATCAAAACCGATCCATATTTTGAAATATAAATCTTTTCTAATATTAACATTATAAAAATTAGATTTTTAAACTCTTAGAGCTTAATAATTCATGGTTAGGTATACCTATGTATGTGTAGATTTTAGCTTCGTTAAACTTAAAATATCTCAATTTAGGGGGAAGTTTCGGGGATGGCCCGCAGGGTCAGGTTTTTTTTTATTAAACTTATTTTAAATGATATAATTATGACCTAATCAAGTTCTGCTAAAGCGATTGCTGTCAAGCTCAGCAGCTGGCGTATTGCGGGTCCTCGCGGTCGTGTGCTCGCCTTTAGCTGCTGCAACCATTTTTTGGCCTTAAAGGCCGTTGAGCGATTCGGACATGTGAGTACGACGCCACTGTAATAGTATAGTTCGTGACGTGGGATTTAGTTCGTCTCTTTTAGCGCCAAGATTGCTTTTGCGCAAATTTTCAAAATATTCTGTCTTACAAGATATAAGTTTCGCAGCTATTATCTTCCACATTAAAGGGTCAATACTGCAATTTTTTATTTGCTTTTTGAGCACATTTTTATATCGTAAGAGCATATCAGCGTAACTGGCGTCTCAAAAGTTAATTACCGCTGGTTTTGAAGCGTCGAGAGAAACACTGTATGTTTCTGATGCGGTGTGTCCAGTTGACACTCATGAGATGTTGTAGACATCGGAGAGAGCATTGGTATATTGCGATAGTGTATCTACGATATGTGTACTAAGTCTTTGAGCCATATTACACACTTGGTACGATAGTAGCTTTGTAAACTGCGATTTTTGGCAGGGAGTTTGAAATCGTGAGCGGTTTACCGGAAGAGACAGAAGCAACACCAATTCTGCTATTGACTTCGGCATCTTGGTCAGACTACGACATTATTGTGCTTCCCAGATACTTGTGAGACACAAGTATTTGGGAAGCTTCAGGACATCTTGACGGAGACACACTTTCAGAGACTAGCCTACTGAAATATCTATAGTCATGACTTCTTACTTACTAATACTTATCTTAAGACCGAACTTGGTGCTCGCCTCGTCGAGACTAATCAACTGTTGTAGAGAGAGATTAGGGAGTCAGCTATGAATCATCCGCGTACATAATCTATGTGATCACTTTTTAAGAAACTTTGGTCCTTAGGTTAGGTTAAAGATCATACCATCAGTTCGGAAACTAATGTGGGTGCTTGTAGATACTTTTTTAATGTTTCATTAGCCACAGCTGCAAAATAGATGGCAAACGGTGTTGGAGCAAAAACAGAGCATTGCTTAAAGCCGCAACAAATTTTGTCATGCAGGTCGACAAAACAAAGAAACAATGGACGACCTTGTAGCTATCGCTCACAGAAGACATCCTCACAGGTTCTTCGCATCAGGGTGGAAACTGAATTGGGTTTCTAATAGTATTTTTTCGAAATTGAGTTTCTGATACAAAAAAGTCCTCGCAGAGATTTCGGGTGCAGAAAGGAGCGATATGTCACGATTGGAATTACAATTAGTTCTGTCACGATTATTTTTATAAAGTGTATCTTACATTCAGATGGAGCCTTCTCATCGCACCACATCTGAATAAAAAGCATCCATATCATATAAAGCCAAGAGAGTCTTTATCATATCATGATGTAGAAGCTACGCATTTTAAAAGTTCAAAAGATATACCATACTTTTTTTGACTTCTGATGGCTACTGTCACTTTCTGCACCATCAATCATCAAATCATCAAGTTCAGAAATTTGCGGGAAAGCTGTAATCTCCTTTATATGGTGAATATAAGCTGATCGACCAACATTAAGTAACTTCGCAAAGATTCACTTAGACGACAACAGCTTCGCTACGAAACTGTGGACGTCTTGACTTCAAAGGCACATTTATCGTCTGAGTCGTCCCAGTGAATGTTCTTAGCTCACCAAATAACGCACCAAGTTGGTTTGTGTCTGAGAGCCGATGCAGGCACTTTGATTTTTGTAGCCACCACTTATCTTTCATCTCCCTTGTCATCTTTCTGTGTTCAATTCTTATATATGTACTAGCTGTTGCCCGTAACTTCGTCCGCGAGGATTTCGTTTACTCCGCACTGCTCCTCCCCTTAGGTGATAGCGTGATAATATGTAGCCTATATGTTGACCAGACCTGTAAGTAATATTCAAGCAAAATTTGAAGTAAATCCATGCAGTACTTTTTGAGTTTACCCCGAACATATATACAGACAAACAGGCAAAAATTCTAAAAGCTATATTTTTGGCTTCGATATCAATTGTAGATCACGCCCCAAGTATTCTTTAAAAAAACTATTCAATGTACAGTTTTGACTTTCCTGCGATTTTATTATATGTAAATATAGATTATTTAAAAGAATTAGCTTCCTGCCCTGTTTTCATAAAACTTTAACTACGACAAATTTACTCCTTAGGCCGCACAAATTGTATAAAAAAGACGTACACAGACAAAAGAAAATATTTTTCAAACCTCAGAGAAAAGGAAAGTACTAACAGCAAAGTAAACAAGTAGACGTTTATTCTGTTGGAAAGAAATAACGCTCGCCAACCAGAGGGTTAATGATGCATTTGCGAGGATATAATGCAACCAGCGTAGGTTTATCGGCTACCTTAGCCTTTAAACCATAACATGGTATGTGACTTATAATGTTGGTAAGGTCCGTGGGCAGACATTCTCCGCACCTAACGCGAAGCTCAAGGTCCGACTCATTCTTCCATAACTAATGAAAACGCCGCGCTTATCCGCACAGGAGCCCTTAGTTCGAGGGTAAGTAACCCAAAAACTTAAACTGTGTCTAAATACTTTATTCTACCGCTAGCCATAAATTGCGGCGATTTTGACGTTTTTACGACACCCACTTCTTGAAAAAGTCGTGAGATTTTACTCGATCCACTCCTCTCTCATCTCACGTGAGATTTGAGCGGGGTTTCAAAACGAATATTTTTAATTTTACACACGTTAATTAAAAAAATGCTTAGAATATTTTTTGATAAAGGTTTAGCCATATTTTATTAGATATACCTGTTTTATTTAATTTAACTCAGTTTTCTTTCAATTTTATGCTGTTTGTTGCAAAAAATATATGATCTATATTGACTCGCCCCGCCCTCCTTACATGAGATTTGGTGAGTTTTGCAGAACCTCCTCGCGTAATTAATGGACGCTCCTTATCAGTATAAAAAATACTATCCTTTGAAGTCTATTTTGAAACATTTTACTACACAATAGTATTTATGTATCCATAAACCGAAATAAATTTGATATCCTACAGAAGTAATTCTAGAAATCAAGATTAATACTATCAGGACAATAAAATAAATTATGGCGTACCATATTTGTAGAACTACATGTAGATGAGAATTCTGGAACGGCAGCAATGCGTGTACAGAATTAAGTTCAGCATATTGCTATGATGTGGTCCTTGAATTGAAGTGGGTTATGTGAATTACGTATTCGTGAACAAGCGGCTTTATTGGAATAACAGAATATTACCCAATGTAGGAAATATAAAAGTTTATATAATACTAGCTAATGCCTGTGACTTTAATTCCGTTTCTTTATCTATACTCCATTCCATATTTTGATACCTTGGATTCCAATATTGTATATTTGTTAGGGACCCCTACGATTTTTTATGAAATATCGTCTTTATTATTATTGAAGAAAAATTTAGTACATAAAAAAAGTGTTTTTTCAGTTTTCTGAGAAACACAAAGTTGACCGGGATTGGAATGTGCCCGGTTGGCGATAGGCTTGCCACCTTTCACATTTGTGGAACCAAGTATCTTCGGCTAATCGTAGGTGCACTTGTAGTACTTCTGCCAACCCCTTCAGGGATATGGGCGTGAAGATACTTTTTTAAGAAAAATTTAAAGTGGTGAAAAAGTATCTTCACTTTTCACGTCACTTAACTTCCCGAAGAGGTAACCAGGGATAGGTACAGCCAGTGCACCCATGATTAACCGAAGATATTTAGTCCCACAATAATGTGATAGATGGCAAGCCTATCGCCAACATTTTATACAATCCGGGCACCGTTGTTTTTATCAGAAAAGTTTTTTTATTCAAAAAAACACATTTTTGAACTCAAAACCTCAAATGGTCATCAACACCAGACCAGTAGTCCATAGAGGCGACCACTAAAAGTGGTTTTAGCTTTTAACACCTAGCCTATAAAACAGGCATTAGCCTGCGGTCCATTTTACTTCATTCCGTAATTGATACCTTGCTTTCTAATATTGTATATTTTATTAAATTACGATTAAAAATACCATAAGTGAATAATTAAAAACGGCTGCACTCACGTTTTTTTATCAGAGTTGGTTCCGACTAGTTTCGACTAGTTGGCATTAGGAGTGTGAGTAGTGAGGTCGAGGTGGTTGGCGCGTTCATATCATTAATAGAATTTAAGTGTGCACAGAATGTACTCACAATATCTACCATATTGTCATCTTCTACATTGACATTCTTTTTATGCGTTTAAAAACATGGATTTCCAGGCTGGCGGCAGTGTCCATCCCTTCTCTCTATTAAAATTAAGATGACGTTCAATCTCGATGGCCTTAACCGCTCACACCACCAGCCATTTTCGCATTTTTTTCTAAAAACACACGGACCGTTACGCGCATACGTTCCGAGTTCGTTCCGGTAGACCGTGGTTACAAATACGGTTTATGAGTTGTTTGAATTGAATCCAATACTGAAAAGCGTATATTTCTTAAGAGGCCTTGAGCACAGCAATACACTGGTGTGAGAATTGTTTAATTTAAATGGCTTAGGCCCAATTTTTCAATGGCCACTTAAAACGTCAGATTGCTAACCATTCAATAACTTAACTGAGATTTTAACAAAAGTATAAAAGGTTTCAATTTTTCAAAGCACAGATAACATTCAGTTAGCTACCTGGTTGATTTTTGTGACTAGCTTCACACATATCAGCGAGAGCGAGACGTGCTTATGTACGTTTACAGATTTTAGAAAGAGGTAGAGAACTTTGAAGTAATGGTAGGGGCTGTCATAATACGACGTAAGTCCGAAGGCGTAAATTGTAACCAGATGTCCGCTTGGCCTGTCTCTTTGTTATTATTGTATTTTCGTTCGAACTTCGAATCAAAAGCTATGTGTTGTACTTTCTTCATTTGTTTGAATAGTTTCTAGTGCTGTTACAAAGTACCTGCTTTGGTTGCTACTTAAAATATGGAAAATATAGTGAAGCGCGAACGTTTTGCAAATCTTGTATAGGTAGGTACTTTTTTATATCATAAGATAGCAAACTTGTAGATGGCTCTCCTGATAGAAAGAGAAACGATCGTCTATAGATACCAAAAATATTAATAGTGCGTTGCTATCCGTATGGCGGAATGGCAATGCTACATGCATAAATTTACTGACTACCTTATCCTCTAAACCGAAACACAACATTACACAGGAATAGGTAGGGCGCTGGTACCAAATACCTGGAAAAGACATTGCGGAATTCTACCACCTAGAAGCCACGACGGGTGACACAAATAACTATCACAAATAAAATATCAACAATCAGTCACCTTTTACAAAATGCCTGGCGGAGCGGCAGTTGCTCTATCCTTCAAAGGAGCCCGGACCAACACGGAGTAGTAATACGAGTGAAGTGAGATTATTAACCGAATTTGTGGCAAATCGTCACAGAACAATAAATAATAAAATATCCATAGTTTCACAGTATAAAAGCAAAAACACGAATATACCTAGAAACATATGGCGCGCACATTGACTAGAAAGCCAAATTATTCCACAGTTAACGAGCTAACTGGGATGTAAAGGGACAGTTAAGTTTATTCGCCAGTTAGAGTATTTAACTAACCGTTAGAGCCTATCTGTCAATTGAAAAATTTAAAATGGTGTTAACTGTGGCATTTATGTTATCTCGTTGTTTAACTGGCCATTGAAAAATCGGGCCTTAAGCTACAAAATAATTCAGTTGTAACATGACACTGAGAAAAATATGACTACTTGTTAGTCGACGATTTTCAATTCAAAAAGTAAATCGATGACCTATGCTTTTTATATTTTTTTTATATAATTGGTAAACATATACATACGGAAAAAAATAAACAACATATGTTATAGTACAAAAATATTTATTTACATAATAAATATTAATATTTTTTTTCATAATTAATACATAGTTTTTTTTTCGTAATTTTTAAATAATTTATTTGTTTTTCAATTTTACAGCTATGTTAATTTTTTTTAAATATTGTTTAGGATATTTCACATTCATATCATATGATTTTTTTTGAGATCATAGATATCAACACTAAAATTTAAGAAAATAAATAAAAATAGGTACCGTCATACCCAAAGCGCTGGTATCATCAAGTTGGTCGTTAACGAAATATATGTTTTATTAATTGATATTTACGGTTTTTTGACATAATTATTATCTAAACTGTTAGATCTTAAACAAATCTTGATTATAAATAAAGTTTACTTGTTGACTAATACGCCAAAACACTTTTAAATTAACCTGTATCATAAACTGCAACCAACACACGAACAAATCAAAATGGCGGACCAAGTTTTTTTATTTTTCCCCAACAGAGTATTTGAAAAAAGAATGCCAATTTGATGTTATTACCAAAGAGTATTGTATTAAAATTGATAAATAGTGAAAATATTGTTTTTTTGGAAAAAGTTAGTGCTGGTCCCTATAGAGACCATAGTGTATCAACGGAGGAGTTTGTCCGAGGTCTCATTAGTTACCAAAGTGAAGTGTACGGTTAACGAACTTGCGCGACACAAAGTTCTTTTCGCGGGCCAGCACTTTCACCTTGTCGAACCTAATATAATGTGACGTGTCGGAGCACACGCCATGCTCCGCCATTGCCGAGTTATTGCAGTCCACTTTACGCTCACCGAACATATCCTAAACGGATTAAACGCAGCCCCGGGGCTGCAAATTCCCACAGGCGCCCTATTCTTCGACGTCGCAAAGGCGTTCGACAAAGTCTGGCACAATGGCTTAATATACAAGCTATACCAAATGGCAGAACTGCAGATGCAGAGAGAACTGCAAAAGCCATACTGCAGATTTATGGGGCCATTCCCTTAAAATCATTGCCTCAGTAATAAATATCATTGCAACATACTTAGCTGTAATATTTAACTGCTGTATAACAAATGGTGTTTTTCCTGATTTAATGAAACTCTCAAGAGTAATTCCAATATTTAAGTCTGGCTGTAAATCAGATCCCACTAACTTTCGGCCTATCTCGGTTCTGCCTTCCCTGAATAAAATATTTGAAAAAATAATTCTTAATCAAATGTTAAAACATTTTAACAAATTTGAACTGTTTCATCCTAAACAATTTGGATTTACAAAGGGTCGCTCAACCGTAGATGCTGGTGTGGAATTATTGAAAAAAATCTATGAAGCCTGGGAGGAATCACATGATGCAATTGGAGTATTTTGTGATTTATCTAAGGCATTTGACTGTGTTCATCATAATACTTTAATCAGGAAATTACACTACTATGGCATTAGAGGTAAGGCCCTCGATCTTCTGACTTCGTATTTGAATGGAAGAACTCAGAGGGTCGATATCAATGGAATAAGATCAAACGGTGCCACTGTCACCATGGGTGTTCCACAAGGATCCATTCTTGGTCCGTTTTTGTTTTTGATATATATAAATGACTTGCCCTTCTTTGTTGGCGATAGGCATGGAATCGTACTGTTTGCGGATGACACTTCACTTTTATTTAAAGTGAAAAGACGAGTTGGTAAGTATGACGAAGTGAACATTGCGATTTTAAAAGTTGTACACTGGTTCAATGTAAACAACCTCCTATTAAATGGAAATAAAACCAAGTGTATTAGATTCTCAACGCCTAATGTAAGGCATATAGATACCAATGTACAACTTAACGGAGACAAATTGGAACTTGTGGACTCTACTGTCTTTTTAGGGATTACGATAGATAAAAAACTACAGTGGGGACCACATATCGACAAATTAACGAGTAGACTAAGTTCAGCGGCATTTGCAGTTAAAAAAATGAGACAGATTAGTGACGTAGACACTGCGAAAATTGTGTATTTTAGTTATTTTCATAGTATTATGTCTTATGGGATTCTACTATGGGGAAATTCCACTGATATAAATACAATCTTTGTTTTACAAAAAAGAGCTGTAAGAGCTATTTACAATCTCAGTCCACGAGTTTCCCTAAAAGAAAAATTTAAAGAAATTAATATTTTAACCGTACCATCACAGTTTATATTTGAAAACTTGATGTATATTCGTAAAAATATTTCTTCATTTAAGAAAAATAGTGATGTACATAATGTAAACACAAGGAACAAAAACAATCTTGCTCTGCATGTATCACGTCTCCACAGAATAAGTAACTCTTTTATGGGGCAATCTATACGCTTTTACAATAAACTTCCAAATGCTATTAAAGATCTACCAATACACAAATTTAAAAAATGTATCAAATCTAAACTTTGTAAAAAAGGTTACTATAAAATATCTGAATATTTGAATGATAATAAGGCATGGGATTAATTGCTCCTCATAGCAGTCTCATAATAATTATAATATATTATTCATAAATACATTGTAATTGTAATTGTAAAAACATTGTTTAAAAAAATGTATATGCACAAAAAAAAGACAAGCCCGCTGAGTTTCTTCCGCCGGATCTTCTCAGTGTGTGGCCGCGTTTCCGATCCGGTAGTAACTCAAAAAATGTTGACTCGTCAAAAGTGCCTGTAAAGGATAATTTGAATAAAAATATTTTGACTTTGACTTTGACTATGGGCGTGCCCGACAGACTCGTACTCATCATACGAGAGTACCTCACCAACCGCCGATTCAAATTCCGCGTGGAAGGAGCCTTCTCCACCCACAGGTCGATTACAGCAGGTGTCCCGCAGGGCTCCATACTGTCACCCGTATTATTCTCCCTATACACGTGCGACGTACCACGCGAGCCGCACGTCGAGCTCGCGTTGTTCGCCGACGACACCGCCCTCTATACGTCCAACTTTTCCGAAGTAACAATCACCAAGCGGCTGCAGGCTGCGGCCAACGCCCTCGGTGATTGGTTCAGAAAATGGCGTATCGAAATAAATCCCTCAAAAAGTGCAGCCGTGTACTTTCGCCGCGGTAAACACCCGCGACAACAAAGGCGTGGTCTGCGTAAACTAGGCAACATTACCCTGTTCGGAAACGTCATCCCGTGGGAAAAGAAAGTCAAGTACCTCGGGGTAACGTTGGACAGCAAAATGTCATTCAAACCGCACATACAAAGAATGAAAGTTAAGGCTAAGTTCGTTGTAGGTCGGTTATATCATCTTATCAATAAACGCAGCAAAATGTCACTTAGACACAAGGTGACACTTTACAAGTCGTGCGTACGCCCCATCCTTTCATACGCTTGCGTAGCGTTTGCCCATCTCCCCCGTACGGACTTGCATCCGTTGCAAGTGGTACAAAATAAATTCCTGCGTATTGCCACGGGAGCACCGTGGTATATGCGCAACGTAGACCTCCATAACGATCTTGAATTGCCGAGCTTAGCAAAGCATTTCAAAGACATCTCCGAAAGATACTTCGATCGTGCCATCTCGCATCCGAACCCACTGGTGGTAGCCGCGGCTGACTACATCCCAGACCCTAATCCCGATCCCAAGCTACGTAGGCCCCGCCACGTTCTTACCGATCCCGATGACCCGATAACTCTGGCCAACGGTTTACACGATAACACTACACACCTACATTCGCGACACCGTCGCCGCCGGCGGCGACGAGGACCCCTGTTTCGCCCTTCGGCGAACCGAGCCCAAGGGCAAGGTTCGGCGGACGGACAAAACAATGCCACTAGCCCTCTCATCGCAAATCACGACCCCACCCTAAGCCGAGGTTCGGTCTCACAGGAGACACCCTTAGGGCGGAGGGCGTACAGCCCTACACCTTTAAATTCTGGCTGAGCACTCTGCTCGCCCCCGCGACCGGTGAAGCTGTAACAGCCCATAAGGCTAACAGCAATCGAGACATTCCGAAAAAAAAAAAACCACTTTACGCATACTACGAATATTTAATTTCATAGACTCCCGGGCTACGTAAAAACGTGAGTGTAGGCGTTTTTAATTTTTTGTGTTTTTTAGTTTTTTCAGAGAAGTAGCACCAGAGAGAGACGAGAGGAGAGGAGTGATGCTTCAGGCACCAGATGACAAAAATCCCCAAATTTAAGAAAAAAATTTGAGTGAATAGATTTCATAGCGCGTTTGCAGAAGTGCTAAGTTTTGTGCTGGTATGTGCGGTACTTATATCGTTTGTAAATGGTGAAAATGTTGAACAACGGGTACTGAACAACAATTTTGTTCTACCATAATCTGGAGCTAGGGTTTATTGGATAAGAACCTACAATTTTTTATCATTGTTATCTCAAACTATACTCGTTATCGGTAAAATGCTGCGCTATATATCAACATTAATTTCGACAGCCGTCAAACTCAGGAATCATGGTGATACAGAACCGGTATATTTGGATTAAATTTGTACACCTGTAGACTAGAACCTGGAATAGAACAAAATATATTTTGTCCAGGAAAAATATGTTATTCCTGTGGGATTCACCAATAACTTTTCTTTTGCAGCATGCAGATAGTTTTAAATAAACTCAATTTGATTGTCAAACCTAAGCTTATAATAAAATAAGCTGTAGGCTTGTTTGCTGACAAATAAATAGGGAATGCTGAAAACTAGTGTTGAGGTTCACTAAGCCTCAAGAAATACTAAGTTATTCCCTTTTAATGGACTCAGATTACCACTCACTAACACTATCACTTTTTTCTTTTTCTTTAGATATAAGTTTATTAACAAAAGCTTTGATTTGTTTTTTAATTTAGAATATCTTTATGGTTATTTTTTGTATGAATAGTTTTGTATGGTAAATGTCCATTAATAAATCATTTCTTATTCCTAGATGTCATATTTCGGTTTAAGAGGTAAACTTCTACATGTTACACGGATAGCAATGCAACTTTAACATCTTTGAGTCTATGCCTGTTTGTAAGTCAGTAGTAATTTTATCTCTTTTATTTATATGTAAAGTAACATTTTTATTAATGCAACAAATGAGTGCTAGTTTTGCTTGATCAATGAATTATGACATAGGTTACGTAGTAACTTTTTTGTAATATGTGCTAATGGCACTAAATTGTTGCTATTGTACATTTTAATATACAGGATTACTTTTAAATGTCCGGCCAAACTTTAAAATTAAGAACTTAATATTTAATTGAAGGGGCGTTTTAATTATTATTGTAAAATTATTACAATATGAAAATAATCGTTTAAAAATATTCCACTAAATTAATGAATTGAATGCACCGAGTCTTGTGAATGAACTGTGTAATGCTGGCAGTGTGTCATTCTACAATTACCGTAATTACGATAGTAACTATTATGTAATCTGTTGCTCTAATTACATTTTTCACGATCACTTTTAATTTGGCTGAAGGCACTAAAATATTTGAGTTCGAATTATTCGTAATTGAAATTATAGCCATGCGTTTTGTTTTTTGTGACGGATAAAAATAAAATTTTGTATTTTTTTATGTTTTTTATTAAGTACATTAATCGAAAATATTATTGATCTTGAACAGCCTCTGAAAATTTTAAAAATAACCCTGTACACCGCCCAGATGCTACGTATTTTCATTTTGATTGAGTCGCATTCATAAAACGTGCGACCCTGCATGCACTAGATCTCAATAGTGTGACTGGTAAAGGACTGAAGGAGAGCGTACAGACCATGATTCTAATATCGAATATGTAAAAAATAGGTACCTAAGTTTTGACCTAATTATCCAATAAAAATAAATATTAATAATGTACAATAAATGTAATATATATCGCTGGACAAATTACACGAATTGACTTAACCCCAAAGTAAGCAAATTATTTGCTTGTGTTATGACTGTTTATTGAAGATACTAATATATAGAAATACACATAAATATTGTAACTTACAAAATAAACACCCAAACCCAAAAACACAAACATCTATGCTCATCAGACAAAATTTTATCCCTATCGGGAATCGAACCCGAGCCCCGTTGATTCGTAGTTAACGGTAGTACGGTAGTAAGCGGTATGTTTATGCCACATACATGCATATGTCTACCGGCTATCCTACCACCCTCTAAACCGGAACACGTAAAAGACAAGCACTGACGCTATTGTGGCAGGAATAGTTAAAGCAGTTGTACCATATACCCGGGCAAGCAGTTGCGGAACTCTACCACCTAGTCAACCAATAAACTGTATCAAGTACTTCAATCTATAAAAATCGCACAGAATTCTACCTCACATCACATAAATTAAAATCAGCAAAAATGTGATATTAAAACACAAAACCGTAAAAGAAGAGCTCTATTATTGAAAAAAATAATAAAATAAGCATTTTTGTATTCATATATTCTACACTAACATTCAAAATAGAACAAGAAAAATCATAACATGCCAGAGTACGCGATACATTTCTTCATATCCTTCGTATTTCGAATGAAAAATGCGCAAAGAGTTGACTGCTCGAAACGACTCCTTACGCCCCCTATAGGGGGAACTACAAATCCGCACGAGTGGGATAGAATAACAAGTTAGAGGGGGACAGAAAGCTAAACCCGAAAAGATGGATGGTACACAATGTCACTGGCGCTATGCTGAAATTGTATATTTTATATTCGGTATAAAAAAGGCTGCCACAACATACGATATTAAAAAAGCGGTCCGTATGTGAAATATTTTCTACGTAGTAGTTATATTGTTGAAGAATTTAATCTTGCGATGACATGGGACGTGTACCTACTTAAGTAAAGGATTATTGGAATGTCTCCGTTCTTCGGCTCTTTATGTTGATATTTTCATAAAAACTCAAGTCAATTTTAACTACGATAATCGCATGGAATCCTGTGTGCTTAGGTCTTTTATGTTCTCTTTAACTTATGATTAACTCGCCTTTGGACATGGTTTTACTTAGCAAAAGATTTATACTTAACTTATGTTTAAGTTATACTTTTTGACTTACTTTTTGTTTTTAATTGACATAATTTCGTACACGGTGAGTTTTTAATATATTAATATTACTAGTTTTTCCCGCGGCTTCGCTCGCGTTAAATTCATTTTAGGGATGTGGGAGATAGAAAGAGACAAAAAGTAGCCTATGTCACTCTACATCCCTTCAACTATCTCCACTTAAAAAATCAGGTCAATTTGTCAATCCGTTTTGCCGCGAAAGACGGACAAACCAACACACTTTCGCATTTATAATATTAGTATGGAAAAATGCGAAAGCTTAGATGTTTGGATGGGTGGATGTTTGGATGGATGGATGTTTGGATGGATAGATGTTTGTTTCTCGGTCACGCAAAAACTACTGAACAGGCTTAAATGAAATTTGGCACACAAGTAGATGATGACCTGGAATAGCACATAGGCTACTTTTTATCCCGGAATCCCGCGGACACGGGAACTTTTATAATGCTGCGGCTGCACGCTGCAGTTAATTCAGTACAAATCTTTGTAACTGCTTTCCATTACTAAGAAATCCGAAACTTCATTACTTTGATTTTTAATAAAACTGGACAGCAATGAAGGAGATGGCTATCTAGATAGAAGCAAGTAAGCGTCATTTATAGACATCTAGGTATCAATCGTGCGTCACAATCAAGGGCTGGCGGGGACGCAATGCTGTACAAGTTTACCGGCTACCTTACCCTCCAAATCCGAACACAACATTAGCAACCATAGACGTTACTGCCACAGTAAACTCAACCATCTGCATGCTTGGTATCGTATAGCATAAAAAATAAAAAAAATGTATCTAGTACTTAGCAAATTCAACTCACATGATTTGGTCCGGAGTTCGATTTTCTGTTTGATAAAATTTTAATAAATTTATTTATAGTTTAGTTGATAAAAATTTTCTGGTTGATAAAAATTTTAGTTGCTACTAAAATTTGTTTAGAGAAAAAAACCCAAGAATAAATCCAGATAAAAAAGATAAAAAGAATAAATTTTGTTGCAGTGTATTTAAACCACCGTGCTTCAGAATATGCGTTAAGCTATTAGAACAGGTTATCTCAAACAAGCATTGCGTCGCCCGGGTCTGGTACCACCGCTTTACCTATTCCGCAATAGCGTTAGTGCTTGTCGCTATCGTGTTCCAGTTTGGAGAGTAAGCTACCCGGTAAACTTACGCATCTGACATTAAGACGTCACCACAAGGATGGCAACACACCATTAACATGTGCCGTGTTGATGGCTGTCGTGTCGTCGTGTTAATGTGTTGAGGATGACAATATAATTGTGGAGGTTGATGACGTCACACAAGGACAAGGAAACAAAATAGGAATATCTTTCCAGCCAGGCGAGGTGTACTGCCTGGAGACCGAAGTCCACGCCACAAACATATTTGATGTCTATTGGGACTTTCTCTTTCCATTAGGAGAGCCATCTGCTTGTTTGTTATCTTATGATATATAAAAAAACCGATAGTCGTTTAAAAGGAAGCCTATGGGGTTTAGGGGTTTCCACTTTTATAATAGGAATTTCGTCAGTCTTCAAATACACCTAACCAGGGAACAAGTATATTTATACTTTCTAGCAATCACCCTATTGTAGATAATTGACCATAATTCTACAAATATAAACTACGACTCAGTTTGATCATAGACTATATTAAATCAATTCTAAGCTTGACAATAGGCTATAATCATAGATACAATATTCTACGCGCGTGAGTGTGTTAAATGCTTGATAGTGTGCGTAAAGATTTTTTTAATAAGTATTTTTCAGTCTAGTGCATATGGTGTAAATATAAATATAAATTTTCTGCACTACTCCATACAAACTTTAACTATGCCAAATTTCATATTTCTCAGTCCATGCAATTTTCGTATAAAAGGGTACAAATGTTTCGCGTATCGTATTTATATGTTAATATAATTTATTAACTTTGAAAATATTACGTCTGATTCTATGTCAGGTAGTAAGCTGGTAGGTAGTACATACGTGGTACATACTTGTCTGTCACGACTGACTAATTGACTGGCGGTGGTAATAGCTGTGATGCTCGTAGTCGCATTTTACAACTTTAACGATTAGTTATCAATTATTACTTGCTTTTACTGAGATCATTAACGTTTTTCTTAATTAGTCTATGTGTTATTTTAGTGATAATACTTTCATCTAGAAAAGTAAAAAAAAAAACAAAACCATTTCAGTGTGACCCACAAAATAAACTCGAGGCCATATTATGCTCTTAAGCCAAATCAACTAATCACTCGATCAACTAAGGAAAAAATTATTAACAGAAATATCATATATCTCTTTTAAATACCAGTAGAAATAGAGCTTTTCATTGAAACAAAAAGTATTAGGAATTACATCAAATAGTTGTTGTTCATCCACGCACATGTGTGTAGGTATATTATGCGTGAAACGTAGCCATAAACACAGCCCGATAAGCTGATGTAGCTATTTCCTCCTTAGATAGCACTAAATGATTACGATGAGTACTCAATATCCATCCTTTATAGAGATTACATACAATTTGGTGGCAGCGTGAACTCTTACAAGGGTTATTAAACATGTAAACACGGCTTTATATTACGATATGTTCTTATGTTTGATGGTATATGTGTGGCGTGCTATTATGTTGATCATTTGTGTATCTAAATTTAAAGCAATTGAAATTTAGATTTAGATAAAGTAAAATATCTTCCCGCCCGTATCCCCGAAGAGATAGCATACACAATAAGTGCACCCACGATTAGCCGAGGATACTTAGTCCCTTAATGTGATAGGTGGCAAGTCTGTCGCCAACCGAGATAACTTATCCAATTTCAGGCAACGTGTTTGTTTGTTTTTTTTTTTTATGTAATAAGATAGCAAACAAGCAGATGGGTCTCCTGATGGAAAGAGTCAACCATCGCCTATAGACACCAAAGGTGTTAATGGTGCGTTGCTATCTTGTGGCGAGGTCTAATGCCACATGCATAAGTTTACCGGCTACCTTACCCTCCAAACCGGAACACGACAGCGACAAGCACTGACGCTATTGCGGCAGGAATAGGTAAGGCGGTGGTACCAGACCCGGGCAAGACAATGCAGAACTCTACCACCTAGTAGCCACGATGGCAGTGACTCGATAGCCAATCGGTCGCCTTTTACGACCTGCCTGGCAGAACGGCAGTTGGCCTATTCTACAAAGGAGGCCGGGACCAATACGGCGAAGCTAAAAAAGCTTGTATCAGAAAACTAAAAAAATACATTTTGAAATGCCCGGCCTGTTCACTGAACACGAGACCTCATGCGGTCAATACCGACACCGAACCACTAGTCCACAGAGGCAACTAGATTTAGATAGATTTGAATATATATATATATATATATATATATATATATATATATATATATATATATATATATATATATATATATATATATATATATATATATAATATATACTACTCTGCCAAAAATGTATCAGAAAATGGTCAATAACACACAAAATCTTAGTTAATCATCTAAATTTTTTATTGCCTGCATCGTATGCTCTTTCAGAAACGATACCTAGGTACACTTACAACAAAGAATTATCAAATCATCAAAATATTTTTTAACGCATTTTCTGAAATTAAGTTCAGTTCTTACTGCGAATTCCCCTATTATATGCGTATTCTGGAGAATAAAAGCTGGTAATTTGAGTTTATAAAAAAGAAAGAAGTCAGCTGGAGCCATATGATTTTTAAAATGAGGTGGTTTCCTGATGGTATTTGTTGAATTTTAGGTTAAAACTTCGTTCACAATGATGACTTTGTGCGAAGGCACATTATCGTGGTGCTAAACCCAGGAAATTTCTTTTTACAAATCTGACCTTTTCCAGTGAATTTATTCTCTTAAACGTCGCATAACGCTCAAATCATACAGATACTTTAATTACCGTTTGACCCTTTTTTGTCCAGGATGAGCACGGTCGATCCCTTCGAATTCGAATCGCTACATTTCTATCGGTTATCGATAGAAATGTAGCAATTGTGATCGGCGCTCATCTCAACTGATTCTCCACCCACCACCAACCACTCGATTAATAAACGGGGCGATACACGGGGCGTTAATAACATAACAGTGCCGAAGATCTAATAATCTGTTTGATAAAATATGTAAATTAAAATTAAATTATTATCATAAAAATTGACTACCAAATAAATATCAATTATTATTTGGATGAGATCTTTCAATAACATTTCCGATTAATACTATTTTTTTTTCCATCCTTCATTTCTCTGTGTTTGTAAGAATCTGGCATTGGGAGTGTAGGTGGAAAAATACACTTGGAATACGTCACGATATTGTTGTAATTATTATTGTACTGAAAAAGCATATGAAGTGGTTGGTGTTACATAAATATTTGAATGAGGAGAAAGTTTGTTAATGTAGATGCTACCATATAGATATCAAAAATATCAATAACGTATTACCAACACTATCTCCTTGATTTTTACTAAAAGAAAACTTTATTTTTAATGGTAGTCCTTTTTAACTTCCCGCCACGTATATAGAAAAGAAAGTTACTGATTTTGCCCCGATTTTCGAAAATCTAGTGTTCACTAGGTCTCCACGTTTTGAGATCCTAGGAACCTTTTACGACTATTTTGATGATAACCTCAGTATGTCTGAATGTATGTATGTGTATGTGTATTTATGTATGGAAGTAAACATCTCATAACTTTTGAACGGCTTGTCCGATCGAAACGCGGTTGATGGCATTCGATTGTATTTCGCTCAACATAGACTTTCTGAAAATTTGGACCAATATGGCTCAGGAGATTTTGAGAAATTTTGAAAAAACCTCAAAAAAATTTTAACTAATCATTTTTTAACTTTCTACAATATTTTAGTACTTAAAAATATCGTTAAATTCAGTTTCAAAAATCAAAATCTAACCATTTTTTCAAAAGTAACAGCTTTTTAAATATTAATATTTTACTGTTTACAGAAAACTTACTCAGTATTTTTAAAATAACTTTCAGGCTAATGCACTGATTGATTTAAAAATCTAATCAGCTTTCTTCTAAAAAGTTTTTTATTCTTTTGTTATTTCCACGATCTACGTAACTATATCGCATATTTACCTACATATTATTATGTGCGATATATACGAATGTATCTTGATGTTAATACCAATCTCACTGATCTAATTTTATTTTTGTTCGGCATAGCTCTCAATTTAGACAGGGTCTAAGATTGTGGTTACATAATACAAGTTTACATCCCAAGTCTTCAGAAATGTTAGAAATGAATTAACGTATAGTTTGAACGTCATATTTTAAGGCGGAAAAGAAACGTTCATAAATCCTTTGCTTAGCTGTCATCCGCACACTTAGCCGATCCAGCAGCCTACTGTGGACTACGAAGATTTATATTTTTAATCCCGTAGAAAACGCACGATTTCGGTTAAACATTTCCCTTATTTTTTGTACGTAAAGCTCTATGCCAGAAAGTATCATTGTGTGCCGTTAATTGCGAAGGTGTTACATGGACTCAGTTTATTGGAACTCGGATATTATCAATATTAACAAATAAGTACCAAAATATTCGACAAAGAAGTGAGACAAACTTTATTATAGTGGCGTTGTGTCGTAGGAACGAAATGTGGAATTTCAGGTTTAGTATTTTTAGTGCCGTTGGTAGTTAAATTGCTATAAATATGTACTGAAAATAGTATTAGCCCAGATCAACTGTTTTGGACATTTGCCAAAAAAATAATTAAAATTTCTGTAATTTAACATTTCGATTCGAAATTTATTTAATAATATATATATATATATATATATATATATATATATATATATATATATATATATATATATATATATATATATATATATATATATATATATATATATATATATATATATATATATATATATATATATAGATTATTCAAATAATGATTTGAAGTATAAGTTCCTGAATATCAATATATTATATTACATAATGTTTGATTTGAAATTGTATTTTTTATAGTTGTCATTGTATATAACTAAGTTAATAACACAACTTTTTTCATTCTAAGGCAATATGAAATTTACGGGGCAGCTGGTACACTCATATTGAGAACGCACATAACTTAACTACCTACAAAAAGTCGGAAACTACTACAAAATGCAAATTATTTAATATTTATAAAGCTGCTCCTATGTAAGCGCTGTGAGATTAACTCTAGACTTTGGACTCGCCGACGCGCCATCATTATCACTCCAAAATTCTATATTCAAATAAAAACGGAAACGCCACATTTTCTACACCGCATAGCGTGGAAATATATTCTCTGGCAGAACTCCACGAAAGAAAAGGATAGATAGATAGTTTGGCGCATAAAATAAAGATCAATCAGAGTAGGATGACAACGCGTTTATTGGTTCCACGGAGTAGTTTGTGGCTATCGCCTTGGGCCAAGTTTGATATAATTTTCTTGGCGCGAAGTGCAGTTTTCTATGAAAAATCAACATTGTAGATGTTGTTCATTTTACTATATAGATTTTTATTAACAGAATTTCGAATTTTTGACATCATTTAGTTTAACTGCTGTAAAATAACAGAATAGTTTATCAATACCGATGTGTCAAGGGCTACTTCCTTGACACATATCGGTATTGATAAACAGTCCTTCCTGGTTTTTAAAATTATCCAGGGATATTCTATAAGGTTAATGTAGTTGAGAGAATCACCACTCATCTGGCCATACAAAAATTGTATTTTTTAACTTCCCGCTATGTATGTTTTGCCCCGATTTTCGAAAATCGAGTTTTCATTTTAATCAGATCATCAGATCTTCACGTTTTGAGGCCCTAGGAACCTTTTGCGACTATTTTCACGATGACATCAATATGTATGTATGTATGTGTGTGTGTGTGTGTGTATGTAGACATCTCATAATATATATAATATAAGACAGCAAACAAGCAGATCAGGAGATGATGGAAAAAGTCAAACATCGCCTATAGACACCGAAGATGTTAATGGAGCGTTGCTATCTTGAGGCGAGGTCTAATACCACATGCATAAGTGCTACCTTATCCTCCAAACCGGAACACGACAGTGACAAGCATTGACGCTATTGCGCCAGGAATAGGTAAGGCGGTGGTACCAGAACCGGGCGAGACAATGCAGAACTCTACCACCTAGTATTCCACTCAACTTAGACTTTTTGAAAATGTGAACTAAGTTAGTCAAGTAGATTTTGAGAAATTTTGAAATAACCTCAAAAAAAATTGGCGAAATATTATTTTTTTCAATATAACTTCCAGATTAATGTACCGATTGAGTACAAAGGAATCGATATGACTATTCCTCAAAAGACTACGTCTAATGCATAAATTGCATCAAAATCGGTTTATCTGTTTGGGAGTAATTGTTGACGAAAAATTTTGAAAAAAGTGTTGTTTGACATTCTTTTTGACAATGAATATAGTTTTTTACCCAAATATTAATATAATTTTTCGGTATTCTACAATTTTTAGTACTAGAAAAACTACGTCAAATGCCGTATCAAAAATCAAAATCGAATGTAATTTACAAAAGTTATAGCTTTTCAAATATTAAAATTACCTAAATTGTTTTTAGCGAATAACTTTCAGGCACACCAATTGACTTAAACATCTTTTCAGCTTTTTTTCTTTGAAAACTGCGTCAAATACCGTCAATTGGATCAAAATCGGTCAATTTGTTTGGAACTTTTCATTGAGGAAAATTTTTGAACAAAATGTTGTTGACATTGCTTCGAAATTTTTCAACCTATCGATTTTTTAGCTAAAGCAATATTTTAGATCTCAAAAATTGAGTTGAATGCCATTCTAAAGATCAATATTGATAATCGTTTCCAAAATATATAGCTTTTCAAAAATCAATATACTGCCGTTTTTAAAAAATATATGTTTGAACTGAAAAAAAATATGCTTATATTTTGACTCGTTTGAGCTTAAAACACCTTAATTTAACGGAAGTTTCAGGGATGGCCTGCAGAGTTAACCGTTGACAGATTTTTTTAATTACGGGGTGATAACCTAATATTATAATACACTATCACAGTACCTTATCCTCCAAACCGGAACACGACAATGATAAACGACAAGCACTGACGCTATTATGGCAGGAATAGGTAAGGCGGTGGTACCAAATACCCGGGCGAGACTTTGCGGAACTCTACCTACCTAGTAAACTAACAACTAATAAGCTAATCTAGTCCCACTTTTTTTTAAAATGGCATCAAATTTATCTGTAACATGTCGACAAGAGCAAGGCTCCATCTTTGAATTCAATATACTGGACTGAAAACGCTTCAACAATTTTCTGTTACTTTTACTGATACTGCGTTAATTCCATAAACGTCACAAATGTTTATATTGGTTTATGTTTTCCCTATTTTGTATTAAAACTTTATAATGTTTCGAATTTCTTCGTTAAGTTCACTCATTATTGGACTAAAAATATTAAAAAAATGGCGGACAACCGTTTCTAATTTTTGTTTTTGATCTGGTAATTTCATAGTTATAAGGATATCAAAACTAACCAATTACAAACAATACAACCAACGAAATTTTATTGTAACTATTTACTTATGTATAAACATAACAAAAAATAACCGAAGTGAGTAAAAGACGAGTCCTTTTTGGGAAACCGGTTGAACATATACGAATGAGTATAACAACTTTCTAGTTAAGCAAGTCAGTTAAAACTCATAAAAGCATTATAAATGATTATTTTAAAACAGTTATATCGATGACACAAAAAATATAGTACGTCACAATCTCACAATTAGCAATTTATCCAGCAATTAATAACCTAGTCTATAGGTATTTATATTTATATAATATAATATAAATAATAATAAAATCGTAGGATTGACTTTCATACAATTATACGAAGTCCGCGCGGACGAAGTCGCTGCCAACAGCTAGTATTTATATAAAAATTATTCCCTATTTTCTCTGGTCACGACATCACGCGTGAATGGCTGGGCCGATTTCGCTAAGTCTTTTTTTGTTGTGTTTGTAATTGTCAGAAAAAGGTTCTTATAAAAGAAAATATTAAGAAAATTGCGCAGAAAATTAGAAAATTTAAGAATACTTAACCACCATATAAATTTCAATGCCCTTTGGGCTGCCTGGAAGGTAATCCTGCATACTTATATAAATTACGTGCCACGTTGTTTGTCCGCAATGGATTCCTAATATATGTATGGGAAAACAACGTTTGCTGGGTCAGCTAGTTAATATTTAAAAAGAACTCAGGTAAAATAATATATATTTACATGTGTTTTAGATATAATGTATAGTCTGATACTAACGAGACATCATTATACAGTATTCTTTGTGCGGATAACAGAAACATCTACTATCTTACAAAAGGAAGTAAGGAACCAACACTAGATCAATACTTACTCGGTTTATACCGCACATGTGTCATACGATGCTAGTGGAATAGAGAAATCTATGGAGTTAGCGAATTTTTGATGTTTTGTATAAGAATTGGTCATATCTGCTAGGCGGCTACCTGGTAGTATGTAAAGACCTTTAATACATAATTAATAAGTGCTTAATTTATTACTAATGTTTTACTAATTAATAATGTTATGTAGATAAGAAAAGCATTTTGTCTGTCTATACAAACTAGTATTTTTTGAAAATCGTATTAAGGATAAATTAACATTTTCCGACACTAGCTGACAGCCTCAGCTAGTGTCGGAATCCTGGGAGTTGACATATCGAATTACGTTCAGTTTCGCGGTCATTTGGAAGGCAAGGCTAAACTAGCCTCCAAAAAGCTCGGTGTGCTTAGCAGAGCGAAACAGTACTTTTTGCCGGTCCATCGCCTTCAACTTTATAAGGCACAGGTTCGGCCTCACATAGAGTACTGTTCGCATCTCTGGGCCGGAGCTCCTCAGTACCAGCTTCTTCCTCTTGATCGCATTCAGCGTAGAGCGGTTCGAATCGTTGACGACCAGGCCATTTCGAAACAGCTTGACTCTTTGGCATTGCGCAGAGATGTAGGTTCTCTCTGTGTCTTTTATCGTATATATCATGGAAAGTGTTCCGACGAGTTGTTTGGATTAATTCCTGCCGCCGAATTCCACCATCGGACATCGCGTCAAAACTTGAAGTTCCATCCTCACCATCTCGATGTCTGGAAATCCACAACTGTGCGTTTCTCCCGACACTTTTTACCTCGCACTACTCTGTTGTGGAACCAATTACCGGCAGGGGTATTTCCGAACGGATACGACATAGGGACCTTCAAGAAAAGAGCTTACTCATTCTTAAAAGGCCGGCAACGCAACTGCAAGACCTCTGGTATTGCAGATGTCCATGGGCGGCGGTGATCACTTACCATCAGGTGCACCTCTTGCTCGTTTGCCCCCTCTTCTATAAAAAAAAAAAAAAATCCTTTTAAACGTACTATCTTTTAATTATCTAATAAGACTTAAGTAATTAAATCACACAAAGCATTGTTATTTTAAAGTTATCATTAAAATAACAATGCTTATGCTAAATTTAATGTCAAAATTAAAGAATAACAAAAGTCAACTAAAGTATACACACATCGAATTATTATTTCCCCGTGTTGGTTCCAGGCTCCTTTGAAGAAAAGACCAACTACCGTTCAGCTAGGCAGGTCGTAAAGGTGACCGATTGGCTATGCGAGTCCCTACTGTCGTGGCTACTAGGTGGTAGAGTTCTGCATTGTCTCGCCCGAGTTGGGTACCACAGCCTTGCCTATTCCTGCCGCAATAGTGTCAGTGCTTGTCGTTGTCGTGTTCCGGTTTGGTAGCCGGTAAACTTATGCATGTGGCATTAGACCTCGCTACAATATAGCAACGCACCATTAACACCTTTGGTGTCTATAGGCGATGGTTGACTCTTTCCATCAGGTGACCCATCTGCTTGTTTGCTATCTTATGATATAAAAAAAATCAAGACTCATATTCATGACTTAGTATTATAATTTGCATACACGGTCTTACATAACATTTGTGTAGAATCGTGTTTTTTTAAATGCTGTAATTTGAATGGCATCTATTGAAAGCATGGGTGATATTTGAGTTTAAGTACTATTTAATTCTTAGTAAATTTTATTCTTTTAATAATATTTTCACGTTTAACTTATATTTATTATTTTTTCCTGTATAATTTTTTATCTGTAAGACGACTCAATAGAAATTTAGCCTTTACTGTGATAGATAATGTGTTACTCGCATATGCCGTGGGGCGGGAGGGTTGTTTTGTCAAATGCCACCCGAAGAAAAGTTCGAAAACAATCACTTTTCAAATAACATTTTCTTTGTTAAAAAATATTGAAGAGCTCATAAAAAGCTACACAAAATATTGAAGACAACATAAAAGAAATAAATGTAACTGAAGCGGTATAATATACTATATTATATTTTTTATCTGTCGGCGGGTTTTACTGAGTATATATATTGAAATCAAATTTTTAAAATGAGTACATTTTTTCTTGTTGTCAAGAATACATTCGTGCATAAAAATATAAAGTAAGTATTGAAAGTGTTATTGTTCAATGTCACTGTTACAACCACTTAATAGTTTTTTTTCACACTAAACAATTGGGTGAATGAATGAATGAATGAATGAATGAATGAATGAATGAATGAATGAATAAATGAATGAATGAATGAAACTCTTTATTGTACACAAACTTAGAATTTAAAAATACGTGTTTAGTATAATTAATTACTATACTCGTAGTACACAAAGGTGGTCTTATCGCCAAAAGAGTGATCTCTGCCAGACAACCTTCGTTGATAAGGATAACATTTAAAGGTGATGTGATTGCATGGGTGATATAGTTGTATGACAACTCTTGTGGGTTTATGCCACCGTCTTGCCTATTAATTCTGCCAATATATCAATATTTGTGGTTTGACATTTTTGCCACTCAAATTGGTATTTGCACTAGTAACATATTTGGTGTTCTAACCTATTTCGGAATGCAATAGCGGCGTTAAAACAAGTACGGCACATAAAACGTTTAAAATTTAATCGGTTAGACTTTGGAGAAAGCGCTGCGGAATTGCGCGACTTAATTCCACCATCACCGTTTTTCTATCGATCATCGAGGTGCACAGATACTAGGCATTGCTATATGATGGACGTTAAAAAGCGGTTTGTCTCGATATTCTTGATGCAAACCGCAAGGGATTGGAATATGCTTCCTGAGTTTGTGTTCCCCGACGGGTACACAAACGACTGGAGATGTTCAAGAGAAGAGTGAAGAGGTACCTTCTAGGAAACCGCGTTCCATCTTAGGCCGCATCTAAGCTAACCATCAGACGAGATTCTGGTTAAGCGCTTCCCTATCGATAATAAAAAAAATGTCTTTTAAAAATTTAATTATTCCCAACAAAAACAAATAAGGTCCCGTTATAAAAAAATCGGATACAATTTGTTAAAAGTATTTTTAAACATTCAAAAAATAAGAGTTTCTTGATTTTTGAAACATATATATTGGTTAGTATATATTAGAACAAAATAGTATTTACATAAAAAATAATTTTAAAAGCATTTTTGTCGTGATCATGAGTATACATATAAAAGTCTTCAAAAGCGAAAAATTTTAGGTAAATTATTTAAACATTATTTTGTTTGTTTGAATAAGGCAGTGCCTTCAATCTCATTAAATTAAATTAGTTAACAATACTAATTAACTCAAAACTTATTTTAAAATTGAGTTAAATCAATTTGAAAGAAAAACATACCATATTCTTTTTAAACAATTTAAATTGTTATTAATTTTTAAAACTTAAAAACAAGCACGCAATTACTCGTATATGAAAACTAGAATTGGCAATACGTTATTTCATTTATTACAACAAAGTAACGAACCACCCCAACTTCATACGGGTAGCACTAATTGTGTGCGGCAACAGCGTGATCCAAAATTACCAAAATCCGAAAAACTCCACAGGGTCGCGGTCGCGAGGAAATGTCATTACAATTACTAATTGTAATGACATTTCCTCGCGATCCTATAAAGTTGATTCCGGTATTTTGGGATCCATAAGGATCATACTATGTACATTCACACATTTGATCTTGCAATTATGACCTTGAGACCGGAATAAAAATATTTCTTTTTATACTCACAACAGCAAACAAACATATGCCTCTTCTGACGGAAAGAGACAATTATTGCCTATTAATCGTGGTGGATTGGATTGCCACATGAATCAATTTCGCAACTGCTTTACACTCCAACCCGGGCCATAATTATTGTGACAATCAATGTAAGGCAGAAACAGATAAAGCAATAAAAAATTAACTAAATATAAAAGTGATAAGTATGAGAAAATGTTCCCCCATAAAATTGTAAAATAATACCGCAAAAGAACTTGTTTGCGTATAAAAGTTAGGTGTGAAGTAGTCTGAACGTACGTTTGTTTGTTTTGCCTTGATCCTGAGCTTTATAAAATCATAATTTGCAAGCGTCAGCGGTTTAAATTTTTTAAAGTTACCGAAGTTTTTTCAAAAACCAGTCTCTCACTGTGACTTTGATTTAACTTAGTGTAAATATAGCTTTAAGTTTTTGTTTTTCCAGTGTTAGAACATATGAGACACACTGGTAGAAGTCATATTGGAATATAAGATTACCGGTACATATAACCAACTACAACATTAAGGGAATTGCAAGTACGTGGGTGTTCTTTAACGAATGAGTGAAGTTTTTTATAGAAAATCCCCATTGTTGTATTGATTTCAAACCGTATTCCTTGGAAATTGATTCTAAAGATCCTGAGTGAATCATAAAATGTGGCTTGAAAATCGGACACAATTGACTTTCCAAATATCAAGATAGTGTGAGTAGAATTTTATATATTAGCGTGATGACCACAATATACTGCGATTTTATATATTTTTTTTAATTTGATTATATTATATATTATAATTTGATTTTATTTTATTAATTATAAATAAATAAATATTGCTGGACAAATTACACAAATTGTGTTAGTCAACAATACAAATACGTAGATAAATACTGTAACATACAATAATAAACCCCCAAACCCAGAAACACAAACATCTATTGCTCATCACACAAATATTTGTATCATCACACCCGTGTGTGTGTGTGAGAGGTGGCAAGCTTAACGTCAACGGGGCACTTTCAAATCCCATTGTTGTTTTTATCAGGAAACTGAAAATGTTTGTCCCTGTCGAGAATCGAACCCAAGCCCTCTCAATTTGTAGTTCGATTCGCTAACCACAAAACCGACGGGGCGATTGCTACTTGGCAAAAAAGCAGATGTTTCTCCTGATGAAAAGAAACCAGAACTATTACCTATAGCCACCAAAGATACTAATGCAGATAGCATCCATGTGGTAGGATAGCAATGCCACTTGGATAGGTCTACTTGCTATCTTACTTCGAAATTACAACACGACAAAACAAATGACAATCATTGACGCCACCGCTACAGGAATAGGTAAGGCGATGGTATCATTTTCGTGGGTGAGACGTTGTGAAACTCTTCCAACACGGTATCGTGGTCACGATGGCAGTAATAAGTATAGCCGATCGATCGCCTTTTACAAACTACCTGGCAGAATAGAGGATGGTCTATCCTTCAAAGGAGAGTGTTCCGGATTAAAACGGGGTACGGAATCAAACCGAATAATTCCATTAACTTTGAACACTGAATATCGTCGGCACTTGGTAAAATTCCATGTTAATTTGTGTTAATATTATGTTACAAACACTTGTACTCTTTTACTTAGATTTTATTAATAAACACCAACCGGTTTCGCGTTTTACCGCATCATCAGGGCAATAGGTCGATCGACCTATTGCCCTGATGATGCGGTATTCGTAAAATTAGTTATTAATAAAATCCAAGTAAAACAGTACAAGTGTTTGTAACATACTAATAACACAAATTCCATTAACATTTTTATTTATGGATGTTTTTTACACAAAATATTTATTAGTAATTATAACTGTTTTAGCAGTTATTCTGGCGGTGGAGGCAGGTATTGCCGAATTGCTGAAAAGAAATTAGTGTCATATATTTATCTAAATATATGTACTATTTTACTTACTCCCTCCCACAAACCCCATTCCCCGTGTTGGTCTGGGTTTCTTTGTAGAATAGACCAACTGTCGTTCTACCAGGCAGGTCGTAAAAGGCGATCGATTAGCAAAACGTGTCATTACCATCGTGGCTACTAGGTGGCGGAATTCCGCAACGTCTCGCCTGGGTATTTGGTACCACCGCCTTAACTATTCCTGCCGCAATAGTGTCAATTTCATTGTCATGTATCCGTTTGGAGAGTAAGGTAGCCGGTAGACTTACACATGTGGTATTGCCATCCCGCCACACGAATAGAAACGCACCATTCACATCTTTGGTGTCTATAGGCAATGGTTTCTCTTTTCACCAGGAAAGGCATCTGCTTGTTTGCTATCTTATAAAATAAAAAAATTCAAAAGAAACTAACTTAATTCAATTCCGCTAGTCGCTCCGCTTATACCATAACACACTTAGAAAACTTACGTTCCGGAACAGATAAATATATTGTTGGTAAAGTTTTCCAGCTTCCTGGAGTGGTTTCTGAACTTACACACATAAGTTCCGCATCCAAACACCGTGAATATATTTTATTTATAGCGTCTTTCAAAGAAAACTTGGCTCTTGAAAAGGGTTTGGACATTTTTTATTGGTAACCAGAGTATTGTTTCAGTTTTTATTGTTTTATTCTTAATAGCGTTCGTCTGAGGCTGAAATTCGACTACAGACTAAGCAATGAAATTTCTTTTAGTTTAAAAAAAGACTAGCTGTAAAGAAAATAATATACATGTACGTATATAAAAATGTTAGGTTTCTGCAGTCCTTCGTAATGTAAATATTAACAGTACCAAATTTCATACTTCAGTATTCCTGTAATTGTTTAAAAAAACTGGCCAAGTGCGAGTCGTAATTACGCACGAAGGTTTCTGTGCCATCCCTGTTCAAATTTCTACCTGTTTATTAATTTCGAGTTAAAAATTGCTTAAAAATTACGTTTATTGTATGGAGCCCCCCATTAATATTTGCTCTATTTTTATATAATTAATAGCCGTTGCCTGCGACTTCGTCCGCGCAGATTTCGTTTACTTCGCACAGCTCTTCCCCCATAGGTGATAGCGTGATAATATGCAGTCTATAATATGTTGACCCGACCTGTTAGTAATATTCATGCAAAATTTGAAGTAAATCCATGCAGTACTTTTTGAGTTTACCCCGGACATACATTGAATTTCCTACGATTTTATTATATGTATAGATTTATTTTGAAAGCTACTATACAACCAAATATCCTGTGAAAATTTTAAGCGTCTACTTGTTACCGTTATTAATATTGAGCAAAAAAATTCGTATTTTTTTGCTCAATATTTTTAAAACACAAGTTTACCATTTTATACCAAGTTGTACTACTCTTAATATTTATATTTATTTTTTATTTTTAGTATATTTTGTTGTTATAGCGGCAATAGAAATACATAGTTTGTGAAAATTTCTGCATTCTAGCTATCACGGTTTATGAGATACAGCCTGGAGACAGACAGACAGACAGAGGGATAGTAATAGGGTTCCATTTTTGCCTTTTAGGTACGGAACCCTAAAAAGCTGTATAAAATGTTTACTTTACGTATTAATATATAGACTTAAAGTTGCCTGTGGTCTAAATTCGACTTCAAACTACACAATTAAATCTCTTTAAATTTTGACAGCCGACTAACCGTAATGAAAATAATATACAGGTGTATATTATCATATTGCAGTACTTAATTATAGTAGCTGTGCCCGCAACTTCTTACGCATAGAAAAATTTCTAAAACAAAAGTCAAACAAATTGGCTATGCAAGTCACTACCATCGTAGCTAGGTGGTAAAGTTCTGCATGGTCTCACCCGGGTCTGGTACTTACCTATTCCTGCCGTAATAGCGTCAATGCTTGTCGCTGTCGTGTTCCGGTTTGGAGGATAATGTAGCCGGTAAACTTATGCACGTGGCATTAGACCTCGCCACAAGATAGCAACGCACCATTACCATCTTTGGTTTCTGTGGGCGATGGTTAACTCTTTCCATCAGGAGACCCATCTGCTCGTTTGCTATCTTATGATATAAAAAAGTCCCGGGGTTTTATCCGCATATTTCCCGTTCCCATGGGATTTCCGGGAAAAAACTCCTAATCTATGCCCTAATTCTATAACCTAATTCTATGTCCTTTCTGGGGTCTCAAAATATCTTTAGAACAAATTTCATCTAAACTGGTCTTGGTCGCGGGCATTGTTGAAAAAATATAATTAGATTTTTATATCATTAGATGGCAAACAAGCAACAAGATGGCTCTCCTGATTGAAAGAGAAACCATTGCTTATATACATCAAAGACGGTAATCGTGCGTTGCAAACCGTGTGGCGTGATGGCGATGCACAATTCTACCGACTACCCTACCATCCAAACCTGAGCACGACAAAGACAGGTATTGACACTAATGCGCTAGGAATAGGTAAAGCGGTGTACTAGATACCCAGGCGAAACGTTGCAAAACCCTACCACATAATAGTTTTGATGCTAGTGACATGTATAGGCAATCATTCGTCTTTTACAACCAGCCTGGCAGAATGGCAAATGGTCTGTTCTTCAAGGGAGCCCGAACCAACACTGGAGGTATCTATTCAAATCTAGATATTTCGAGACAATTGTATGTTAGTTACAATTTTATTGCTGAGATTTAAATATTTGTATAAACTACGCTTTAAGTCAGCCATGTAATGTAACTACCCCAGATTCGCAGTAGGTTGACCAAATCTCGGAACTCTATAAAAAGTATTTAATTAATTTACTTATAGATTTCCAAAAAAAATTGAAACTAATGTCTGTGATTTATCTAAATGAGTAGAACACATAGTTGACTTACTAACACAAAAAGAAAGAAACAAATCGCTTTAACAAATTAATAAACAAACACACACTTTCTGATTCTGGGCTACTGTTAAGAGTTTTCGGGACAGAAAAGAACTATAAGGTTTTTGGTCAAATCTGAGATCTTTAATACACAGTTAAATAGATTAATTGTTAAGCCCAAAAAACAATCAAATCAATAGAAAAAAATCACTTTAAAAATATGTATTTAAAATTATAAAATGCCGGTTACAAGTTTACAACCCTCGTAGTACAAAACTAGACCGATTGACAATAAATTATCAGCACACAATACCAAAGCAACATCCTTTTCAACATGGAGCACCACTCAAAGGATTAAGGTTCGAATCACTATATTCGACATTCGTTACAATTGATTGGTTTATTTAAATAGGAGTTTATTGGCTGTACTTGATGCGGCAAATGCTATAAGTGAAATGAAACGATGAGAATTTTTAATATTCAATTTTAATGGCAACTCAGATTATAAATTCATCCATTGCTATATAAAAAAGAAAAAGCAAAGAGATTTAAATAGTACCATTACCTGATGATAAGTAATCACCTGGTATGCAACAACAGAAGTCTAGTAGGTTACCGGTCTCTTGCCGTTGCCAGCTATTTAAACAAACACGCCTATTGCGGTACCTATTAAACATTAGTTATGATAAAACCTTTTTAAAATATGCTACAAATATAACCTATGCGTAGCTAATATTTTTATATCATTTAATAACAAATAAGCAGATGGTTTTCTTGTTGGAGAGAGATAACCATCATTTAAAGCTACCAATGATATTAATGGTGCGTTGCCATCCACGGTATGTATGTGGTGGGAATTTAATAACAGAAGTATATTTCAATTATATTTAATTACTAGCTGTTGCCTGCGACTTCGTCCGCGCGGGCTTCGTTTACTCCGCACAGTTCCTCCTCCGTAGGTGATAGAGCGATAATATGTAAAGCAAAAATTATATACTAGTCTATGATGTAGCCTATATGTTAACCCGACCTGTTACTAATATTCATGCAAAATTTGAAGTAAATCCATGCAGCACTTTTTGAGTTTACCCTGGACATACAAACAGACAAACAGACAAAAACTCTAAAAACTATACTTTTGGCTTCGATATCGATTGTAGATCACGCCCCAAGTATTCTTTTTAAAAAATATTTAATGTACAGTTTTGACTTTCCTACGATTTTATTATATGTATAGAAGATGTCAGGTTGTATGTGAAAGTTCAGTATTCAAGCTATAATATGGTAGATATGAGTACAAGCTCTAACGTTATCACAGCAGGATTAGAAAGTATCTCAAGTAAGATTCATCGCAATACGTATATCTACGTATATCTGTACTAAAGTAATTGTTGTTTAATTAGTTAAAAACCATTAAAAAAGTACCCCGAATTACATAAAAATCAGGTCATTGCAAACTTTTTACTAAAAATAAAGAAAACAACCAGCCAGCTCAGAAAGTGAAAATTCAAGAGCACTTTAAAAGAAAATTAAAAGAACACGTGCATTCAGCCTGCACGTTTTAAAAGACATATAAAAAGAACACTTTCAGGGAGAGTGCATTAAAAATGAGTAGGTGTGAAGGGGACGCCGCTATACATGCATAATTCTGTCTCTGCCTAGTGCTTCTAAGAAAATGGCTTTATGAATGGAAATTACTTTTTTCCTACGCCACTCACCTACTTCAGGAACGATCATACTTTAAGAGAAAGTTTATTTTGAAGATACATTGCTTTGAAAACAATTTATTATTCTTTGGTATTTTACCTATTGATCGTCGTAAAATATTAACTTCTCTCGTCTAACTCGTCCTAGTTTATATTATAAAAAATAACTCGCACAAACAAGCAAACAGGTCGATAGTAGATTGGTTCTATCAGGAATTTAATAGATTCAGGCGTTATTTTGCGGGAATCCATAATTTAAAGAAGAAATTATGGTATTTAATTTGCAAATTTCCGCGAAATGTTATATGGAACTGCTGTGATGCAACAAAAATGAAAGGTAGTGTAAGGAATAGGGCAAACTTATCCAAATTGTGAAATTATAGAAAACCACAGCGGCACAATAATCCACCTACTTCCACGACACTTTCTTCTACATCAGAAGCAAAAGCAGTAACACACAAGTTATGTGCTCAACGCACGTTTCACTTCGTAACCGAAGCATCTTCAGGAGAGTCGAATAGCACTTCACTCTATGAAGGGTAAAGCATTATTGCTTCAAGCATACTTCACACCTAATAAAGCATTAATGCTTCAAGCTTGCTTCACACCTAATAAAGCATTAATTCTTCAAGCATGCTTGAAGCATTAATGCTTCACCCTTCATAGAGTGAAGTGCTATTCGACTCTTCTGAAGATGCTTCGGTTACGAAGTGAAACGTGCGGTGAGTACATAACTTGTGTGTTACTGCCTTTGCTTCTGATGTAGAAGAAGGTGTCGTGGAATTGGGTGGATTATTGTGCCGCTGTGGTCTCCTATAATTTCAGAATTTGGATAAATTTGCCCTATTCCTTACACTACCTTTCATTTCTGTTGCATCACGGCAGTTCCATATAACTTTTCGCGGAAATTGGCAAATTAAATTCCATAATTTCTCCTATCAGGAATTGTTAGGTATGGAAAAAATGTAATGCCGCATGTACAAGTTTATAAGTAAGTAAGTAAGTAAGTAAGTATATTAAGTTTATACCTACCATACATACATACCCTTTCATTTGAATACACCCAATTCCAAAGGTAATATACAGCATATAACCGAAATATTAAGATTTTTTTTTTTAAATATTTTTATATCATAAGATAGCAAACAAGCAGATGGGTCTCTTGGTGAAAAGAGAAATCATCGCCTATAGACACCAAAGATGTAAATGATGCGTTGCTTTATCGTGGCGAGGTCTAATGCCACATGCATAAGTTTACCGGCTACCTTACACTCCAAACCAGAACATGACAGCGGCAAGAATTGAAGTTATTGCGGCAGGAATAGGTAAGGCGGTGGTACCAGACCCGGGCGAGACAATGCAGAACTCTACCACCTATTATCCTATATTATATGTATTTAGGCGTCCAAGTACATCTACTTAATTTCGTAAGTGTATGTATGTTTTTTCATGAATTTATTGAGAACTAAAAACCATTCCTAGATAATTATTTTTAATTTAATTTAAGTAAATTCAGTTTAGGGAAACTACTAAACTTGTACAGTACAAGTTTCGTCAAAAGTTTAGTAGTTTTTAGGATATTGGTATAGTCGTCAGATGTTTAAAGTTGGTTTAATTTTTAAATTTTTAAAATATGTTGTACAAAATTAAAAAAATGTATATAAACACATTGCAAATTATACAGAATTGGTACGAGGAGAAATTAATCCCAGACTTTTTTAAATATTCAGATAGTTAATAAAATCCCGTTTCACATAGTTTTTATGTAATAGTTTTTAATTTGTTTAATATTTTATACAAAACCACCAAATTATAATATGCAAATGGAACTAAATCAGTTTATATTTTAATTGTACATTGAAAGGTTAATTTTGAATAAAACATTTTATTACTTCTAGTCAGCTAATAATCGTTGAATGAATGACGATGCCTTTGACACCTGAGCTACCGGTTTTTTTTTGGTTCACCATAAACATGTCACATAATGTAAAAAAATCAACTTTAAGCCCCGATTTTAAGACGTTAGATTGGAAGATAAAAAATAATTTAATGGCACTTATTTTAAACCTTTGTCAATAAAAAATGACACGCTTCCGTGCGTCAGGGATTGTCAACATTTTTTATAGTTAAGTTGAGTTTATGTAGCAACTTACTTATCATTTATAATATTAATACTAAAAAACCTAAAAACCCTAATACACTTAATTTCAATACCCTAGTACACTTAATTTAAATAATTCCTAAAGTCACTGAAGTAAGTAATTTATTAAACCAAACTTAATTTGGCAACTAAACTATCTAAATTTGTTCTATTACTGTAATTGCTTAATGAATGTTAAAATAATAAGACAATTTTTATACGGGTTCTCTTACATATTTAAAGACAAGCGATTATATTCAGCACATAAATAATTCTATTTATATGCAATAAATTATATTAAAGATTATACGAAGATAAAATTTAATCTGAAAATTTTTTCTACAATGATTTCCAAAGGTCATATAAAATTCATGATATGTAATAAACTTTAAAGACGTTGCTTATGGGATCTATCTTAAATAAAATTTTCATATTTTATTTTTTAGAAAATTTTATCCTTTACAAAATATCGAGTGCATTATTATTTTTTCTTTAATGTTCAGAAGGATGGAGAGAACCGACTAAGAAGCTCACCTGATATTGTATATAAAATCCTAATTACTATTGTTTATGGACAAATGCCACACCAGAAGTAATGTTAATAAAAGAAATATGAAATAACAGGAGTTATTTTAAAATAAAAATACTGATTTTAATACGTATATATGTTACTTACCTCTGTCTAATGTTCTCTACATTATGCAGCCACAGATAAAATATGACTAGTATATTTTACAACGAATAATACGCATAAATTTATCTATCCATACATTAATAGAAAGGGTTTAATAGCCTATAAATCAGCATTTTAAACAATGGTTAGTCAAATTCACAACAATAGGACGCTCTTTATTGTACACAGGAGTCTTTTTTGTTACTAAACCCGTGAAATGTTTGTTTTGTTATCGGTGCGTGTAGTGGTTCTTTTTTTGAATTCTGTTGTACCAATATTTGATCAATATTCGAACATGATGTTCGATTTTCAAGTGTTTATTTTTTATGTTCGATTATTGTATTGTGCCTGTATGATAATTAAAAATACTTAAAAAAATAAAAATATAATAAAAAATGAAGATCTGTCTTATAATCTATACTAATAACATCATAAATGCGAACGTAACTCTGTCTGTTTCTTTTTTACGCCTAAACCAATGAACCGATTTAGATGAAATTTTGTACCAAGATAGTATGAGATACAAGAAAAGAATTAGAATAGTTTGGTCGAGTGGTTAGCGGCCCTGACTACGCAATCGACGGGGCTCGGGTTCGATCCCCGACTGGGACAAGCATTTGCGTGATGAGCATAAATGTTTGTGTTTCCGGATTTGGGTGTTTATTAAATATATTCCAGTATTTATATATGTATTTCTATGTATTAGTATCGTTGACTAATACCCATTACACAAGCAAATACTTTGCTTACTTTGGGGTTAGATCAGAAAGTGTATTCTGTCCCGTGAATATTATATTATTATTATATCCCGAAAATCTTATGGGAATGGGAATTATGCGGATAAAACTCCGAGTCTTTTAGACATTGTTCCACGCGGATGAAGTTGCGTGCACAACTAGTCAACAATAATTCGGAATTTTAATGGAATGTGGAGGCAGCACCTGACGTATTTTACCTAGTAGGTTTTCTCTGCCTTTCCCAAAAAATATTGCTTCCGGAGCTGTACATACAAAGATGTCGTAAAAGGCGACCGATTGGCTACACAATTCACTAACATCGTGGCTAATAGGTGGTAGAGTTCTGCATTGTCTCGCCCGGGTCTGGTACCACCGCCTTACCTATTCCTGCCGCAATAGCGCCAGTATGCGTCAGTGCTTGTCACTGTCGTATTCCGGTTTGGAGGGTAAGGTAGCCGGTAAACTTATACATGTGGCATTAGACTTCGCCACAAAATAGGAACGCACCATTAACACCTTTGGTGTCTATAAGCGATGGTTGACTCTTTTCATCAGGGGTCTCCTGATGGAAAGAGTCAACCATCGCTTATCTGCTTGTTTGCTATCTTATGATATCAAAAAAGAATAAATAAATATGACAAATTGCAAAAATCTATACATCCCTAAAGTTGGTATGCAAATGATGTTGATAAATGCTAGTCGATTATATCAATACATAAAAATAAAAATATATAAACTATTTAAATTGGTGAACGGATAGTTCGTTCATTGTTCAACGTTCATCGATTGAAATATAGTCAATAATCTTCCCAGCCAAGAAGTATAAATAAATATCTGTGTTCATTACAAAACTGTTTGTGTCCAAGGATTGAACCCAAGTCTTCTCAACAAGAGTCAGATTAGCCAGACGCTAACCTCTTACCGTCAAAGGAACGGGTACATGAACGTATGTGCCGTAATTCATTAAAAAATTGAAAGTGTTTTAGCTAATTGTAATACTGCCCAGTAGGTACCTATCGGCAGTTTTAGATTAATTGATGCCACTCCTGTGAAAAATATTAACATATTTATTACAAAAAGAAAGATCATTACGTAAGCACGAACGTCAAGAACCGATTTTCAGACAGTCTTAGCTTTCATATGCTAGCAATTTTATGGTACTGTTTCTAGTGCTCCCAAGACGTGATGCCCTAAGAATTTGCTTAGTTTGCTTATGGACTAATCCGGAACTCATTGTGGTGCACTGCTCAACCTCTGCCTCTCTTAGGGCTATATTTCACCGGGGCGCGATGGCGGCGCGACCAGTCGCCGCTACCAACAAAATGTATAGAGCTCTATAGAGAGTGTCTCACCTGGTGTCCGTTTGGTAGCGCAACCAATTTGGCGGCGCGACCAGCTCGGACGCGTGCACTACACATGCATTTTGATACTCTATCAGTGTGGTGTGACAACTCTGGTGTCTGTATAGTGTCTAGTTTGGTAGCTTACGGACACCACGGTTACGCTGCCATGGCATCCCGGTGAAATATAGCCCTTAAGGAACATACATAGGGCTTTAGCACAACAAAATCCACATACTAGAATTCGCAAATTATTCTAGTCAAGTGGTTTTACTTTTCCAAATCTAGAAAGTCTTAAAAATATTTTTGTCATTAAAATGAATACATAAACCCAAATAAATTATGAAACAATACCGTGTTGGTCTTTGCCTCCTTAGAAAAATATGCTTTTTTTTATATCATAAGATAGCAAACAAGCAGATGGGTCTCCTGATGGAAAGAGTCAACCATCGCCTATAGACACCAAAGATGTTAATGGTGCGTTGCTATCTTGTGGCGAGGTCTAATGCCACATGCATAAGTTTACCGGCTACCTTACCCTCCAAACCGGAACACGACAGCGACAAGCACTGACGCTATTGCGGCAGGAATAGGTAAGGCGGTGGTACCAGACCCGGGCGAGACAATGCAGAACTCTACCACCTAGTAGCCACGATGGTAGTGACTTGCAGAGCCAATCGGTCGCCTTTTACGACCTGCCTGGCAGAACGGCAGTTGGTCTATTCTTCAAAGGAGCCCGGAACCAACACGGGGGGTGTTGGTTCACACCAACACAACCCCCAACCACACCAACAAACCAACATGCTGCCTATTACAATACGATTGGCCATACGTTTCACTATCATCGTGGCTGCTAGGTGGTAAAGTTGCACAACGATTCGCCAGGATTTGATTCATCGCATTAATTAATCATGCCGTAATAACATCTGTATCTGTCATTGTCATCGTCCAGTTTGGAGGTTAAGGTAGCCGATATATTTTTGCAAGTGGCTAATCAACCCACCCCACGGACGACAACGCAACATTTAACATTTTTGGTATTTATAGCGATGGTTTCTGAGAACCATCTGCTTGTGTGCTATCATATGTTTAAAAAAAACTATCAGTTACGAAATCAATACAAAAAAATGTAAAGATCGATCCGACAGATCGATTTATCGTCATTAAAGTTTTCATATTAAATAGATGCGCAACAAGATACAGGGGTCAAAATGAATAGAAGTACCCAAATGGCTTCCATTCAAGAAATCGAATCACCGGAAGGGTTTGAGCGGTTATTACAAAGGATGAGACTTCCGGTTCGTCGCACGCATTGTGGTCACGATATTAATAAACATAGATAATAAGAAATATGATTATATCAAGTTTATTATTAGTCGCCTTGTTGGTCTAGGGGTTACATTTTTTCGGCTAAAATCTTGAGGTTCTGGGTTTGATTGTGCACAACTAGTCAACAATAATTCGGAATTTTAATGGAATGTGGAGGCAGCACCTGACGTATTTTACCTAGTAGGTTTTCTCTGCCTTTCCCAAAAAATATTGCTGCCAGAGCTGTGCATTTTTTTTTTTTTTTTTTTAATATCATAAGATAGCAAACAAGCAGACGGGTCTCCTGATGGAAAGAGTCAACCGTCGCCTATAGACACCAAAGGTGTTAATGGTGCGTTGCTATCTTGTGGCGAGGTCTAATGCCACATGCATAAGTCTACCGGCTACCTTACCCTCCAAACCGGAACACGACAGTGACAAGCACTGACGCTATTGCGGCAGGAATAGGTAAGGCGGTGGTACCAGACCCGGGCGAGACAATGCAGAACTCTACCACCTAGTAGCCACGATGTTAGTGACTTGCATAGCCAATCAGTCGCCTTTTACGACATGCCTGGCAGAACGGCAGTTGGTCTATTCTTCAAAGGAGCCCGGAACCAACACGTGCATACAAAGATTTTCCTCGCATTGGTTCCGGGCTCCTTCCCCGTGTTGGTTCTGGGGTCCTTTGAAGAATAAACCAACTGCCGATCTGCCAGGCCAGGATCAGATAGTATTTTTATGATTTGTATCTTACTAGTAGTTGGAATTTGGCAGTGGTATGGTAACATGCTTTGGAAAATATGTAAACTATATGAGCTTTTTTCGGTCTGTTGTTTCGGTACCAAACCCTGATTGGTAGCAGAACTCTACCTAAATTACATTGTTATACCTACTTACGGCTTATTATTATTGTATTTAAAATTTAATAAAAATCATTGAACAAATTACATATACTAGTTTAACCCTAAAATAAACTATATATATATATATATATATATATATATATATATATATATATATATATATATATATATATATATATATATATATATATATATATATATATAAATATATATATATATATATATATATATATATATATATATATATCAAATTGGGGTTTATTTTTATTATTAAAATACATAGAGATTAAAATTAAAAATGAGTGAACAAATTCATTTGATTAGTCTAAATAAGCTAAGTTTATGCCATATTTGCGTTTATTTTTTAATTAGTGTGGTAACTGATTATCGACTATTTCTAGCGATAACCGGGGTCAACAGTTTAACGCGCTCATCTGAGGCACGAGAGTGGTAATACACCACTCCGCCAGACTCCGAGCTGCTACTGAGGTTATCGAGAAAAACCTCGAAAGAACCTCAATAACACCTCTGTCCGACCCGGGTATCGAACCCAGGACTTCATAATCTGAGCCAAATAGGCTACCCCTAGACCACAAGGTAGTCAGATAATGTAAAATTAAGGAAAAATTTAAAATATAACTCTATGTCATCTTCCACTTTTCCATCTTGTCCTGCCGTATTGATCCAGGCCTTTTCCATTACCATTTGCTATTCTGCCAGGTAGTTCGTAAAAGGCAAAAGATTGGCTATACTTGTCACTGTCATCTGGACTACCAGGTGGTAGAGTTCTGCAACGTTAGGCGAGGGTTTTAGTACCAACGCCTTACATATTCCTGTTTGGAGGATAACTTATTGGTAAAGTTATGTATGCCTGACAAATAGCAACGCACCATTAGAATCGTTGGTGTCTATAGACGATAGAAAAATCTTTCTGTAATAAGTCTATAAAAAGATATTTTTTTTATATGCAAACCAAATCAAACCATCTTACTAACATTAATTAATTTAACCCAAAGCGAATTGCCAACGATACGGGTGACAGTGAGACACAAAAGTAGTATCTTCGCTCCAGTATACCCGAAGAGTAGTCAGAAGTACAACCAGTGCACCCACGATTAGCTGAATATAATTAATTATAATGTGATAGATGGCTAGCCTATCGCCAAACGGGCACTAATGTACCAGAAAACTGAAAAGCACAATTTTGAATTTCCTGACCTGGGAATCGAACCCGGGACTACTGACACCGGACCACAGAGACGACAACGATACTAATACATAGTAATGCATATATGAATATGTTATCCTAAACTCTGAAGCCTCTTACTTTTCACATTACTATTATGCTTTTTTAAATTACCCATTTGAAACCAAAATCTTAATAAATTGACGTAACAAGTTACAAAATAGCTTCACTGTTTCTGCTCATTGCACAACGAACAGATAAAAATCCGAAACACGGCACAGACCTCCGTAATCCTTATTAATGCAACCAATTCATCAACCTTAAAAAACGTTACGGGCACAAAAGGCCCCTTTAGAATATAAATAATAAACTAGAAATTATATGCAAATTCACGACCCATAAGTTTCTATAGAAAATAACCCTTTCACGGCTGTAGGGGAGAAAAAATGGTCATAATTTATTCACATTGAAAGATACTGAGGTCACAGGACATTTTAGTGGCATTCAAAATTGTTGTATACGGGTGCTCAGACGTGTTTATAGTGTTTAATCCTGAATTAAGATCTTATATTAAGTGATTTTATAGCGGCTTAGCACCGTAAAGAAAATGGTACGTTTTCTTACTTACATAATACGTTGCCTTCTTACTAGACGAAAACTTTGTTATCAATATGATTCAATTGGTGTTTAATAGGAGTGTGATTTAAGTAGGTAACTGTGCTTGGTTTAAAACAGAAGTATTCTGTGATTAATTTCAGTAAAGGTATAAAAATAAGAAAAAACGTGACGTGTACCGGGGTAACAATAACTCATGAGCATACCAACACCTTTTCATACGACAATTTATTTTGTTTTGTTGTTTAACCAGATTTATTGTTAAATTTATTTTATTTGTTCGTAAAAATGTGTCATTAGAAGTCTGTTAGTATTTTTACTAGTACACATGTTAATCCAAACCGCGATATGAGGCCCTGACGACCTTTATTACAGAATTTTTTGGAAGCTACCTTAGGAACAGACTCCCACAAACAGGTTTTACTAAATAGGTATTTCTTATATTATGTGTATCTATATAATTAAATACCTATTATCAGAGATAAATGTCATATTTTTACATTTTTGGTTATTAAATCTTAATGAAACTCCGTTCTAACGGGTTGTAATGTACTTCAGGCTATGGTTAAGCTAAGTAACTAAACTAATATTATAACGAGGAAAGATTTGATTTTTTATTTGTATCCAGCTTCTAATATGCAATAAACGATACAATATGATTATTATTATTATTATTATTTTCTAATAGAAATTTCATTTTTACTCGTGTTTTTAAAAGATCTATAAAAGTGGAGTTATTTTCATAATTAAAACAAAAATCGCATTTTTTAAGTTAGAACAACTTACGTAGGACCCGTCGAATTTTATTAAAAACTACTTAACCAATGTAAAAAAAATCAGCTATAGAAAGCTACATTATTCAATATTGACATAGGTAAATTTTTAACCCGATTAAGACAAGGGATGTAATGATTTTTGGTCATGGAACGAAGTCGCGAGTAACTGCTATTATTGTATGTAGTGAAACCGGTTGGCAGATATAAATTTAATAAAAAGAATATCCAGTATTTCAGATACTCTGTGCATTGAACCAAATATCAAATATTTCACATTAATTAGTTTTTATGTTTAGGGTAAAAAATTATCTTAGGTATTTTATGCACCCAGTATTATATGTTTATAAAATATTTGATGAACTTTTCATCTTTTTAATGGGTTTACACTGTTGATGTATATAAATTTCATTTATTACCAATTAATTTAAATTTAACTAGCTAAAATCGGACAATTTATTAACTTTTAAAATTATAAGGCCTATCATTGGCATAACAATGTATTCTAACTTTAAAACAATTTCGTTAAAATCGATTGAACCGTTCTTGAGTTAAATAGACATCCAAACAGATAAAAAGTAGTAAAGTTGACGATAGTAGGTACAACTCTGTCATGAAAGCACTGGGAAACGATCAATAATACACAAAATGTTGTTTATTCATCCTAATTTCTTTTGTCGCCTTCAAAGTAGGTATGCTTCTTCAAAAACGATATACTTACGCGAACGAATAATCCAATCATCAAAACGCAAATTAATTTTAATCTGTTAAATATGTTAAATGTTAATCTGAGTTTAACATACTTTTTACAAGCAAATTATCTGTTAAACACAGATTAATTTCTTGTTAAAATTAAATTGCGTTTCAGAAACCAGCCGGACACTTACACGATCCCGGGCAGTGTTGTTTTTATCAAAAAACTAAACAAACACATTTTTGAAGTGCCCGACCGGGGAATAAAACCCGGGACATGTAGTGAACACCGCCACCGGACCACTGAGGTGATTTAATACATGCTTTAACATTGATAGGTTTACGGGCAAGTTTCGGCTTTAATTCGCTTTAGTTTCGCTAGTTTATATGATTGATGTTATTTTAATAACAATATATTATACCTACCTATACGATATGTATTTGTTAGATATGTAAGACGACCTCGCTAAAGAAAACACATCCTGTAAATTAGTTTAAACAATAACATAATGGAAACCGTAACTTGATATATTTATCAACTCATTTCCTATCTATGTAGAGTTGAAATACGTTAGAATCGCGAGATTTTGACATATGTAACGATCTTTTTGTAAGAATTTCGGTCTTAGATACAATAGGATGGGGATGAAAATCGCGTGCGTATTTTTACAACGTGAGGCCGTTATTGTATCAGCTCCGTTATGTTTGCACATGTTTGATCGATTGACAAGTTGGGGGTGGGGTCTCTGTAATGGTATTACCCCCGAATATTATAAAGTGATGGTAGTTCGCTTGAGGCGTATACCTATCCCATTAATATTATAAAGTGAAAAATTGTATGTATGTATGTATGTCTCTTATTTTTTCATGCAAAAAGAGCTGCACAGATTTGGATTAAATTTTATATATATATATATATATATATATATATATATATATATATATATATATATATATATATATATATATATATATATATATATATATATATATATATATATATAGTATACAAGATGAATAATAAATTTATCCAATAAAAAATATTATCTATTAAAAAATAATTGGCAAGGCGGTATCTATGACATAATAAAACCCTAAGAAAACCTCGAAATTGTCTGATAGTGGTGTTAAAACTTAAAACATACGTACAACTTGTCTCTAACTAGCAACTGAGTTTTTTCTCGTAAAAATGTCATAACATTTGTTAACCTCTTCTTTCTCGACCCCGGCATACAACCTGAGCCTTCACAATATTCTCAAATAAACTAAGACTTATTAAATTAATAATTTAGATTTTAGCGATTATGAAAATAAAATAAAAATCTAATAATAACTGAATCAAAATCATGGTTTTAAAAATGTACAAAGTATATTATACCACATGAGTAGATAAGTACTCTTTGGTACATACCTAATATTATGAAGTAAAATTCGAATTTTGAAATCACACCTGACTGTAAATTGAAAATTGCACTCAAATTGCCACATTCTAAATTTAAAAACATTTTATTTCTTTATAGAAGTATGAGATTGTGGCCAGTAGCAACGACGGCCAATTAAGCAAGTTCTATAAAGGCATCTTTTAAATACGAACAACAAAATAAAATTTTACGAGGCAACATCGCTTTTAAGTAAACAGCGTCCGATCCCCCGTTTGGTCATGCTATAATTTAAGTCCGACATTGAAAAACATGGCAGTAGAGTTGTTTCAAACAATTATCTACAAGTTTTTAGTAGGTGCGTGTAGAAATGTGGCAATGTTTAACTTATTTGTCGCCATTAGGACTGTAAAGCATTTTTTCCAATGTTCATCATAAACTGGTATAAAGTCATTAAAGACTAAGATAATGATTTTACTGTCCATAACCACGAAGCTTCCAGAATTGCATTGTTAGGCTTATACATAACATAACATTTTTATAACAGCTAACCGGTAGACTTGTACAGACAGGTAATTAAAACTTTCTGTAAGATAGTTATGGAGGAAATACAACTTTTCAGCTCTCTAAACTTATTACAAACTTAACTTATGCAAAGGTTTATAGCTGTTCTACCATTAAACTCAAGTCTAGCTAATTTATTTTATTATGCAATAAAAAGTTTATACTCCGCTGTGTAAAATAAATATATAAAAACTTGATTGTATATTAATAGTTTATTTATTACAAATATAAATGTTGGTAAATGATATTTTTATCCGACTGCAAAGGATGGGTAATGTTTCTCGCGCATATCTTTTTTTTTGTAATATAAGTTTGCTATAAACAAGCAGATGGCTTGGTTATAGCAATATAAAAAATACAATATAAATTTAGCGTTTTAAAATTGAAATTGAAATTTACCGCAAAAACGTTCTGGGCTGTCATGGCGTCCTATATCATACCGTGGTTTTATCACAGTGTGACGTAGCACTTCAAGGTTTGCATTTACTGTCACGTGTTTTAATGCCTATTTATTCCGAATTTATATCTTAAAAATACTATTAATCGTTATCTTTTAACATATTTTTTTTAGTTTTTGTTATCTCCGTATCATAATTAATCATTAAAAACTGTAATATATTCAATTAATTCTTATTAGAGACAAGCCTAGTATATAAATCCGTTACCATCAATGCTTGTTACTGTCGTGTTCCAGTTTGGTGGGTAAGATACCTTACCCTAACTTACCAGCTGGTAAACTTATACACGTCGCGTTTTAATTTACATGGTTTGTGCTAATCGTGTAACTAGGATATAATAATTAATGACATGCATAAATCTAAGGGCTACGGGTACGGGTTGGAATACTGTTGTATGTAGCGAAAACCACTTACGCTATAATAATGATAATAAAATAAAAAATATATTTATTAGAAGAATATGAGTGTTACAAGTAATAAAAATTAATCAAAGTTACCAGCATATTCTACCAAGTACCTGATGGTGTACAAATATTTGAAAATATTATCATAATGTTCTGTGTACCTAGTTTAAAAACATATTGTTTAAAAATTTCTACATATTTTTTACATTAATTATATTAAATTGAAATTTAAATAAAGACTTTTTTAATTATATCCAAATATTAAAGTACAAAGAGCATGACGGTAGGGCAGCCGATACTATTAGACAAGATTAAACAGAAATGTAAATTATGTACAAATTTTTCAGCTACCTTACCACCAAAACCAGAATATGACAATGTCAAGCTCTGACGCTTTTGTAGTACGACTATTTTAGGCGGTGCGACTGCGGTGAAAGTAAATAGTTACGAATTTAGTACAGCAAAATTTTATTGAAAGTTCATCTCTAAGGGATATGTTTATATAACACTATAGGTTGTTTGTTGTATTTTATTTTGTCAAGCTCATCCATCGATAGTTAGTTTTCTAATAAGAAAAAATCTACTAAGATTATATAATTAATACTGACGCTGTTATTATAGGATATGTAAAATCATATAAAAAACAGTTTTAATAGCTGTTATAAGTTTTAATTTATTATGCTAATATTAAAATTTTTCTGTTCAGTAACATTTTGTCAAATACTTAACAACAAAGACCGCTGCGCCGCCCGCCCTGTTAAATGAGTGGCTAGAGAACAAAAATAAATAAATATTCTGCTATTAAATTATTCGTCTATTAAAAACTGTTGCTCTTTCCCCGCATACGTTCGTTTTTTAATAAAATAATAAATTTCCCTACGATCAGGTAAGTTGAAAACAAACAATTGTTTATAGTCCAAACGATTGGCCAAAGATATGACAATTGTGATTAGTACAGATTAAAAATTAGTTACTGTTGCAAGCACATAATATATACTAGTTACTTTTGTTATAGCTACTAGATGGCAGCTTTGCAAAGTTTCGTTCAGGTTTGGCCGCCTTACCTATTTCTGACACAATAGCGTTAGCGTTTGTCATTTTCACATTTCACTCGAGAGATAGTTCCATGCTCGAGAGGGTTAAGTAGCCGGTAAAATTTATGTGGCGTTAAATCCCCGGACGAATTGAAATCCACTATTGACATCTTTGACGTTTAAGTCTTTTTTCACCTAGAGAGCTATCTGCTTGTTAGATATCCCGTAATATAATAAAAACTCTCGGTGGCTCGTAAACCGAGGGCTCAAGGTTGCCTTGGTGGTTGGAAGGATATGATGGATTAGCCTTATGTAAAGAATTAAGTTTATACATTTTTTTCATGAAACGTGCTTTCCAACTGACTTCAACAAAGATAAGTTTTCTTTTTTTTTTTAAATAATAACCTCTTAATTCTGTAATTTGTAAATAAATTTAAAAACACTATTTGGCCGCCTCTGGGAAGACATGTTTCTAAATGGGTCTATTTCTATCAAAATCCAGTTCAGATAAGGTTGAATTTGCAAAACACTTAAAAACATTTATAATATAGAACCTTTGATATTTCTTAAAGGGCGGCATAATAGAGATCTCGTGCTAGTTGTTACCCACGATTTCATTAACATGGCCCAAATGCATTACTTCATTTTACTTATTCAGTTAAAAAAATATTGTTACTGAATACTGAAATTTCCTGTAGACGAAAGAATTTTTAAAACCAGTGAGTTAATTTTTCGGTTTATATTGTACTAGTTGTTGCCCGCGACTTCGTCCGCGCGAACTTCGTTTACTCCGCACAGCTCATCCCCCGTAGGTGATAGCGTGATATTATGAAGCCTATATGTTGACCCGACCTTTAAGTAATATTCATGCAAATATTTGAAATAAATCCATGCTGTACCTTTTGAGTTTACCCCGGACATACATAAAGACAAACAGACAAACAAACAAAAATTCTAAAAACTATATTTTTAGCTTCGATATCGATTGCAGATCACACCCTAAGTACTCTTTTAAAAAAATATTCAATGTACAGTTTTGACTTTTCTACGATTTTATTATATGTATATATTTACTATTAGTTTTGATCGCGTAACTGGCTTCGTGTAGAGTTCCTAAATAAAAAAAAATAAAAGGACAAAATTATGTAAAATAAACTTAAACATAGACTTTGATCATTTTAATTAAATTCAAACTTTGAAGAAGTTTCCACATGTATTGATAATATTGAAGCTATCGGAAAGCAGCCAAAATTGTACAAAGGAGTTGGGCCTATCGATTTGTCCTGAACCCTATTTATATAACGTGTGATGCACAGCGTATATGATTGTCGGAGGGTCGAGGTAAGAGGGTGCCTAAACTATTACAATCACGTATATTGGCTCTATGTATATAAAACGTTTGATGATAAATACGTACGTTCCATTTTTGAATATCAAATTATTAAATTGTTCTGATTTCAAACAAATATTAAATTAAAAATTATCGTTCGTAGTATTTCACATCTATAAAATAAATAATTTTAATCACTACTTTTGATTGGGTTATGTAGGCTTAAACATGTTGCATAATCCTATATTTCAAATGAACTATTCTTGTGTAATTGTAATTAGTTTCTCCGAAAGGACTCTAATAATTTGATGAAACTTTGTATTTATATAGTATTTTCTATCAAAATCGAACAAGGTGAGTGCCTTCTCCTTGATAATCCATTACCACACGAAAAAATATCATCCGAGCGAAGTTTTATCGCCCAACTAGTGTTTTATAAATTTGAGTATTTTTAATAATCATAATATATTCAAAAACCTTTTTTTATACCATAAGTAACAAACAAGCAGATAGCTCAGAAGAGAGACACCCATCGCCTATAGACATCAAAGATGTTAATGGTACGTTGCTATTCATGAGGCGGGATGGTAATACCTACTACATGCATAAGTTTACCGGCTATCTTATTCTCTAAACTCACGAAAGTGACACTCACGGCTGGTTTACGAAACCCAAAATTAATTTTAACAAGCAATCAATCTGTGTTAAACAGATCATTTGTTTGTAAAAATTGTGTTAAACATAGATTAATTGCTTGTTGAAATTGGTTAACGTTTAGGAAAGCGGCCGTCCATTTTAGAACTCTACTACCTAGTGACCATTAGCACAGTATACTGGAGACTAACAGTAGTCAATCTACATACATGTGATATTCGGGCAACGCACACATAGACACCTTTCACGGACGCGATATCTCGGAATGTTTCGGGACAGTTTGTACCGCACCAGTCCGAGATATCGCGTCCGTGAGAGGTGCCTAAATATGCTGTGCTCGAATATTACTTGTATGTAACATTGACTTCTGTTAGTTTCTAAGTATTCTGTGCCACTAGGTAGTACAGTACGCTTTTTACATACTGCGTAACAGAATAGAAGTTAGCTGTTGGTCTATTCTTCAAAGAAGGCCTTGGCCAATGCAAGGAAAAATATAAATAGAAGTGATATATTGACCATTGACTAGGTTCCTAAAATGTTTCTAATTATTTTTATATTATAGCACTCACTCCGTGCTTGGAAAAATTAAAAGTTTAGGAAATACTTGTTGTTATTTTAAATACATCGAAATTACAAATATTTTATCGGCACGCTTATGGCTACTACATTGAATACTTAAAATGAAAACTATTCTACGTAAATGGGGCGCCTTTACTGTGAAATCAATTTTTACTACATTTCTCTATACTGTGACCGTTGTTGGTCGCCTGACATGCAATTTGTGCATAAATTAATTACTTACACTTCACTTATATATCCACAAAAATACTAAATTATAAAAATATTAGTTTTTCACGCTTTCGTTATTAGATTGTTTTTAATTTTCCACAGTTTAACCTTACTGTGTAATTAAAATTATCAGTTCATCGGCATGATGCTTATATGGATTATTATAATAATCCATATAAGATAAAGTTAATATTAATAATTTAAACGTCGTAATACTGCAATCAACTTCTAACCTCCTGTATCTGAAACAGATCTTTACCAAATTCATAAGAGACCAAACGGGAATATACCCTCTAAAATAGAAACGAGTTTCTCAAAACAGTATAGTAACGTTATTAGAACTGAAGAGAGAGATGGAGTTTTAAAGAATGTATCGGTGTGAAATCAAAAAGTTTATAAGGCAAATATAGGTGGACCAATCGTTCGAAAGTTAACCACTCTAAAACGAGCACATTTATTGCTTGTGATATGGGTGTTAGTTAACAATATTATGAATTTTGATAAAAAAAAAATCTTCACGCCCATATCTCCGAAGGGGTAAGCAGAGGTACAACAAGTGCACCCACGATTAGCCGAAGATACTTGGTCCCGCAAATGTGATAGGTGGCAAGCCTATCGCTAACCGGGCACTTTCCAATCCCGGGCAACTTTATGTTTCTCAGAAAACTGAAAAATTTTGATTCTGGGCATAATTTATTCCTATTAGGGAATTTTAAGTATAAGTCGAGTTTTTTAAGGGTAATCCATAAAAAAGATAAATATTTTCTTATTTTTATTTTATTAGATATAACATAGATATATAGACACTTTTTTTTGGGGTTCCGAAATAAACTAGCAACCCTTATAGTTTCGTTATGTCAGTCCGTCCGCACGATTGCTCAAAGAGGTGGTAGACTTTTGTATTGTCTCGCCCGATATAATACCACTGCCTTACCTACTTCTGCTGAATCTCTGCCGGCAGCATACGTACTGCATATTCTAAGAAAATTGTTCTTTTTGTTAATTTTTGTGATTACCTTGCTCGTAATTACTTAGACTGCTACATTGTCGTTAGGATATTATACATTGTCTATACGTCATCATATTCTTACTTTCTCAAAAAATTTCAAACTGCGAATATGGCGAGTAAAACAGCGCAATAGAGGATCTCTTCAAATTCTCTTCTCTCTGTTTAACGGCAACTCTCAATAACGCCATAAAATGCACAGTTCCTTAAGAGAAGTTTATTATACCGCCTTGTGTTCTACTGATTAACGTGTTTTATAATGTTAAAAACTTTTAAAGGAAAGAATATTTAAGGTCATGTATAGTACTATTAATTTATTATTTTATTTATTTTGTATCATAAGATAGCAAACAAGCTAATGGCTCTCCTGATGGAAGGGAAAACTATCGCCTATAGACACCAGAGATGTTAATTGTGTGTTGCTATCCGTTTGAAATAGATGGAATGCCAAATTCATAAGTTAGCCGACTATATCTTCCAAACCCGAAAACAGTGGCGACAAGGACAGATATTATGTTAAAATACATTTGTACTCTGTCACAACTCTATGTTTATATTTTTTTGTAAAACAGTAATATAAAAAGTATAATAAGTAGAAAATGCACTTGTATTTTATCATAGTGACAAGTGGAGTTTCACCAAGTGCCGACGACAAAAAGTATATAATATATGACAAGCACAGCCGCTATTGCGGCAAAAACAAATACGGCGGTGGTACCAAAATACGAGCTACACGTTGTAGAACTCTGCCCCCGTCGCAATAGCGTCAATGCTTGTCATTGTCGTATTCCGGTTTGGAGTGTAAGACCGGTAGACTTATGCACGTGGCATTGCCATTCCACCACACGGATAGCAACGCAAATTGAACATCTTTGGTGTCTATAGGCGATGGTTTCTTATTCCATCAAGAGTGTCATGTGCTTGTTTGTTATCTAATGATATAAAGTAGTTAGTAGTCACGATATTAGTTTAGAGGTCTTTTCTAGCATTTTACGAGATCCCTAGTTGTCATGCAGTTGATATATTCTTCTAAAAGGGGCCCGGTTGAACACGAGGATATGTACATAAATTGTTAGATATTGTTGTAAAGAATGGGCAATAACGGAGGTATAAGCTTTACTTCCTGTGTTGTTCAGAGCCTCTTATGAAGACTATGTCTCCCTACCAGACAGTTCGTAAAAGGTGGTGAATTAACAAATGCATATCTATCGTAACATCTACTAGGTAACAGAGTTCCTCAATGAGTGGTTTGCTACCTATGGTTCGTCTATTCTTACTTATTTGTGTCAGGGCTCAAGTCGCAAGGTATCCGGTAAATTTATAAATGTGATTATCGCAACATCTAACATCTTTGGTGTTCTACAGGTGATGGTTATTATTATTTCCATTAGGGGAACCGTCTGTATGTTTGTAGGTATCGCAGGATACGCGATATAAAACAACTCAAAAGTAACTTGGTTGAGTTCTCTTCAGAAACTTTGAGAATTCGAAAGACTTGCGATCGTCTTCAGATTAAAATTCGACCAGTATCATCTATGTCAAATGAATGTAGTATGTGCAATGTTTGTGTTGAATAATTTACTGTATTTCTAATGCATATTATTTAAACACACTGGATATCTGCAGTCATCTGCAATGTAAACCTTGAATGTGCTACAAATCTTACTCCACCTTCGCACAATTGTCATAAAACGGGTTACAAACTTTTTGCTTCACGTATTAATAATATATTTTTATATTATCCATTATGTATTATCGTTATACGGTGTATTATATAGACCCTGTCCGAAAAGTTATTGTTTGGGAGTAAAATGGTAGTATAATTATAAGAATATAATAAGTTATTTTAATGACATCTTTTAATTTAATCTATCTGATTCTAATTTATTTGATTACATTTCTCTAATTACAAAAATTATAAACAATATTTTAAATATTGCTGTGGCGACAAAAAATGTCGACCATAAATTTTTTTGAAGATGTAGCCGCCTGCCATTCGTGCGAGGTCGTTGCCTTGACGTGATGTACAATTTAAAACATTCCATAAATTTTAAGGAGATCGAGGAGTAAGTAGGAGAAGATTTAAATTTCATTATAGATATTTTGTCTACCTCGTGGTCTATGGGATAGCCTATTCAACTCAGATAATAAGGTTCCGAGTTCGATCTCGTGGTAGGACAAAAGTGTCATTGAGATTTTTTTGAGGTTTTTATCAAAAATCCAAAATCTCAGTAGAAGCTTGGAGTCTGTCAGGTGATGTGTTACTACTCCCGTGCCTCGTGGTGAGCACGAAAGACGGAGATCCCGGGTATCGCTAGAAATATTCTACAATCGTTATCAGCAAATTCAATTCAAAATTTAATTACACATTTAAAATTGATATTGTGAATACTTAAATGTATATGGTAACATTATAAGATTAATATTCACGTCACGCCCATATCCCCGAGAAGACAGGCCGGGATGCGGCTAGATCGTCCAACGGTATTGAGTTTGAGTCCCATAATTTGTATATTAGTATTATATCACTTCCAGACAAGTTAAGTTTTCCAAAAAAAGCTGAAAAAGCTAAAACTGAAAAAAATTCCCTACCCGGGATTTGAACCCAGGATCTTATGCGTTTAAATCTATTATCAATTTTTTTAAATATTTGAAGGTTTGACAATTTTAGAGACACTACCTAATCAGAACATCAGTACATACCAAAATTGGTATAGCTCATGGATAAGCCTTTCAAGACAATTTCTTAGTTGAGCAACGTAGTTTTCAATTACATACAGAAATATAGAGTTATACTACATAACAATGAAATGAAATCAAGGTATTTTTAAACCTTGTCATCTCATTCGGTACGATAAAACAGTACAACATGCTTTATTCCTATTTTTTCACAATATAATATAACCTACAAATGTATGAAATTTTTGCCAGTAATAGAAGCGTTTTACGCGCTATATATGCACGGCGACAAGTTTCTTTGGTCCTTATTCATATGGTCTGTGGTATCGCTAGACCTTTGAGCAAAAACATTTTTTTGACATCAGACATAATTTTTGAATGTAAATTTACTAGTGTACCTTTATTATTTTTTTTAACGTAATATTATGTAACATTTGTAATTTTTGTATTTCACATTTATGACAAAATACATATTTTCCTCTATTTTTGTGTATTGTTGTGTCTCTGTTTATAAAAATAAACAGCTAATTTTGAATTTAAGGAAAAAGCAATTACATAAAATTACTTCTAATAGCCTATATTACTAAAATATAATTTTTGCTTTAAAGAAAAAAACATGTTTCATAAATTAAATGATTTTTTCTTATTAATTATATTATATGTACCTATGTTTTATATTTTTATTGCTTGTATGTGTCAGTTATTATCGAATGCACTAAAAAGTTGCTGTTAGAGATAACTAAAACGAATTAAAATGCTTAATATTTAAAAGGTCATTTACAAATATAGCTTATAATTAATAGTACTAAATAAAATTAAATCTGTGCTTACCTCTTCTTAAGCCCGTAGAAATGAAGAAATAAGTTAAACGCGGCGCGAATTTATTATTAAAAACACAAAAGAATATTAAATTCAGAAAAAGAACGTCTTCAAACATTCATATCAAAGCACAGATAAAAAAGAAAAATAAAATTCAAATTTGGAAACCGGAGACGAGTCCCGAAGGAAATTCGAGAAAATCGTCGTCTCCAAGCGACGTATAGCGAGCGAATGTCCCGCTTAAACTACGCTACAATTTCCTTCGCGAAAACCAAATCAACTGCGCTATAGGTATAGAGAAGGGTGGTTTTTCCTTCGAATTTCATAAGTATCTACCTTTCTTTATATCTGAGCTACGAGACGAGAACTACGCTCACCCCTTGAGAATACGTCGTGAGACTTGATCGCGGTTCAACAATGCTGGTAGACTATTTAACATACAAAACATTCAGAAAATTCAACTTTATTTTTATATATATACGAATGATATTTCTACTTTGTCTCTGTTTCAGTTAAGGCGTTTTATGTGAAACATATTTCTAGTAAGGCAACGGTAACATAGATAAAATGTATTGGGTGGTGAACAGTAATATATTTATGTATGTAGATTCGTGTAGGTTCGAGAGTAAGGAATGGTGTGGGCTTCATTCCACATGACTATAGCTTCGCTTTTATGTTCCAGTATAAAATGGAAAAAGGGTATTGCGTGATAAAATGTGAATTTTGATATGTAAATTGGATATGCCGAACAATTTGTCATAAAATGTAACATTATAACCAATATCTACGCAGTAACCTTTCTAAAGCCTTGCTTTGTGTTAAGAACGTTTACTGAAGTATATTTTCGATTAAAACGATCAAACCGTGAATATATAATACGTAGCAAATTAACGTGATGGGGTTCAATAGAATTAATGAGTTGAAAATTATAAGCCAGCGAACGTGATAATTTTTACACCCCAAATGGGTATTAGTGTGTGAAATAACGGTAAAACAGATTACATGGGCAAATGATTTTGGAGATCGGAAAATTCAGTTCAAAGTGACACCTAATTGTAAGGATGTTTACAGGGTGGAAGGCTGAACGCGTAATGGGACCTAACATGACACATTTAAAATAAACGAGTAATAAGTACGAAATGATTCCACAAGCAACAAGTTCCATTCATTCACGGGCAAGGGAGAAAGCAAACCAATTAGAAAGGGAAAGAGAGGAATTTAAAAAGTGAACGCTCGGAAAGTTAGGCGGGAAAGCTCCGTGCTAATAACCTGTTGCTTCCGCAGTTAAATTAAATACGAGAGCTTGAATCCGCGTCCCTAATATATCGATTGTCGATGAAATAAAATAAATTTTAAAGAGAATTATATAATTATCTCCTTATACTAGTGGTCCACCCGAAATTGTAGGTAAACTGGCGATGGCATAGTTTTAACATCAGGTTTTTGGACCTACTCTTAAAATCTCAATATCTCGAAAAATCTGTGGGCGATTTGGCTCATGTTTTATTTTAAAAATGATTTTTATCTCATTAATTTGCCTACCAAATTTTACGAAATTACGATCAAAATAATTGACCTGTCGCCGAATAATCATTTATACATATATATGTACATTGCCCATGCAAATGCTGCACTGTGAAAACTTCACTCTTTTCATGAGCTAGTTTAGTTAAGTAGAAATTAATTCTTATTTAAAGAACGTAATAAGTATATGTAAATTGAAATAAATAAATATGGATTTCGTAAGACATACTTAAAATAACCAACCGTCATTAAATATCCCTATCAGGAAAATAATCCATCGAATAATCGCGAAAGATCCCATTAATTCTAAATAATTCGTTTAAATATCTCTATTCACCGTGATTCGTTGACTTGTTGATCTTTCCAATCGCAATTAATCGTTATCGTCACATTTACTAATAGAAAATAGTTATATTAAGCACGGATATAATATTAGTAAAATTTGGAATTAAAGTATAACATTATACTAAATAAATGCATAAACATTCACCATCTTAATATCTGTGAGTGCTCGAGAGTGTGATTCATAAGCTTTTTTAATTATAATAATCACTGTGTTGAATTCATTTCCAGTTTTTCCCCAACAAGTTTAACTTAGGAACCCTTAAAAAATAGAAAAGGCTTTTTATATCATAAAGTAGCAAACAAACAGATGGGTCTCCTGATGAAGAGTCAACCATCGCTTTTTTTGCTTTGTTGTAAATTTGATGTTCTAGCTGTCTACGTGCGTTCTTTTTGTGATCGTTTATCGTCAAGTGAGCCTTTGAGTTTGCTTACTCTCCTATGAAAAAAAAAACATTTTAGTGAAATAGACAAAAACAATTCTTTCAGGTTCTTTTGTCATACTTTTTCTATTTATACCTTTACCTAGATGTTTTACACTTTAAAAACAAAACAACTGCACGCCCTGTAACGGCACGGCCTGATACGTCGCCCTTTTGTCATACGTTGTAATCATTTCGACTATAAAAAAATATTATGAGTCGTTTTGGTCAGAATTTCAATATGCGTTTAATCTCTTACTTTACACATTTAATTCTGTTTTCTAACGTATGACACCTTTAATACACATACATACATAATTTTGTGAATTCACAACACCTACAACAAATTGAACACAGACTTTCTAAATAAAAATGTAATAAGGCTTTATCAAAAGGTAGTTTCAACTATCATTCTAGCCCCTTTCTAATATTGATGTCATATCCGCGATACAAGTCTATCCCTAAAATTGCAGACATTTATCATATACGATTTATAAGGCACCTTCATCCGTCCCCTTACAACTTCGAGTGTTATCGTGAAATATCGATAATGTAAAATGCTGACGTAGCACCCCTACACATATTTCTTGGCATAGAGAGCGAGAGAAATAGAATAACAAAGAAATTATTAGTAAGAATGAGAAAGAAAACAGCATCGCGACGAGATAAGTGTTCTAATTTATACTCAAATTGCGAACGTCGTCACGAGAACCACGTGCTAAATAGTGCTTCAGTATTAAAAAGACCTACGTGTACTTATTTATTTACAACTTTAATACCTATTGCTATGAAATTTAAGTTTTAAAGTTGAATTCGCTTGAATCGAAATTAGAGGACCTTTTAAATTATCGTGCTTGGAAACGTAGTTCAAAGCACGTTTTTGAAGTAGCACGAAATTCATTTTTGTGGCTTTGTCTTAAAGTCAAAATTCTCATAGCAAGAAAGTTTGCAAATTAATACATCTGATTTTAAAAGAAAGCTTTTGCATACTAACTAGGGCCGTGTCAAGGTTAAATTGCTGTAGGTATTTTATTAGCGACTCGGTTAGTAGGTTAAATGATTTGCTTAGGGGTTGTTGAATTTTAGACCGCTTTGAAATTTGCATTTGTTTATCATCAGCATGTGAATTAATAAATACTACCACGCGTTTTCTTTTACGGTGGGCAAAGTGGTTAGATATTCCCATTTGGTGAATACGGATTTATGGAGAACGCGGCACGATTTCGGATCACACATAATTATCCCATTTCAACGGTTTATCAAATGGCGAGATTGTTATAATCCCCTATCATCACATTTAAAAAAAGGTGTCTTCACATTCGTATTCCTGAGGTTTTATGCACTGGTACAACAAATGCACCCACGATTAGCCGAAGGTACTTAGTCCTACAATTTGACATCCGATAGCCGATATGCTATAATGTGATAGGTGTATAATGTGATATATTGTATATTACCGGCTATTGGGCACTTATACAATCCAGGGCAACGTTGTTTTAATCTGATAACAGAAAAACACATTTTTTTGTTACCCTCCCCGGGACTCAAACCTACACGGATGTGATAAAAACCGACATTGGAATACTAGACCACAGAGACGATTAAACACATTTTTAAAATTTTACAATTATCAAATATTATTTGCATTTTGCATTAATCTGAGAACGATAATTTTGCTCCGTGTTGGCACAGATTATCTACTAATTAGTTACTTCGTAAACGAACGAATCATCGTCGTCAACGAATCATGGTTTTGGTTAGAGACCCCTTTGAAGAATAGATCATCTGTCATTTTGCTAGGCAGTTCGTAAAAGGAGAATAATTGGTTAAACTTGTCACTACAATCGTGGCTATTAGATGTTAGATTTCTGTTACGTCTTGCCCGCGTTTTTGGTACCCTGCCGCAATAGTGTCAGTGTTTGTCGTTGTCGTATTCCACTTTGGTGGATAAGGTAACTGGTAAATTTATGCATGTGGCATAGCCATCCCTCAACATGGATAACATCGCACCATTAACATTTTTGGTATCTACAGGCGATGGTTTTTCATACCACGAGGAAAGCCATTTGCTCGTATGCCTCGGCCAAGTTCGAGTCGGACTCGCGCACGAAGTGTTCCGTGCCATAATCTCTAAGAAACGGCAAAAATAACGTTTGTTGTATGGGAGTCCGCCTTAAGTATTTTATTTTAATTTAATTATTATATGAGTATTTTATTTATTTTTATATTAATAATAAGTATTTTATTTTAATTTAATTATTTAATTTTAAAGTGAATATTTTACAACATACTGTGTGATATTTTTACCAGTTGTCGTTATAAAGATCAAGAAAATAATCTGTAAGCGGTTGACCTATCAGGCCATCATCCCTGAAACTTCCCGTTAAATTGAGATATTTTAAGCTCTAATAAGTAAAAACCATGTTTTGTTAAAATAATAATATATTTGTAATGAGACAAAAATGTATATTTTCAAAATAATGATCGATTTTGATCTTTTGAATGGCGTTCAAAGCAACTTTTAAGCTCTAAATTATTTTATTTAGGTACAAAATCAATAGGATAAAAAAATTTCGAAGGAATGTCAAAAAAACTTTTTTTTTAAATTTGCATCATTGACAAATCTCGAACGAATCAAACGATTTTAATCCGATTTACGGTATTTGGCGCAGTTTTTTATGTAGAAAAGCTGACTAGATTTTAAATAAATCGGTGTATTAGCCTGAAAGTTATTTTAAAAATATGAAGTAAGCTTGATGTAAAAAACAACGTAGTTTTGTTATTTCAAAAGCTGTAACTTTTGAAAATTTAATTCGATTTTAATGTTTGAAAAGGCATTCTATGTAGTTTTTTTTAGTAATAAAATATTGTCGAAGATTAAAAAATAACTGGTTGAAAATTTTGAAGATCTTGATCTTGATTTTAGAAAATCGGGGTAAAATCAGTAACTTCTTTATCTACATATGTAGCCGGAAGTTAAAAATTTCAAAAAAATCACGTTTGTTGTATGGGAGCCCTCCTCAAATATATTTTTTTACATCATCATATCAGATAGCAAACAAGAAGATGGGTCTCCTGAAGAAGATGAGTCATTTCATACTCAACCATTTGCTAGGATTTTTGTCAGCTTAACGCGTTCCACACAGCGCCTGCATAACGAACGAAACCATTTTTTGATATACTAGGTGGTAGAGTTCTGCATCGGCTCGACCGGGTCTGGTACCACCGCCTTATCTATTCCTGCCGCAATAGCGTCCATGGTGGTCACTGTCGTGTTCCGGTTTGGAGGGTAAGGTAGCCGGTAAACTTATGCATGTGGCATTAGACCTTATATTAACATCTTTGGTGTCTATAGGCGATGGTTGACTCTTTCCATCAGGAGACCCATCTGCTTGTTTGATATAAAAAAATATAATACGAGCAAGATAGTAAACAAGCAGATGGGTATCCTGTTGTCGTCCAATCGCACGTTGCTATCTCGTGGCTACGTCTAATATCACATATATAAGTTTACCGGCTACCTTACCCTCCAAACCGGAACACGACAAGGATAAGCACTGACGCTATAAATATATTTCTTTTAATCTGTTTTTATTTTATTTTGTAGCAGCAACAGAAATACATAATCTGTGAAGATTTTTAACTGTCTAACTATCATCGTTCATGAAATACATCCTGTTGACAGACGGATCGACAGAAAGTAGACAATCAGATAGACAGCGAAATCTTAGTAAAAGAGTCCCATTCTACCCAATGGGTACGAAAGTCTAAAAAAGATAAGTGTTCTCCAAGGACAGGAGTTTTGTTCTACGTAATCTATACACATATAATAAAATCGTAGGAAAGTCAAAACTGTACATTGAATATTTTTTTTAAAAAATACTTGGGGCGTGATCTACAATCGATATCAAAGTAAAAAAAATAGTTTTTAGAATTTTTGTTTGTTTGTTTGTTTGTCTGTATATGTCCGGGGTAAACTCAAAAAGTACTGCATGGATTTACTTCAAATTTTGCATGAATATTACTTATAGATCGGGTCAACATATAGGCTACATATAATCACGCTATCACCTACAGGGGTGGAGCAGTGCGGAGTAAACGAAGCCCGCGCGGACGAAGTCGCAGGCAACAGCTAGTATTTAATAGTCACCGAACCGCTAAGATTACCCAGTAAATTATAATTTTGCACTTTTTCACTTTGTACAGTGATAAAATTTAACGAATTTGTAGAATTCGTGTGTTAATATAATTATCAATAAAAATAATGACTTGCGTTTTTTTGGATTTGGGATGATAATTAAGTTTTTTTATACGATAAAAACGGTGCACAAAACCAATATAACAGTTTTGTATGATCTGGGAATCGAACCATATCATTGACTACTAAACACGTAAACCATTGTATTAATAAAGCAATGTGTGTAAATGGAATGTATTAAATGTTAGCTTTCATAAGTTTTTTTATTATCGATAGGAAAGCGCTTGACCACGATCTCGCCTGATGGTAAGCTAAGATGCGGCCTAAGATGGAATGCGTTTCCCTAGAAGGTACCTGTTCACTCTTCTCTTGAAGATGAAAGTTAAATCTGGTTAGAGTACTTCTTAATCTAATGACAGGTGTAGGCATGGAAAATGGGTCAATGGGTAGTCAGTACAATCGACAGAAAAAATCACAAAGCAAAGAAAAAATTTGCCATATTGAACCATTCGATACGTGGCTTAATTGAATAGAGCGTGCGGCCAAAGACAAGGTCGCAGGTTCCAATCCCGTTGTGTCAACTTTTTTTTGTTCAGGTTTTAAGATTTTCCTTAGCACAGGCTGAGTGCTATACAAATATATAATGTAAATACATGACACATTTAATTAATATTTCATTATAAGTTAGCCATCAGTCAAGTATATTAAGCCCTGACATGCATACATATACATAGACACAGACACATACATGCATACCTACATACATATACATACATATTACATACATACATAATATAGTATACATACCTACATTTGGGTGTCTATAGACGACGGGCGTAATTTATTAATTAGGTACTTGCCATCGTCAGCACTTGGTGAAACTGCACCATTAGATGTTTCAGACTAACTTTTTTTTTATACCATAAGGTAGCAAACAAGCAGATGGCTCTCCTGATGGAAAGAGTCAACCATCGCCTATAGACACCAAAGAAGTTAATGGTGCATTGCTATCGTGTGACGAGGTCTAATACCACATGCATAGGTTTACCGGTTACCTTACCCTCCAAACCGGAACACGACAGCGACAAGCATTTACGCTATTGCGGCAGGAATAGGTAAGGCGGTGGTACCAGACCAGGGCGCGACAATGCAGAACCCTACCACCTAGTAACTATTGCCCGTAAGTTCGTTCGCATGAACCAATACAATACTTCCTTTTGCTTAGCCAGGTAAAAAGTAGGCCATGTTAAATTGGAATAAAGTTGTTTTCCATAGGTGAAAGATAGTAATTATTATTAATTGTAAAAAAAAATATTTATTTTGACCACGTGATTTGGCGCGGCTTATGTCAATCACATACACTTTTTTCTGTTCTATCATCGTTATCGTTTTTATATGGTTACTTTGTCTAAGCCCCCATGCATGGCTTAAGCCAATTTATAGAAAAGAAATATAAAAAATACAAATTATTGTTTTGTAGCGATAAAGATGGTTCAGAAAAGAGGGATTGGTCTTTTTCAAGGAAAGTGTGATTATGTTTACTTTTCTTTAAAGTAGCTTACTTTCCAACTTAACTTTTTACAAAACAATGCCATAATAATATGTTGTTATCAATATTTTATATAAATCTTATACTGTACAAAACGGTGCTATGGACAACATTATGTCTTTCCATCGAGTTTTTCCAATTGTAGATAACAATGCTAAAAGTTAATTTCAGTTTTATTTTACTCATATGTACAAAACAATGTTAATGACAACACGTTTTTTTACCCGCCGCTACAAAACAGTACAAAAAGTAATACCTAGTTTCTTACCCGACTGTACAAAACATTTCGTAACGTAATATAAGATTTTTAACTGTTTGTAAATTTTTTTCGAAATAAAATTAAGCTGTTAGTCCGCATGACTATTACTGCGAAACTGGGCTTTTTGGGCGAGCAGAGTGCTCAGACAGTATAAGTTTGGTGGGCTTAAATCCGGCCGTAAAGGTTTCTCCTGTAAAACCAAACCTCGATTTAGACCCGTATCTTGACGTTAAGTGGGAGAGAAAGTAGCATCAGGGTTAAAGCTCGTTATTAACAATTGACCAAGTTTTCGGTTTTTAGTGGGCTAAAACAGTGGGCCACGTCGGCCGTCCGCGTCGCTGCAGCATATGTGTGTTTGTGTGTGTGTGTGTGTGTGTGTGTGTGTGTGTGTGTGTGTGTATATGTGTGTGTGTGTGTGTGTGAATTGTTTAAAATGTGATGGTATCGGATAGGACTATGATTGTAGTACCAATTTTAATTTTTAACCCGAGTCTACGCATACATGCATGTGTTAATATTTTCCCCATAATCGAATGGATCCTCTTTAGAATATAGATCATCTGTTATTCTGCCAGGCAGTTCGTAATAGGCTAAAGGCTTATCGTGTTACTCCTATCGTGACGACTAGATGGTACAATTCCGCAACGTCTCGACTGGGCGGAATACCACCGCCTTACTTATTCCTGTCGCAATGGTATCGATGCTTGTCACCGTCGTATTCTAGTTTAGAGGGTAAGGCAGCTGGTAAACTTACGGCATTATCAACCAGTCACCTGATGTTGGTGGCGGTGGTAATGTCTTTCAGGAGAGCCATCTGCTTGTTTGCTATTTTATGATTTAAAGAAATATGTATTCACCCTCGTCCATCACACTTTCTACAAAGTATGTAGCAAAACCAAACGCATCAATTATAGTTTCATTTCACTCAGGTCGCTTATTAAATTGCCTAACAGCGCAAGTGCCAGATCTATTTGTTGCCTATGTCCAGATCAACTTTGAGGTTTGAAATCCTCCTACTCTTTATCCTCTTCTTCTATAAAAAATGACAATATTTGTAAACTAATCTCACACTTTACTTATGGCGCTATTAAGGCAATAATCCCGAACGGGCATAGGCCAAAATAATTTTATTTAAGAGCAATACAATTTGTACTCTGAAAACCACAAATTTATACGAGAAAAGGGATTTCGTTATCCTCATAAGAATATTGAATGTTTCTATAATCCAGTAAGATTTTACAGTACGGTAAATAATAATTTTGCCTACATCCACATGCGATCGGTTGCTGCATATTGTCGTCTAACAAGCAACCCTACACATCTCGATGGGGGAGCACTATATTTGCGCTATACAAGCAGAAGGACGCTTACGAAAATTTTATCCTTATTTTTTTCGTGCTCTTTTACTTATTACTTAAATTGTAAAAGTTATGATTACTTGTTATTAAAATATTATTTGTTTATTTTTTAACACATTTATTTGTATTACAACATTTTTTTAATTTGCACATGTTTCTATTTTAAACTAGAGAAGCAAATACATCTTTGATACGTAAGTAGTAGGTACCTTTTTATAAAAATGGCAATTATTTTTTTTTTCTTGAATAAAATTATTGAAAAAATTTAAGTTATACTAAACGTATAAAAATAATATTATAATTTAAAACAAAGAATGTGGACATATGAATTATTTTTTTTTAATTAATTAGTTAAATATCATTTAAGATTTATATTTCATAATGAATAAAAATACTGAATTCACTAAATATAAGCATTCAATTATATATATGTATATTTGGACAACATTAATTTATTTTAGAATAATACCCAATCACAATGTACGTTTACCAATTTTCAGTTGTTTCTCTTTACGTAACAAGCGTACAGCCTGTCAAAACGAATGGGAAATATGCGAGAAAGAGTGACTGGATAACAAGCACGCACACATATAACACATGGGGTCGGCGGCCATCTTGAAAACCATTCACTATCGGAAAATTTAGTTTAGCTTCTAAGGAATTGGAAATAAATAAAACACGTCTATGTGGCTTACGTGCACACTTTGACGATGGTCGGTCGTCGAACGTCATCATCCAATTAAAAATGTTTTTCTATTGCACTTAACTTGTGATTGATATAGTGGGGAGAATATGTTTTGTATGATTTATTGCAGGAATTTTTAAACTACTAATAATAGTATTTCAAGGCGCAAGTATTATATCTAAGAAATAGTTAACCCTTTTTATTCCAAATTCATTATTTGAACTGAATTCTTTTGTGACGTCGTCAGAAAGCCATTCTAAATTTACTAATGACATTAAATTTCACCCCCTTTTTTAAGGATATGGGGCAGATTACCAAAAAAAATGACGCACGATTTTTTTGTTAGTCACAAATACCAATTTTTAGCTTTTATCTTGAAAATTGCGGAATGCTCCATACCAACTTCCACCCCCCATCAAAATGAGGCTTCCAGCGACTGGGAGCGCATTAACTGGAACCGCGGTCCCAGTTGCCGGATTGATTTAATTTTAATATTTTTCTTCCGGCGACTCGGACCACGCATAAATTAATTTAAAAATCTATTGTTCAATTAAAAACAGTGTAGTCAAGCGAAAAATGTTTAACGTAAGATAAAAAAAAACTCTTTGATTCATAAATATCATTTAATTATTTTATATAACTTCAATAAAAGCAAATTTTTTATTATTTGGTGTTAAATACGTAAATCATGCTAAAATATTTAACAATTTCAAACAATTAACAATAACTAAATAGTTCAATCGCCCCGATGGTCGAGTAGTTAGTGATCCTGAATGCGCAATCGACGGATTTTTATATTGATCCTGACTACGCAATCGACGGATTTTTATATTGACGGCGCATTTAAAATCTGTATTAAGTTATTCTGTCAACTCCATACCATACATGCAGGTGTGGGAAGTACTGAAGAATACGTAAATGTTGTTCCAATAGCTTATACACTTCTGCCCGATAAGAAGACATCTATGTACGTGCTGCTTTTTTAACTCATCAAAAGTCAGATACCTGAATGGGAACCGACTGTAATGACGATGGACTTCGAAGTTTCATCAATAAAAGCGGTTCAAAAAAAATTCCCAGAACTGAAAATTGAAGGTTGTTATTTTCACTTCAAACGTAGTTTATGGCGTAAGGAGAAGGAATTAGGTGTCTATAAATCCTAATCAGGAAGAGAACACGTTCAGCTTTGTTCGGCTTTATCTCATCCCCCCCCCCGGATATGGTCGAAGAAGGTTAGTTGTATGTCATGGCAGAGTCACCAGTAAGTGCAGAGGTTGCAAAGTTTAATGACTACTTTGTCCAAACATGGCTTAAAAATTCGATACTCGCATGTAATTTTACCACTTATGAGGAACCACACAAAATAAACAATACTGTCGAGCAATGGAACAGTTGTATTAAAAAATATATTTAAAAAACCCAAACCTTGCCCAATTCCTGGAAGGACTCCTAAAAGATATAAAATATTATACTAAAGCGTTAAAAATTCTGCCGGTATCCAAATATCAAAGAGAAAACTATCAACGATTGATAAAATAAAAAAAATTAATGGTGCTGTTAGTGATTTACTTAGCTGCAAAATAAGTATCGGCCATTGTTTGGAGAGATTACGATGAACAGTTGATTTAGAATGTGGCTGTAATTATTTTATATAAAAATAATCAACTCGGTACGTGTTGATTATTTGTCATTATAATTTATATTATGTACCTACATATAACAGAATCATATTTAAAATATCAGAACTAACAACCGAAAATCATTAAGCCCGATTTTCACAGAAACTATAACATTAATTTTTTTTTTAAATTGTAATTGTTGACTATATTTAGTATACTTTGAATGACACAAATGAATCCAAAATTATTAAGACTGATTGTTGTATACTGATTATTATGATTATGATTTATTTGTATATTTTTTGTGGTATTTTAACACCTTTAAGATTGACTTTGTCGTAGATAATTAAATATAAATATTCCTTGACAAATTAGTTGCTTGTGATATTGGTAATAGTCAACGATATTAGGATATATAAATGCATATATAGATACTGAAATATATATAATAAACGCCCAAACCCAGAAATACAAAAATCTATGCTCATCACATAAATGTTTGTCCCTGTCGGGAATCGAACCCGGGCCCCGTTGATTGCGTAGTCCGAATCACTAACTACTCGACCAACGGGACGGTTGAACTATTTAGTTATTGTTAATTGTTTAAAATTGTTAAATATTTTTAGCATTATTTACGCATCTATTACAAAATAACATGTGCTTTTATTATTTTTATTGTATTAAATTATTATTGTATTATACAGTTATATAAATAAATGATATTTATGAATCAAAGAGTTTTATTTTTATTTTACGCTAAACATTTTTTCGTTTGACTGTACTTTTTATATTGAACAATAGATTTTTAAATTAATTTATGCGTGGTCCGAGTCGCCGGAAGAAAAATATTAAAATTAAATCAATCCGGCAACTGGGACTGCGGTTTTAGTTAATGCGCTCCCAGTCGCCGGAAGCCTCATCAAAATAGACGATTTTTGATTTAATGATACATTGGTGTAGAAAAAACAGTGCTCTGTTTACTGTAAAAACGTATTCCTTTAGGATTTATGGTAAGTGAGAGAGAAAATATTTTGATGCTAATTCATCATCATACAATTTACATACAGATGAATGACACTTCGGGGACCTTTAAACAGGTGGATAAGTCTAGGTACTAGTATGGATTTATGTATGAAATATGATGAGTATTTCCTAATATGTAGGTATGTAAGTTTTTATAATTTAGTACATTTATATTTAGATATCCAAAGATTCGATTTCACTCGAGTACTGCCTGAAACAAATTTGTTACATTTGTTGGTGCTATGGTGATGTCAGTAATATGTATTTATTATCGATGTCTAATTTAATGTACCTGTGTTATTATTATACAATCATTCATTCAAAATAATATCTATACTAATAATAATAATATCGCTGGACAAATTACACAAATCGATCTAACTCATTAAGTACCTAAGTAAATTACATGCTTGTGTTATGGGTGTTTGTCAACGATACTAATACAATATAGAAATACATATATAAATACTATTACATACATAATAAACACCCAAACGCAGAAATACAAACATCTATGCTCATCACATAAATGTTTGTCCCTGTCGGGAATCGAACCCGAGCCCTATCGATTCGTAGTTAGGTTCACTAACCACTCGATCTACGGGGCGGCATGTTTATAGTTTTTAAATGCATATATATGATAATATTATTATAAATACTACTTACATAACCTTATTATTACTAATACTTTCTATTTATATTAATGTTAATATTTGTATTTAATTAATTTAGAAGTAAGTACACAAAATTGCGAATTTAATGCCTATTGGCATTATCTTTCGATCAACATTTTGGGCCAACCGAATGCATGTGTGAATGTGCCACTGAACAAATTGATTTGAAATATATCAGAATTTAGTCAAAATGTACCTTCGTAATATTTATTATATTTTTATAAACTTATAACACATATTTAACAAATACAATAATTAAACAAATTCAATCATTAGCCAATTACGTTGTTTTTTGCTACATTACTCATACTTTTAAAAAATGACTCCAAAAAATTGGATTAAACTTTTATGCTGTTGATCAATTACCAATACGCCCAAGTATAATAATTGAAAAAAGTGCAAGAGCTTAATTTACAGAAATCAGTAACGTTTGCTAATGCTTATGGTATAAATGTATACACTATGTAGTAAATGTAAATGTATAAACAGGCAGACAACTCTTTCTTAGTAATAGATAGTCGTCCACAAGAAATGCCATAGAATATGTCAATTTGCTATCCTGAATAGTTGTACTGGTAACACACTACTCTAGTACACGATCACCAGAAACTGTTATTACACCAGTAATATAAGCGTTACCTATACAAAATAAAATTTATCGTTTTAAGGGGAAAAAATTAAATACGTTTCTATAAAAAAAATAATTGTGTACCTATATTATATTTTTCTAAGCTATTAAACTAAATTAATAAGCCTTGGCGTAAATTTAGATAATTTGCGAGTTTTATCGACACATCAATATTATGCATAGCAGGTAACGGATCATAAACTTAACAAAAAGTATTAGTATCACAAACGGAAACATAACACTACATAACTCGATTAACATCGCAGGCCTTCGCCATGGTAATTATTGTATACACAATGCAAGCGAAACAATAGCCTACACATCAAGATGAGGTTATTAACATGCTTTTAACGGTATACAAATTACACTAATCACAGTTTTTTTCACGAATACATGATTCTATTAAACAATGTTTTTGTTTGGATGTTGTGTTTATACATAAATAATGTTTATCTGGGACTAAACACCAATGAATAATAATAGTTGGTTTATCCGCAGTCTGGTAGCTTGGCACGTAGTAAATAATTTGTGGCGAGACAAAATATTATATCCTTTTTTCATCTAATTTATTATGTTTTTGTATTTTTATGTCATAGGATAGGAATCAAGTAGATAGCTCTTCTGACTATCACCTATAGATAACGATAATGTTACATTTTATAGAAATTGTACTAATCACAGTTTTTTTAACAATGTTTGAATGCTGTGTCTATAAATAAATATTGCCCGCAAAGGTGTAGCCTGCCACATAATGAATAATTATATATATGTATGTATTATATATTGCTTTTATATAATACATACATATATATATAATTATTCATTATATATATGTATGTTATTGTAGTATATATAGTTTATAGACTTTACCACTTGTATAAGACAATTAAATATGATAGTTGTAAATAATTCACATGTCACAATTAGGTGCATACAATTTACAATATATAGCTAGTTCGAATAAAGTACTCAAACGCAGTGGACTCATTATTTGAATAACAGTCCACTGACATCTTGATATTCTGATAAGTTTGTGCATGGATATATCCCTACAGGATTCATATCGTACCTACATAATTTTGGTCCTTCGAGCCGGATAGGAACCAACGACCGACAGCATATACCTATTGATATTATAACTCTGTGCTTCAATGATAATTTAAGATATTGCATTGAAGGCGTATCCACTTTAATCTATTATCAATGCTTCATAAGTCCTGATGTGTATATTTAATAACAATTAAACGTAATTTCACTAATCGTCCTGCGACTTGTGTGTGGAACAAAGTTATTAAACAAAAATAAATAGAAGTTTAATCGACATCAAATTATAAAATCAGTGCAACCCTAGTGAAAAGCGGGTCGCGTTGAGGCGAAGAATTTCCGAGCTACTATAAATGCGTACAGTTTTGCTTGTGACGTGTTTCCATCAATTACGTTTTCGCAAAGCAACAACACTTTACTAGGGAGCAGACCATTTGTTTTTATTTATGGGCTGCCTTAAGCCGGGCTTCTATTATCGATCGCTTAGGTGGAGCCAAAATTTTATTTTATACTTATGTTTCAGTTTTAACAATCGACATTTAATTATAATTTACTACACAGTAGAGTAGCTACAATATATTCCATTTTGGCAAAAATACAAAAAAAATATCTAGTCTTGTAATACTGTCGATTTAAATACAATTTGTTTTTAACCGACATTCCAAAAGAACAAGATTATAATTTCAGCTGTATGTTTTTTATATCTGTTATCTTAAAACTCGGTCATTTATGAATCGATTTTGAAAATTATTTTCTGTTTGGGAGGGTATACTTCCAATGTGAAGATCTTACGCAGGGTTTAAGAGATACAGGAAATGGGAAAACGGTTGTTGCAGCTTTATTGTGTTTAAACTATTCTTCGAACAAAATTAACGTATTGTTTGGTAATTCACAATAGACTGCCCCATTAGTTGAGTGGTTAGCGAACCTTACTACAAATCCTTAAAATTCAAATCGAATTGTCAATTGTAGTAGTAGCCCTGATGATGACTTAAAACGCGAAACTGGTTAGTTTTAATAAATAAAAATCAAGTAAAACAGTACAAGTGCTTTTAATACAATATGAATCTAAGTTACTACGAATCAATGGGCCTCGGGTTCGATTCCCGACAGGAACAAACATTTGTGTGGTGAGCATTGATGTTTGTATATCTGTGTGTTGGTGTTTATGTAATATATTTGAGTATTTATACAAGTTTCTAAATTTACAGCTTTTCAAGTATAAAAATTATGTTGTTTGAAACAAATGTATTTAATATTTTTAAAATAACTTGTAGGCTAATGTACCACTTGATATAAAAATATATTGTAAGTTTTTCACCTTAAAAGATTATTTTAAACACCGTAAGTTGGATCAAAATTAGTCAATTTATTTGGGATATATCGATGACGAAAGTTTTTGAAAAATGTTTTTTTTACACATACGTACATACATATCTTCACGCCAGATCCCTTACGGGATAGGCAGAGAGAACCTAGTGCCATACATCACGATCCTTGCAGGCTTGTCTCGCTTCCTCCACATTCATCACTCTCCTCATACACACACGCCGGTTGCGAAGACTCTTGACCTTCGGACAGTACTCGATCAATCAATGTTTTTTTGACATTACTTTGAAATTCAATAGGTTGAAAATATATATAGTATAATAATATAGGTTGAGTAATTGGCTAAAACAACATTTTAGGTTTTAAAAAATTGCGTTAATTGCCATTGTCAAAAGATCAGAATTGATCACTGTTTCTATAATGTACAGCTTTTACCTATATCGCTTTTCCAAAACCAGAATACTGACATTATTATGAAACTAGATATTTGAACTGAAAAAATCTATGCTCATAGCTTTTATTTCTTTGAGCTTAGAATACAATTTAGCGGGAAGTTTCAGGAATGGCCTGCAGACAGACTTACATATTTTTTTATTTTTATTATGTATTTGTATGAGGGTCATAGTATCAGAAATTATGTGAAAATTTTAAGTATACAGCAATTCAGCGCAGAAGATATGACTCCGTGACATATGGGAAGATGTACCAACTAATAGACAGAGATTTATTAAATGCAGGAATGGATTAGGTTAAAATATGACATATAAAATGCTATTATAGAAAATAATGTACATTCTTATCTAACTCCCTCATCTACTACAACAGAATAAAAGAGTTTGAATTAAAAAGGCTTTTTCCAAATTTAAAATAAATAATATTGAATAAAAAATAAACTGAGATTCCCTCCAGTTTCTTACTTGGATTAAAACCATAAATAGTACAGCAAACTCCTTTTATTATATCAAATCCATTACTTAAATTACACGAATGAAATCAATTCAATTATCAAAACAATGTCATAAACAATTTTAGTATAATTACTCTCGTTATTTCAACCCTTAAACGAAAAATCTACCTTTTTTCTCACTTATCTGAACTTACTACGATTTTTTATAGTATGGCAGTTATGTTAAGTATATGATAGAAAACAAACATACCAAAGATGTCAATGGAAGTTGTTATTCGCTATCATACGAAGGGATAAAGTGAGTTATGGTCAAGTTATTGGCTACTGATGGCTTAGATTAAATCATCCATCTAACTTATGACAATTCTATGTGTGTAATTATTCAAGCGCTTTATGATTTTATCGACGTACACGTTCATCCATACTAATATTATAAATGCAAAAGTATGACTTTCTAATTCTTTTACGGTTAAACCACTAAATCAATTTTGTTAAAATTTGGAATGAAGATAGTTGAAGTTCCGAGGTCAAGCACACGCTAATTAAGTTTTCAAAAATCAACCCTCAGAGACTGAAATAGGGGATATAAATTTGTCTGAAAATCTTTATCGTGTTAGCCAGCGAAACTGCACGGCCCAGCTAGTGGTCTTTCATAAAAATACAAAAGTGTTTTTGACTTTAAATAGGAGGTAGAGTCAGGAACAATTAGTTACTTATAAACAATTAGAGGAAGAGTTAGGTATATAAATTGGACTGTAGAAGGTAATAACAGTTATATTACAATTACGAAAATTAAATACTTCGAATCCAGTGACATGGAAAAAAATGAATAATATTGAAATACGCTCTCACACATGTACACATATATTCCTTTAATAGATACACACAATAAAATTGCACGCTTATTTCTCGGAATGTCACATTCATAGGTGAAAATTCAACTTGCGATATGACGTTACCCTTTCTTTATCAAATACAAACACATGGAAAGTTAACAAGGTTTTCGTTCGTATAGATAACACAACTACATTGACTTTGTGACAATTTTTACTCAAATATCAAACTAATTTCAATTCTATTGCAAAGAAATTTTGATTCGTTTTTGAAATAGAATACACTACAAATTGGATTAAAAGAATATGTTCAAAAATCAATCGTGTGAAGTATGGCATAAAGGCTCAATTTGCAACATTCATCTATTAGTTCTTACGCAGTTTTTGAATTTTACTCTGAACCTTCTATTTGTCGTTTCAAATAATTAACCACCTTATTGTTATCACTATAAAAATGAATTTTCAATGATTTTTTTACTTGAGCATCGCGTGGGTGATTCGCGTGGTAACAATAGTGTGTACTGGGGTTGTTAAATTTTCGGTTTATTGCGCATCAAACTGCGCATTTCCAACATGGCGGATACAAAACGCAATGCGCCATTTTCCTTTCAGTAAAAACCGATCATTTAGTTGTGTTATCGTTCTATTTGAAATGTAGTCGAAAAAGTTATAAAAAGAATTATGTAGACATAATTACAAGTAGGGTAAGTGATTTTACAAATAATTTTAACTCAGAAGTTTATTAAAATCAAACTATCAAATAATCAACTGGCCATTAAATATAATGCTGTCAACTGATTATCTAGTGCTTTGATTTTCTACCAACTTCTCCAAGTATTTCTATTTTAAAGACGTATAATAAAATTATATATATGTAGCAACATTATGAATAGTAGGTTAAATGCTAAATAATATATTATTTGTATAGTAATAGTCCTAAGTATTATTTGTACCTATATATACACGTGGTTCAAATCCCAGGTTTTTAAAATATCACACTATGTCATACCCAAGATAGCAAATAAGTATGTATGGCTTTCGAGTTTTTTAAGTTTGGTATGGAAAGAGAGACCATTATCTAATCGGAACCTTAATGATACTTTTTGCTGGACTCGGAAATTGATCCAAAACCTGGAACCACATAATCTGAGCTGAATAGTCGAAAACAATTCACTGAAAATAGATAAGTGTCTAATTTGTTGATACAATATTGGCTGTCATTATCCATACATATTGTTTTTCCAGTGTTGGTCCCGGGCTCCTTTGAAGAATAGACCAACTGCCATTCCGCTAGGCAGGTCGTAAAAGGCGACCTATTGACTATGGGAGTCACTACCATCGTGGCTAATAGGTAAAAGAGTTCTGCATTGTCTCGTCCGAGTCCGGTACCACCGCTTTACCTATTCCTGCCGCAATAGAGTCAGTGCTAGACACTGTCGTGTTTCGGTTTGGACTTTGGAGGGTAAGGTAGCAAGTAATCTTATGCATGTGGCATTAGACCGCGCCACAAGATTGACATCTTTGGTGTTTATAGGCGATGGTTGACTCTTTCCATCAGGAGACCCATCTGCTTGTTTGCTATCTTATGATATAAAAAAATACATCTTTAATATACTACGGGAATCGTGGTTGCACCTTTACCTTTGTCTTCGAAGTAATGGACGTGATGGTTATTTATTTTTAAATTTGCATAAATTGTACCTTTTTTAAATTGATCTATGGTATTAATAACAATATTGAAATTAGGTTCTTTATGTGAATAGAGTTATGAATGTAAAGGCAAATCTGAGTGTTGTGTGACAATTGATTTTCTCTGAAGTCAATATATTGTAATTAAAATTGGCTATGTGATTAGCAGCCACGACAACTCAATCAATGGGGCTAGGGTTCGATTTCCAGACAGCGACAAATATTTGTGTGAGAAGCATTTGTTTGTATTTCTGAACTTGAGTCGTTATTAAATATTGTAACGCAATTAGCTAAGCACTTGTAATCTAATTTCACATCAAAACTTTATTTTTTATATCACTCGACCGGTTTAACTTTTTGAACATTTTGTCACCGTGTGGCCACGTTTTTTTAAAAGCATATTACATTCTGAAGATGCTTAAAAATAAAGTTTTGATGTGAAATTAGAGTATAAGTGCTTAGCCAATTGTGTTACAGTAATGGAATTTCATCAAGTGTCGATGATGGAAAGTATAGAATATGTTATTAAATATATTTTATTACTAGCTGTTGCCAGCGACTTCGTCCGCGCGGAGTTCGTTTACTTTGCACTGCCCCTCCCCCGTAGGTGATAGCGTGATAATATGTAGCCTATATGTTGACCCGACCTGTTAGTAATATTCATGCAAAATTTGAAGTAAATCCATGCAGTACTTTTTGAGTTTACCCCGGACATACATACAGACAAACAGACAAACAGATAAACAGACAAACAGACAAAAATTCTAAAAACTATATTTTTGGCTTCGATATCGATTGTAGATCATGCTCCAAGTATTCTATGTACAGTTTTGACATTCCTACGATTTTATTATATGTATAGATTATGTATTTCTATGTACTGGTATCGTTTACTAACACCAAACAAACAAATAAATTTCTTACTTTGGGATTGGATCACTTGCTGTAATTTAAGTGATATTGTTTATTTATTTAGTTAATTGCAAAATGAGTCTCTGAATTATTATGCTTATTATAATTTCATTTGTTTCTTTTTCAGGATCAATTTCGAAGTCGCATAGTTGAAATAGTCTGAAAATTTATATGAATAACAAGACAAAAAGCTAAGAAGAAACAAATGAGCAAAAAAGAAATTACTTCTTCCTAAAGATAATAGTGTATTGTATTAATAATGTATACAACTTATTCCTGATAGTCTTAAATCATAACCTATAAATAAATTTTGTAAAAAAATAGTTTGATTTGCTATTAGATAAAAGATACTATAGTTTATTAGAAAATGTTTTGCCGATAAATTGAATGTTAATAGATAGAAATAAAAGTTTTTTAAATACGCCTTAAAATTTAAATGTCATAAAATTGAATAAAAAATTGTTGTGTGTGTAATCTAGGTACCTATATATATAAAAGACAAAAGTGACTGACTGATGTATCAACGCACAGGCCAAACCCTTAGGGCTAGAAACATAAAATTTTGCTCACGTATTTTTATCATAATGTAGGTAAACATCCACTAAAAATGGATTTTTCAAAATTCAATCCCGAAGGGGTTGAAATAGGGCATAAAAATTTGTATGAAATTTTTTTATTCCTTGGACATATTTATATGAAATTTCGTATGAATTGAGGACAATAAAATAATTAATTACGTGTTTGTACGTTTCAAAATTCGCACCCTATGGGGTAAAATAAGGAAAGTAGTTTATAAGGAAAGGTAAAATAAGTTCTAAAGTAAATATGCGTAAGCGAAGCCGCGGCTAACAGCTAGTGGTAACATGACTTTGTAAATTGTTAACATTTTGATTAAACAAAACATGATTTTTTTAAATTATAGAAAGAACTTTTGTAATGTGAAATCAATATTGTACATTGGTAATAAGTACAAAAAAGTAGAAAAAAACAGACAAGCCCGCTGAGTTTCTTTCATCAGATCTCACTATGTGGCCGCGTTCCGGTCCGGTAGTAATTCTAAAACAATCGACTCAAAAGTTTTCTAATTTAATATAATGTAAAATCACGATTTTTAAATATTTGTAGAACATATCATGATAGAATAAATAACTTGTAACACCCATATTCTTGCAAATAAATATATTTTACTTTATTTCATTTCATTTTATTAATTTCAATGAAATGAATTGAAATGAAATAAAGTATGTTTTTTATCAGGTGGTTGAGTTCTGCAACGTCTCGTCCGGGTTTAATACCAATGCTGCAATAAGATATTCAAGATCCTATGGAGGCAGTTATATGATTCGCACTAAATAGCAAAGATAAGATTAAATATTTATTCTACACTTCATTGATTAAATTTAATTTCACTTTTTCTAAATTACGTCACTAATAGCACAGTGTCTCTATTCATGTAACAAAACTTCACGTTTTAGGGCTCTTACACACATAATCGCGATATAAGTCGTGCTACGACGACGTGACAAAGTGTGTTAGAACTAAGAAAATGTGTAAGAGCCTTAAATGCTTCGATTCGGTTAAAGTTATATCATGCGGTTTGGGCTCCAGTACGACGTTTAGTATTTCCCGAAATTTAGTATCAAAAACCTATGTACTTTAAATAAAGAGTTATTTTTATAGTAAAGTTACAAAATATATATTTTTTATAATTTCTCCATAGTCTAGTGATCTGGTGTCGGAGTTGACTACATGAGGTCCCAGTTTCGACTCCCGGGTCGGGCAATTAAAAAAATGTGTTTTTTCAGTCTTCTGATACAAACAACGTTGCCCGAGATTTAAAAATAGCCCGGTTGGCGATAGGCCACTTATCATATTGTGGGGCTAAGTATCTTCGGATAATCGTGGGTGCACTGGTTGTACCTCTGCCATCCTCTTCGGGGATACGGGCGTGAAGATACTACAGATATTTCCATGTAATTGTAGTATAAGTCAAAATTACTTGCCAATTTTCATAATTCTATGTAAACCTAATTTACCATTGTTACCTTGAGAGCAGATATTGATTTTAATTTTAACTCTACACTTCCACGCATTGCCAAGAAAAGACAAACAGATAAACAGACAGATAGATGGACAACAAAGTGATCCTTAAAAAGGAAATTTTTTGAGGATAGAACCATAAAACTGTTTAGATCATGAAAAAGCGTGGCTAAATTGCGGGATTAGGTAACACAGTGCTATAAAATATACATAGTTATTCTAGCTGACTCATGCAACTTCGTTATTTTATATCATGAGATAGCGAAGAAGCAGATGGCTCTCCTGATAGAGAGAGAAACCACCGCTTATAGACATCAAAGATGTTAATGGTGCATTGTTATCTGTGTGGCGGGATGCACGCCACATGTATATGTCTACCATTAGACATAAGATACCTTACCCTCCAAATCGGAACACGACAATGACAAGTATTATCGCTATTATGGCAGGAATCGGTAAGGTGGTGGTACCAAATACCCAGGCGAGTCGTTGCGTGAAGATACTTATTGTAATAAAATTATTAAAACTTTCGTGAGTTACTATTAACTAAATAATTAAAAACGGCTACACTCACGTTCAATCGGTGTCAGTCAGGGTTCCCAACTTAGGGGTTTTCCCCCCAAATTTAGGGGGAAAAAAAGTGGGATGGGATTTTTTTAGGGGTGTTATATTTTTAGGGGTATTTTTAGGGATTTTTTTAACTTCAAATATGTATGACTTTAAAAAATCAGAATCCGAAGAAAGTGATTTGTTACTTGAAGTTTTAAATAATTTATGAATAAAAAATATAAAAAAATGTTGCTGAATAAAATTATTTATTGATTGTTTTGAATTTATTATTTGTTTAATGATATTTTAGTATTTATCAATTATTTTTAATGTATTATTTATGTAAAAATATTTAATTATTTATTTTATAAATAGTGAAATTTTTTAGGGGGAATTTCTAGTAATTGTAGGGATTTTGGGGGTTTTTGATTGGGGCTATAGGGAGATAAATTTTTGAGAGTTGGGAACACTGGTGTCAGTTCCGACTTGTTTCGGACCATCATCAGGGTGAGTCGAACGTTTTTGCGGTCGCGTTTTCCGACCGCGAGAACATCGGTCTCTACGAACTGCTACGACTGACAAACGGCGAACCTTCACCGATTAAACGTGAAATACTTGAAATGGCAGCACCATTTCAAGTATTTAATGTTATCTAGATATTTGTATGTAGCAAAGTATCCACGATTATTCTTTCTAGTTCTAAAGTATATTTGACTGCTACGAAAATAATTCAACTGAACTAGCGTCTGTTTTCTGTATCATACAGTACTTTCTATTCAGGAGCAGCTTTTCCTCGATTATATTGGAATAACTTCACTCTAATTTAGGCATGAAAATGATCGCTACTTTTAACTACTTTTCACTTTAGATGAACTTTAAAAAACATTGCTATGATTTCACGTGCAAAATATCACTGGCAATGATTTTTCACCTACAGTCATAAAATTACCCCCACCTCACATGTTCCCTAGGCTCAAAATGAAGTAGTTACAAGTAATTTTTCGATCTGTGAATCATTCCAAGGAAATCAATACTTTAGGCACTTAGTTTAAAGTCTATTTTTAAATTACTCTTTATGATATTTAATGTCCAATTTTAAGAATTAAAATTTAGCCGGTAGCACGTGTGGCGCTACGCTATTCATAATCATTAACACTACACATTATACACACGCGATTCGTCGCTACTCGCTCGATGTCTACGTCGATATAAGACGATAACATTCTGAATATTTACGAGTTATGCGATTTCATTGTGATATTTCACTACCAAATGTATAACATGTGATATTTCGCATGCTATTTATGAAATGTTCTATGCCTACTCTAAATCGTAGGGATTGGATTCAAGTCTCAGCTTAGACAAAAGTATGTATGTATATACGGGTTGATTGATTAAAAAAATCATACATACTAAAGGGGAGTATTCAGTACCAGATTCTGACACCGAATGTGTAATAAGTAGGTTATTACATTTTTAAACAATTTTTCCAAGAAAAACTTAATACGGGCACTCGTGCAACGCGCGTAGAAGTTCATTGATTACAACCACGTAAAACAGTGATTTACCGTACTAGCGACTAGACATCGTTAGTACATCGTGCGGTGACCATACTTTTTGAATATTACTGCGTTTATTCCGCTGAGGTCTACCGTGTGGTTAAAAAATATGCTCTTTTTATTATATTTTTATTATTTGGGTATTTACCACAATTATCTTCTTTCATTCTTTTCTATTTATCACAACTATCCTTTCCTTCTGTACGTACAATCTTATATAGCTTAACCTGTATGTGTATATCCATACTAATATTATAAATGCAATAGTAACTCTGTCCGCATAGTTCCCGTTCCTGCAGGGTTTCCGGGATAAAAACTATCCTTTCTCGGGTCTCAAAATATCTTTGTACCAAATTTCATTCAAATCGGTCCTGTAGTTTAGGCTCGAAGAAGAGACAGACAGACAAAAAAACAGACAGAGTTACTATTGCATTTATAATATTAGTATGGATATATATATATATATATATATATATATATATATATATATATATATATATATATATAAACAGGTCAAAAACGCGTACATATATAGAACTTACTTGTAAAGCTGGACGTTTCGGCCAGGTTACATTGACCGAGTTTACGAGCAGACTGGATTTAAAAATGATAGTAGAACGCGTTGGTATAAAGGTTTATATACAGGTTGAGCTATATAAGATTGTACATACAGAAAGAAATACCAAAATATGACGGTAAATTCTCGGGACTGTCTATCTTTTAAACCACGGTAATAAAGAGTATCTTAATTTTATTTTTAAAAAATCCACGCGAAAGAAGTCGTAGAAGAATTTTCGTAATAATAATAGAAATGAAAATATCTGGCTTGCTTTCTATAAGAGAGAGAGAGAGAGAGAGAGAGAGACAGAGAAACATGCGCACGCCGCACACTTACAATAGCTTACTATAGCAAAAAGTGTCGTGACAACTTTTCGTAAGAATTTTTTCCGTCTAGCCCTCTTTCACAACGCGCAATAAGGAACTTCGTTCCAATAAATAAAAACAAAAGAAAGAGTTTCACTAAGTGCCGACTATAAATAAATTGTGGAATAAACATAATAAACATACCCAGAATACATGATCTCCAAGTCTTGTTAGTAATATTACCCGCTGAGACACAAAAACTGTCAAGTAATACAAATGTACAAGAAACAACTCAATCCCCTTGATACGTTAACAATCACAAAATTATTAAATTACAGCTTCTATTGTTGGTGAATTTGAATAAATTATATTTACAATGCATATTCAAATTTCTTCCCAAGGTGTAACGATTCGTCTTCAATAATAATAACTAACCCTTGCGTGAATTAGGGCTGTCAGCTAAAGTTTATTTTTGTTACAAATTTCTTGCACTGTTTCGCAGTTGAAGACATAAAATGTAGATAAAGTTGTATATACAGGTCATAATATGTTGTTTTTTTTAATTGTATGATTTCTTTTGATGTTTGTGTATGTATTCTATTTGCATTTATGAGTAAATGATTGTAGTAATAAAAGCCTACAAAAATAAGTACTTACTTAGCGTGTTTTGTCCTTATTTCAACCTATTTAAATGATGAATTATTTGGCAAAGAAAAATTCACTACTAACTCTTTATGGAGTTAATAATATTTGTTACTGATGCTACTGGATACATCACGTTACATGATTGTCTTTTTTATCATGAATGCGGTATGTCTCTTTATTTATGTATGTTTTAATTTTTTCACACTAAAATAATGAAAAGTATCTTCACGCCCATATCCCCGAAGGGGTAGGCAGAGGTACAACAAGTGCACCCACGATTAGCCGAAGATACTTTGTCCCACAAATGTGATAGGTGGCAAGCCTATCGCCAACCGGGCACTTTCCAATCCCGGGCAATTTTGTGTTTCTCAGAAAACTGAAAAAACACTTTTTTTTTTAAAGTGCCCGACCCGGGAATCGAACCCGGGACCTCATGTGGTCAACGCCAACACTGGACCACTAGACCACAGAGGCGATTAAGATGAAAAGGTTTCGCATATAAGTGTGTAGACTACAAGTATTCGAAATTATGTCTAAATATTTACCAAACTTAACACAGTATTTTTTCAACTCTTATTTTTATATCATAAGACAGTTAACAACAAATGGCTCTTCTGGTGTAAAGAGAAAACCATCACCTTTAGACACCAGAGATGTTAAATATCATATAATATAAAAAATGTTAGTTGGACCAAAGGGCAGAGTGCTCGTCATTTTCAACACCATGTTTATTCTCGGAGCCGTCACTGTTACAATACTATCATGGTGGCTGCAAAGCTGCAGACACCTCCTCCTCACAATATATACCCCAGCAGTATTTAACTTTATCTACATATGGATGTTATCTGAAAGCTTCCGATGGTATTTTAGCAAAGGAAAATTTGAAGAAGGTTTACAGGTTCCTAGTAAATGTGAAAAGTTTAATAATTTTATCATCCCTAAGGATCATTACAATCAAGTAGAGAAGCAAGCGATCAAACAAAGATATGCAAGAAAGTTTGAAGTTAAGTCATCTAAACGACGCTGCTATCCTTGTGGCGCGATCTTATTACCACATCCATAAGTTTACCGGCTACCTCATCCTCTAAACTAAAACACGACACGATGATAAGATTTGACGCTATTGTGGCAGGAATAGGTTAGGTGGTGGTACCAAACCAAACGAGACGTATAACTTTACTACCTAGTAGTCATGATGGTAGTGTCGTATAATCAATCATTCACTTCTTACAAACTGCCTGCCAGCATGGCAGATGGTCTATTCTTCAAAGGGGGCCATACTGTGTAGCAGATCGCTTGTACTTAAATAAAATAAATTGTTTTGCTACTCGAACATAGTGCACATTTCTTTCAGTGAAGGTAATTTTAAATTTAATCCAAAATTTTTACGTGCTTATGCATTGCTTCTCTCTTATAAGATTAGCTGTGTAGAATAGAACGGATTCCAATCCTAACTGCTGAAGCGGCCCTTGGTTAAGCGAGCGTTGCTCCAATAGACTCAAGAGTGGATGGTCCTGCCCTGACGGGGTCCATCCTCACTTGTATCCTTTGCGGATAAGCATAGCATACAGCGTAATGGGCTGTCGCCCATCTGATGAGTACATGAAGGATGAAACGCTCTGTCATAAGCTAACGATGTACACAGCTAATCTCATAAGAGAGAAGCAATGCATAAACACTGTCGTGCGATCTCATCGCACCTGAAGAGTCGAAAAGAAGACGAAACAGTGAAATCGCCATTACGGCTTGACACGGCTAAGGCCGGACTAAGTTGTTTGGGGATTTGTCAGCTACGAGGGAAACCAGAGACCGATAGGTTATCCAGCCCCTGTGCTGGTCTAGGCGTAAGCCGAAACTCAACATCGTTAGCTTATGACATAGCGTTTCGTAATTCATGTACTCATCAGATGGGCGACAGCCCATCACGCTGAAAATTTTTACGTCATAGTATACGAGTAAATAGGTATAAGAAGATTTTCCACATTAATATGATTACAGGGTACCGGTTTCCTTTTTTATTTTAAAGCATGTTAAAGGCAGTATAATTTAGTGGAGTAATTAAAAATGTAAATTGGATGAATTTAATTAAGAGGTCATGGCCTCTTTTTTATTAAATTAAAAATGTAAAATTAAAAATGTAAATTGGATGAATTTAATTAAGAGGTCATGGCCTCTTTTAATAAAAAATATAGTTTATATTTCAAAATATACGACGATGAAATCAAGATGACTGATGAATTTATATAAATCTTTGTCCTAAGTATGAAATTTATGATAACACCTGAGGCATCAAACTGGATGTCAGCGATCTGCGTTGCGGCGGCGAGAGCGGTAACTTTCACATAGATTCTTATGGAAGCTAACTGGATGGTAGCAGCCCGACGGTGGCGGTGCCAGGAGCTGTGTCAGAGCGCTAAATCGTCTCTCTTGCCGTCGCGCCGCAAATCGCCATCTTCTAGTTGAAGGCCTAAGCGCAAAAATACAACACAGTAAAAGTGAAAAAGTTTTACATTTTCTTAAGCAATGTTCTAAATGTTAAAAACGTGACAATGTTTTTTGTTTTTAAAGCATTCCCTAGCACGGAATAAGTAAAGAACCGTATAAAATGTTCTTAATATTTTTATTTACACCTAGCTGTAGCGTGCAGCCCGCTGCATTATAAAAATGTTTTGCGAATCCCGTGGGATCACCAAATTATTCCGAGATAAAAAGTAGCCTATGTGCTATTTCAGGTTATTATCTACCTGTGTGCCAAACTTTATTCAAATCCGTTCAGTAGTTTTTGCGTGATTGAGTGACAAACATCCATCCAAACATCCAAACTTTTGCATTTATAATATTATAATAATAATTATTATTATTATTATAATATAGTATAGATAATTAGAAAAACAATACCTATTGTTATGAAATCATATATTTTTATTGTTTGCCGTTTTAGGGTGTTAATTTTCTTATTGTTGCAAATAACATTTTTTTTAATAAGTTGCCAACCCTAGTTGTCTTTTAGCTAGGTAAATAATACAATGAGTTTACATCAGAGATTTTAATAATTTCGGATTTCTTTTGTTATTTAAAAAATATTTTTTTGCATATATAAACAAAAACTATAATTATGTAAACTGTCCGCTCATCACTTCAAAGTGGTTGCACCTATTTGGTAATTCTTTTAGTTGTATTTGTAATTGTCAAGCCAAGGTTGACAATTACAAATATTAAAAAAATCTTACGATAAATAATTACTTCACGGTTTGATATATTTACGCAATTGCGTCAATGCTTGTCACTATTGTTTTCGAGTTTGGAGGGTAAGGTAGCCGGTAACCTTATGCATGTAGCAATACACCTCGCCACAAGATAGTAACGCACTATTAACATTTTTAGTGTCTGTAGGCGATGGTTGACTTTTTCCATCAGGAGACTCATCTGCTTGTTTGCTATCTTATGATATAAAAAGAAAAAATATATACATTTGTTTATTGACAAGGAAATGGAAACAATATACTTATTTAATACGCATACTGTATATAGTAAGGTTGATGTTACTAATTATAGGCCTATCTCCTTATTACCTTCCTTTTCTAAAATACTAGAAAAAATTATAAATAAAAGACTGGTAAATTACTTGGAGGAAAAATCGATATTATCGAAAACACAGTTTGGATTCAGGCCTAAATTGTCGACTACTGACGCTGTATATCATTTAACGGAGTTTCTTGCACGAGAACTTGATAAAGGCAACCACACATTAGGAATCTTTCTTGATCTTGCTAAGGCTTTTGATACAGTCTCCATCCCCAACCTATTGAACAAGCTTGAAAATGTAGGCGTAAGGGGCAAGCAGTTAAAACTTTTTACTAGTTATCTAGTAGAACGAACCCAATGCAAACAAGGAAACACTTCCTTTGGAATTCACCAAGGAAGTATTATAGGACCAACTCCATTTTTAATATATATAAATGACCTTTGTAATCTAAAGCTAGATAGCGGCAAAATCATATCATACGCAGACGACACTGCCATTCTTTTCTCATCGGATTCAAAAAATGAATTATATAAGCACGGACAACAGGGATTTAATATTGTTAACAGCTGGCTTCGGCATAATTTATTAACATTGAATACGGACAAAACTAGCTTTATAAAGTTTTCAATGCGCAAATCACCCGAATCGAACTCAAAATTAATCGCTCATTGCTGTAATGACCACAATAATAACCAATGTGCATGCCCAACAATTAAAATCAAAAATAAAATAAAATACCTCGGTATATTGATAGATGAAAATCTAACATTTAAATATCATATAGAGGCCTTATGTAACGGAATAAGAAAGCTGATATTTGTTTTTAAAAAACTGCGCTATATTGCTAACACTACAATAATTAGGCAAGTTTACTTTGCTCTATGTCAGTCAATAATAACTTACTGCATTACCTCATGGGGTGGTGCAGCTAAAACGCTACTAATAATATCCGTCGAGAGAGCACAGAGAGCAATTCTCAAGGTGGCTACATTTCGCCCTTTCCTGTTCTCCACTAACCTTCTTTATAAATCATGTAAAGTGCTAACAGTCCGACAGCTTTTTATACTAAACATAGTACTAAAACAGCACGCAGCTCTTCCCTACTGTACAGAAATTACTAACAAAAGAAGAAAAGATATAGTTTGTTCCCATAAATTTGCCATAAAACATAGTTTTGTAACAAAATTTTACTTATTTCTAGGCCCATATCTCTACAATAGACTAAATGGATTGTTAGATATTTATCAATTATCTTTCCATAAATGCAAAAAAAGTCTCCAGTCATCCCTACAAAGTTTGTCCTACGAAGAGACAGAGAATTTGTTAATAAGGTTAGATTAGACTTTACCTATTTCTATGTATTTTTTTTGTATCATAAGTTATGCTTATTTGTAGTATAAAAGATAAAATATGATTAGTTATTTAAAGTATACTTGCTCTTTTACCCTGAAACACAGGTTTTCCTAGTTCAGGCACACGTAATATCATAAATATCTAAGAGAACCTTGTAATTATAGATTTAAGTCTGATTATGTAATTTTCTGAAATAAATATTAAACATTTATTTTAAACATACTATGTACTAGCTGACCCGGCAAACGTCATTTTGCTATATATATTTATAACAGTATTTCTTTACCATATAATGGATGTCATTATACATATAAACCTTCATCTTGAATCACTCTATCTATTAAAAAAACCGCATTAAAATCCATTGCGTAGTTTTAAGCATCTAAGCATACATAGGGATTAGGGATAGACAGCGGAAAGCGACTTTAAGTTATACTAGCGGCCCGTCCCGGCTTCGCACGGGAAAAAAATGATTAAAATCGATCCAGTAGTTTTGATTTATTCATTACTGTCCGTGGCTTAAACGCGTTAAATTTGGAGTAAAACAATTCCCCTTTCCCTATACCATGAAGATTTTCTGCTATCTTTGGAATACCTAAATTCATATAGGTACTACATTTTTAGTTTTTACATTTTACCTATTTCTTTTATTTTTGCAATTGATATATTACAGAATGTCTTAGATTTGAGCGTTGACTTTTTTTCACATGGCCATGTGAAAAACAGTCAACGCTCCAATCTAAGCCTGAACGTTGAAGCATTGACCCTGCCATATATTAAGGCAAGGCATCGGAGTAAACGGGAAAAAATGTATAAATGGTTAACCCTACGGGCCATCCCTGAAACGTCTCACTAAATTAAGGTATTTTAAGCTCAAAAGAGTAAAAAATATAAGCATAGATTTTTCAGCTCAAATATCTATTTTGTTAAAAATGGCAGTATTACTAATTTTTGGAAAGTTGTATATTTGAACGATGATGGCATTCAACTCAATTTATGCCTACGCTATGCCTCTGCTTATCATTAAAAACATAATCTGTAATATCATTAAAAATATTCATTTAAATTACATGCTGTAAAAGGCCATATTGATCTATATTAAATCAACAATATATTTAAGGTATTTGATTGGATATGGATTAGTGCTGTATTGCTTAAAATTGCTTTGAAAGAAAGCTATTATTTCTCGTAAAAAGGAAATGACAAAAAAATGCTATTGTGGGTTATCCATAAGAGGTAGACATATACCATCGCGGAGTTTTCTGTAGACCTTTTCAAGGTGTACAAATACTTAGTAAATTATTTTGATAAATCTCATAGGGTTTAGCCTGCGTTTGCAATGTAAGCGGAAAAAAATATAATTATTTACGACATGACATCAGAAAACTCAAAAATTGCAGTATTCTTCTACAATACATTGAATATTATTATACATGTAAACCTTCCTCTTTAATCACTCTATCTATTAAAAAAAAATCCGCATCATAATCCGTTGCGTAGTTTTAAAGATTTAAGCATACATAGGGACACAGGGACATAGGGACATAGGGATAGACGGAGAAAGCGACTTTGTTATATACTATGTAGTGATTTATCTATACCCATTCCAATTTTTTACTGTCTCTATGGTTTTCCATCACGATTATGTCATTTCGCTATATAGGTGGTGATCTCAATCTCCACATTTTACCGACCGTATAAGAATTACCGCGTTTTACGTGCTTATCCGAAGTAAATGACACCACCAGATTCAATGTTTCGAGGAAAACCTCGAAAATCTTCAATACCACTTTCCTAACCTGGGGATTAAATACGAAACCTTAAGATCAGTAGGGCTACTCTTAAAAACCGAGTTCAATTTTAAATGAATATTTAATGAATTTTGAAGTATTTCGTACTCTGGACAACTATATTCAATTATTGGATTCGGTGACAGCGCCACACGGATTTCGAAACTTTTGGAACTACTCATTATTGCTTTTATTCGTTATTTTGTTTAAAACGGTACTTAAAATTTCCACTTGTAACACTAGCTTGATGTGTAACGATGACATCTATTTCCAATTATTAGGTCGTTACTATACTGAATCAATGTGGGCAATATTGGTTTCAAGAGTACCGTTTTTTTGACGATATTCGAAATTTGTTATTTTTATCAATATTGGTTAAAGATTTATATTGTTTTCAAGAGTAGACCTGCAAGTATGAAGAGACTAACCGCTTTACTATGAAGCAGCCAGCATATACAATACGACCAGGTCAATTAAACAAAAACTCTCCGTCATAATGCTCAGCGTACTCAGCAAACAAGCAACGCAATAAAACGGCCAAGAATAGGGTCATTCTTAACCTTATGCAAAAAAGTCGCGAAATCGTCGAGTTGCGGAGGTCCGCCCGTGGGCAAGGAGAAGAAGAATCCGTGTTGGTCCGGCCCCTATTGAAGAATAGACCATCTGCCATTCTTCTAGGCAGTTCGTAAAATGAATCGTCTCGTCTGGGTATTTGGTACCACCGGCTGTCCTATTTCTGCCGCAACAGCGTCTATGCTTGATTGTCCTATTTCGGGTTGGAAAGTAAGGTAGCCGGTAAACTTTTGTATGATGCACTATGATCCCGCCATACAAATAGCAACGCACCATTAACATCTTTGATGTCTATAGGCGATGATTTCTTTTCCATCATGAAAGCCATCTGCCTGTTTGTTATCTAATGATATACTATGTTATATAGAACTAGCAGTTACTCGCGACGTCGGTCGCGTGACCAAAATCATTACTTTCCTTTACTGAGTTCGGTAAGGAGGTATCCTATACCACTGTTGGATAATTTTAAAAATTGATCGAGTAGTGTTTGAGTTGAATAGTAAGAAACAAACAAAATATCAAATTTTTCCTCTTTATAATACCCCGTGTTGGTTCAAGGCTCCTTTGAAAAATAGGCCAACTGCTAATCTGCCAGGCAGGTCGTAAAAGATGACCGATTCGCTATGCAAGTCACTACCATCGTAACTACTAGGTGGTAGAGTTCTGCATTGCATATATAGGATTTATATAAAAACGAATGCGATGAAACATAAAAGCGAATATATATTAAAGGATAGAAGGAGGAATTTATAGGATGAAATATTGTTATCAATTTAAAAATTAAAAAAGAAATACTCTCTTAACAGTAGATGGCGTTGTATCAATGACAGATAATAAGAAAGCACGACGCGAAATGCTAGAAAATCTATCAGTAACAGCCTTAAGTGACATAAAATTAGCTTTCGTCATTGGTTTTTGTAGCAAAAACTTAAAATCCGTTAAAATTCTACTTTGAATAAAATATAAATTACAACGAGCAAAAAATCTACTACTGTTATTCATTTACTCATAACATACAATATAACACTAGTTAAATGAAAAACAAGCGATACTAAACACAAAAAAACAGTATTAAAAGGCATTAAGTTTTTTCGCAAGTTAACCCTCCACTTTCGTTCTTAAGTTTTTTCTCACTTCCTGAACGCACACATCTGTGGGATAAAAAATGACAAACGGTACGGATATTTTATATTATTTTAATTATGTGAAGACCGGATCTGACGTTGACATAGTAAAAATAAAAGGTATTAAATATTAAAGGGGTTAGGTTTTTGCTTTGCGTTTGAAAGTGAATATCTACTAGTGTTATGCAAATGAATGGCATTTGCATACCGCTTTTTGTAAAGAATCACGCACATCTGTCGTTACTTCCGCCTGTTATAATGAATTATAGATACGGTGGCGTCGATACCAATTTTTATATATTGTAAGTATTTTAATTATGCCCATGATAATTAGTTTTTCTTTTAAATAGCGATGAACAAGTTTTTATAGTTTTTATAACCTAGTTTTATTACGGCATTAAATTACTATTAATTTAAGTAAGAATAAATTTATAACCTTTATAAGATACCTAATTGGTTTATTCTTTTGATTCAACTTAATGAGTATTCAGTTACATATAAAATATTCAAACTCTTAGTTCAATATACTTAGAAAATATTCAAACTCAAAATAGTTTGTCCAATTTTAAGCTTTTGGCTTTTACTCGTAGATCATTTGATTCCAAGTTCTATTTCCGATTTACTCAATGATGTCATTACTAAAAAAGCAAATTAGCTTTACGCCCATATCTCCGAACAGGTAGGCAGAGATACAACCAGTGCATCTACAATTAGCCGAAGACAACTAGTACCACAATGTGATAGGTGGCAAGCTTGTCGCCAACCGGGCTGTCATTACTACGTACGTACTAAAAATTTTCACGGGTAGCTAGCATAGGGAGTGATTATACGTTTCGTAATCCGGAAGGGATGCATTTTTTGTAATACGTCTGATAATCTGAAGGCTACAACAACAACACCGGGCGAGTATGTGAGCAGAGCAAACTCAAGCAAAGTGTAAATTTGGGTTATTAGCACATGCACTAAGGACTGCCTCGTATAAGACTAAACCTCGACTTAACGTAGTATTTTAAGTATTTGAGATGAGAGAAGTAGCATTGTACTCTATGCTAGATAAGGAGCGAAAATAAGGTCTATGTCGCGGAGAGTGGCAGTGAAGATATAGTGGTAAGCGTTAAAATATGTAGGTAAGTGGATTTACGGCGATTACCAACGTTATGTGATAATCGGGATCTAATATTTCATGACGAAGACCTTATACATAAAAAACGATGTCTGTCGTGGCTACCATTACAAGGTCGGTGGGGCCAATTCAGAAGAATATCGTAAGCACAACCTTACGAATTGCTGGTTTGGTAGACAAGATCATAAAACTGTCGCTCTCAGTTACAAGTTTTAGTAAATAACCGTGTAATAATAATAAATTAAGGATGAAAAATACAGTGATAGACAGCGTATTGATCAATGTCAATTTTACTAAATGACAAAGTGGAGAATCGTGGTGAACCAAAGTATCTAATGACGATCGATACATATTCAAAATTAAAGTGTTTATTGATTAAATGACCCTTACCTTACATTCCTACCGTCCTACCTACCTACCTACCTACCAACTTTTTACCTCTACAGTCACTTTTAACAGGTTACCTTTTTATAGCTACTGCCGGATTAGAACATCAATACCAAAACTGATATCGCTTGATCATTAAGACGACTAATACTTTTTGGGCGACACCTTTTTTAAATTTATTTTTTGCCATAAAATATTTTTTAACATCAGACACAATTAATATATAGTAAATTGCCTACATAATACTTTTCAGGTAGAGGATTTATAAAAACAAAATAATTAACAGTCTTATCGCATTACTAAGGAAGCAGTTTTTATTGTAATCGTTTATACTTTAACTTTAATAATATTTTTCAGAAAATAAAATATGGAAATAAATTAGTTGTAAAATTGTATGTAACAAGTAAATAGTCTCGGGGTATTTGCGACCCTCTAGTAATATGCATATTAAAACAGGAAGTCTAAAAACTATTAGTATTCTAGTGTTACACTAAAGAAAAAATATAAAATAATTAAAAATATACATTTAAAACTTTATGCTTATTTATATAACGCTGATATTTTAATGATACGAAAAAATGTTTAAAACCATTATTAAATTAATATCCATGCCATGAATAATTGCTTTTAATGATATATTTTTATCTATCCATCAGTTTAAAAAACAAAGCCCATCAAAGGGTTAAGTTCAACGAAACATAAATCTTATTTCATAAGATATTAGGTCTAATTCAAAATGGTTTTAAATTTCTAACATCCTGTGTTTTAGATAAAGTCTAATATGATATTATTCAATTACCTGATCCGGTTCTAGCACAGTCTATTGTTATGGAGTTGAATTCAATTACGTGATAATCAATAATTACACAGGATAAAACTAAAAGTAAGTGATAAATGGATAAGGTTACACCGTATAACCAATATAAACTGAATTTAACTTGTTAAACTTTAACTCAAGAATAGAATAATATTTTATTATTATACGGAGGAATTAGTTGCCTAATTTCTCTTAAATCGAAGAGCTGATAACTTTGAAACGGCTGAACAGATGTTAATCCATACTAATATTATAAATGCGAAAGTAACTCTGTCTGTCTGTCTGTCTGTTACGCTTTCACGGCCAAAACACAGAACCGATTTGGATAAAATTTGGTACAAATATAGTTTGAGACCCGAGAAAGGACATAGGATAGTTCTTATTCCGGAAATCCCATGGGAACGGGAACTATGCGGGTTTTTATTTTAGAATTTTTTCCACGCGAACGAAGTCGCGGGCACAGCTAGTAAATCATATTTAAGAACGATCTATTGACACGAACTGTCTGTTGAGAGACTGAGCTTTCAACAAACAAAATCTGCAATCAAATTAGATCTGTTTAGGAGCTACGATGCACATAGATACACACATTAAACCACAGACCACGTGAATATTAATAGACACGCCATTGGCAAGGAAACGTGTCGCCGCGCATATGAGCAAACGCTCGCATCTCTGTCAAGATATATTATATTTTTTTACGAAAAATTAAAAATAAACCATGTCGTACTGTTTAATCGTACCGAATGAGATGACAAGTTATAAAAATTACCCTTGAAGTGATTTTATTTCATCGGTAAGTAGTATAACTCTGTATTTCTTTGTGTAAATGCAAGCTACACTGATGATCTAAGAAGTTGCCTTGAAAGATGTGACCATTTAATCCGTGCGTTAAACCTACAAAACCCCTCGTTTTTACGTCGAGGGTTCAAAATGGCAAATAAGCTAATAACTCCCCTTATGGAAGGAGAAACCATCTTAATAAACATTAAAGATGTTCATGATGCGTTGTCTTATAGTGAGAATGTAATGTCACGTGTATAAATGTTCCCTTCAACATTGAAACAAAGTGACAAGCACTGATGCTATAGCACCATAAAATCCACAGCATTTACTTTTAGACAACATTCAAACGATATGCTGCAAAAGCTTACCATAATGTAGACACGATAATATTGCAAGATTTTATTTAAAACACTTGTACTGTAAACAATAAATTGATAACTGTTAATGTCCAACCAATTTATTTAATGTCCAACCAAAACTATTCACAAAAAGTTATCAATTTATTGTGAACAGATATACAATGCCAATGTGGAAGGATGTAGCTACTGGGGAAGACTAATAGTGCCATACCATGATCATATATATCAGGTTTTGTCCGAAAGTGTTTTTAAGAGTCTTCTCAACTGGTGTGTTTGTATGAAGAGACAATTGACTGTAGAAAAGGAAGACTAATCAGTAAGCATCGTGACATGGCACTTGGTTCTCCCTGCTCTTCCTTAGTCCCATAATGTAATAGGTGGTAAGCCTGTCGTCAAACGGGTACTTACACAATACCGAGCAAAGTTGTTTTATCGGAAAACTGAAAAAACACATTTTTGAATTGCCCGACCCAGGAATCGAACCCGGGACCTCATGTGGTCACTCCGACACCGGACCACTAGACCACAGATGTGAATCATCACTGTATAGTATAAAACAAAGTCGCTTTCTCTGTCTGTCCGTATGTATGTTTAAATCTTTAAAACTACGCAACGGATTTGATGCGGTTTTTTTATAATAGATAGATTGATTCTTGAAGAAGGTTTTAGTATATAAACCTTTCCGGTATTCCCACGGGAATAAAAGCTACGTGGGTGAAACCGCGGGCAGGTCGCTAGTATGCTATAATAGTTGAATATATAAGTAACTAGCTGACCCGAGATTAACACGTCGTCAAGTTAACTTTTAATACAAATTTTATCCCATATTTCAACCCTTTAATGGTTGATTTTTGAAAAAAATTAGCCTATGTTTGACCCAGGCTCTTCAACTACTTCCATGCCAAATTTCATGAAAATCAGTCCAGCGGTTTAGCCGTGAAAGCGTAACAAACAAACAGACAGGCAGACTTTCGCATTTATAATATTAGGTATGGATAGTATGGACAGTAGAACAGTTCACTGTTCTACTATTACTTGTTCACGTGTTATGATAATAGCCTTTCATACAGATACGAGTAGCTTAGAAGCAGATTGCTCTCCTGATAATATGTGATACCAAGAAATGTGTTACGAATTGTGATAATAACTTTTTTAAATCATAAGATAGCTTAGAAGCAGATTGTTCTCCTGATAATATGTGATACCAAGAAATGTGTTACGAATTGTGATAATAACTTTTTTAAATCATAAGATAGCTTAGAAGCAGATTGCTCTCCTGATAACACATGATACCAAGAAATGTGTTACGAATTGTGATAATAACTTTTTAAATCATAAGATAGCTTAGAAGCAGATTGCTCTCCTGATAACACATGATACCAAGAAATGTGTTGCGAATTGTGATAATAACTTTTTTAAATCATAAGATAGCTTAGAAGCAGATTGCTCTCCTGATAATATGTGATACCAAGAAATGTGTTACGAATTGTGATAATAACTTTTTAAATCATAAGATAGCTTAGAAGCAGATTGCTGTCCTGATAATATGTGATACCAAGAAATGTGTTACGAATTTTTTTTTTTTTATATCATAAGATAATAAACAAGCAGATGGGTCTCCTGATGGAAAGAGTCAACCATCGCCTATAGACACCAAAGATGTTAATGGTGCGTTGCTATCTTGTGGCGAGGTCTAATGCCACATGCATAAGTTTACCTTACCCTCTAAACCGGAACACGACAGCGACAAGCACTGACGTTATTGCGGCAGGAATAGGTAAGGCGGTGGTACCAGACTCGGGCGAGACAATGCAGAACTCTACCACCTAGTAGCCACGATGTTAGTGACTCGATAGTCAATCGGTCGCCTTTTACGACCTGGCCTGTACCTGGCAGAACGGCAGTTGGCCTATTCTTCAAAGGAGGCCGGGACCAACACGGCGAATTGTGATAATAACTTTTTAAATCATAAGATAGCTTAGAAGCAGATTGCTCTCCTGATAATATGTGATACTAAGAAAAGTCTTACGAATTGTGATAATAACTTTTTTAAACCATAAGATAGCTTAGAAGCAGATTGCTTTCCTGATAATATGTGATACCAAGAAATGTGTTACGAATTGTGATAATAACTTTTTTAAACCATAAGATAGCTTAGAAGCAGATTGCTTTCCTGATAATATGTGATACCAAGAAATGTGTTACGAATTGTGATAATAACTTTTTAAATCATAAGATAGCTTAGAAGCAGATTGCTCTCCTGAAAATATGTGATACCAAGAAATGTGTTACGAATTGTGATAATAACTTTTTAAATCATAAGATAGTTTAGAAGCAGATTGCTCTCCTGATAACATGTGACACCAAGAAATGTATTACGAATTGTGATAATAACTTTTTAAATCATAAGATAGCTTAGAAGCAGATTGCTCTCCTGATAATATGTGATACCAGAAAGTGTGTTACAAATTAATATTATCAATATTTTTTTTATATAGTAAGATAGCTTAGAAGCAGATTGCTCCCCTGAAAATATATGATGCCAAGAAATGAGTTCTAAAATATGATAATAGCTTTTTTATATCATAAGATAGCTTAGAAGCAGACTGTTCTCATGAAAATATGTGATACTAAGATATCATCTATGAAACGGAAAGTATAACATGCTTAAAGGTACCGGTTACCTTTACCAATTTCCAATCAGAACACGGAAGCAACAAATCACTAATGCCATTGCGACTGGAATAGGTAAGGCGGTGGACATGTCCTTCTTTGAATAATAGTCATCTTCCATTCTGCTAAACAGTTCATAAAAGGCCAATAGTTGCCTACGCAAGTCGGATGCCCAACTTTACACCCTTTTTGATGAATTGTTTGTTGTTTGCCAAGTTTGAGCCCTTTTTGATGAATAGACCATTTGTTGTTTGGCAGGCAGTCCGTTAGAGGCGAACAATTTGCTATATGAGTCGCTACTATCGTAGCTAATGTGTGGTAGAGTTTTCTTACGTCTTGCCTAGGTTTGGTATCACCGCCTTACCTATTCCTGGCGCAATGGCCTCAATGCATGACTGCTTGTCATTATCGTGTTCCGATTTGAAAGTTAAGACAGGCGGTACACCTTGGTGATATTAGCACCACGCCACACAGATAGCAATACATCATACCATTTAGGTGGCCCTTTCCAATACGAGCCCGGCCTAGAGGCTCTGCCAAGCGAGACGTTGCAGAACTGTATCTAGTACTTAGTAATGATGTTGGTAACGATAAATTTAGCTTTAGCTCGTCTTTTACTGACTCTCTAGCAGGATTACATATTATGGTCTATTTTGCCAAAGTGGTCCGAAATAAGATATATCACCGGGATTAAGAATCATATCATAAATAGACTAGAGTCCTAAAAGTAATAAAAGACCAATTGTTCTGTCAATACATCAGACTAATAGATCTTATAAATAATCCCAACCAAGACGCAAGAATTAGTACCGAACAATCCAGAGAACTGTAAACACGCTCGCAAAATACCGATTTTGAACTAGCCAATCGAAACAACGTGTTCCTTTTCTCGCGCCTTGGCATATTGGCAGAATTATTTTTAGTCCGAAATAAGGCAAGTGATATATCACCGGGATCAAGAATCACATCACAAACAGACTAGAGTCCTAAAAATAATAATAGATCAATTGTTCTATCAACACATCAGACTAATAGATCTTATAAATAATCCCAACCAAGACGCAAGAATTAGTACCGAACAATCCAGATAACTGTAAACATACGCGCAAAATACCAGTTTTGAACTAGCCAATCGAAACAACGTGTTCCTTTTCTCGCGCCTTAGCATTTTGACAGAATTATTTTTCGTGCCAGAAATCAAACATATAGATTGTCAACGTATCACCGTAAGACGTTGTTAAACTACCACTTAGTCAGCTTATATTCTGGGGCCTTACTACTGAAGTTGAATAGTTTAATAAGTAAATGAATAATAATAATATGTTAATGTTGTTGGAGCGGTGATCTATAATGTAGCCAGCTCCGGGGTGCTTCTACCTTACTCGGTACATTCACCATCAACATTCGTTAAAATACAAAAACGTAAAAAATACTTTTTTATATTCTGATTAATAATGTCATACACATAATAAACATTCACATACATAAACTTATAAATGATTATTTTAAATTAAACACTTGTACTGTTTCACAATTCACAAGATATATGTTTTTTTCTAATTAAATAGACAGATAATCATTATGACGGATTTTCACCAATGCCGACGATGAAGAGTATAAATTATAAACTGATAAACTTTCATACACAAATAAAAGTAGCACCTCTTAATAGTAGAAAATAATTAAATATTTTCTGGGAGTAAAGAAAAAAACGTACTGAAAAAGCGTACTTTTATATCAAAAATAATTTTAAGGGGGTTTTTTGAGCCCCATCACTCAAAATAATTGCAGAAAAGGCTTCTAATTCAGTTTTTTCCTAACACAGTAAGAGACCAAACAAGCAGATGGCTCTCTTGAAAGAAAAATATAACCATAAATGTTAATGGTTCGTTGCTATCCGCGTAGAAGAATGATAATATCACATGAAGAAGTTTACCAGCTACCTTACTCTTTAAATCAGAGTACGATGGTGACTAGCAGCGACACTAATGCGGCAGGAATAGGACGGTGGTACCAGAACCTGGTGAGACGTAGCAGAGTAGTCACGCTGCTAGTGACACGTACACAGTATAGCCTACCGTTCGCATTTTACAAACTGTCTGGTGGAATAGTGAACGACCTATTCTTCAAAGGGGGGCCGGACTAACATAGGGATATTATAAAATTTACTTTAATATAGTACCATTTTAAGACTTAGTTTACTCTTGATATTATCAAAAGTACTCGTATTATAAGAGAAATAAGATTAAGAAAGACAAGACTTAATATTATAAGAGAGGCTTATTTAAAAATTCAATTTAATTGTTGGCTCGGAATAAGTTATTATGCACTACTCTAGCTACTTTCCCAGCATCACCGAAGGGAAACTGTAAGAAAATGCTTAATTTTTAATAAACATTTAATTAAAAAAGTTAATGCTAAACTTTTTTTATGGGAGAGTGAGCAAACGAGCAGGAGGTACACCGTGTGTTATGTGATCACCGCCGCCCTTGGATACTACAATACCAGGGGTCTTGCAGTTGCGTTGCCAAACTTTTAAAAATGAGTAAGCTCTCTTCTTGAAGATCCCCAAGTCGTATCTGTTCGAAAAAACCCTTGCCGGTAATTGATTCCACAAAAGGGTAGTGCGAGGCAAAAAGTGCCGGGAGAACCGCATGATTGCCAGACATAAAGACGGTGAGGGTGGAACTTTAAAGTTTAACCTAATGTACGATGATGGAATTCAGTAGCAGAAATTAATCTCAAGAACTTCTCGGAACACTCTCCATAATAGATACGATAGAAGATGCAGAGCGAACATTACATCTCTGCGTAATGCCAGAGTTTTTTTTTATATCATAAGATAGCAAACAAGCAGATGGGTCTCCTGATGGAGAGTCAACCATCGCCTATAGACACCAAAGGTGTTAATGGTGCGTTGCTATCTTGTGGCGAAGTCTAATGCCAAATGCATAAGTTTAGCGGCTACCTCACCCTCCAAACCGGAACACGGCAATGGCAAGCACTGACGCTATTGCGGCAGGAATAGGTAAGGCGATGGTACCAGACCCGGGCGAGACAATGCAGAACTCTACTACCACATAGTAGCCACGATAGTAGTGACTCGTATAGCCAATCGGTCGCCTTTTATGACCTGCCTGACAGAACGGCAGTTGGCCTATTCTTCAAAACGAGCCCGAGACCCACACTGGGAAGAAGTTTTACGAATAAGTACATTTTTGTGCAATAAAGAATTTAAATAAAAAAATCATTAAACACGAATTTTAAAAATAATTTACATTTTATAGTATTGCATTTTTCACACAAGCATACCTACCACAGATATGGTAATGTCCATAGAATAAATACATCCCGAGTGATTGAACATGCATGACGGTAAACAGGTTTATACTCGTAGTAAGAAAATCAATGAGTCTATTTTCCTGTTTTACTGTTATCTATAAACTCATTGTAATTACTGAGCAGCAGGTGAGACACACGTCGCCACGCTATTACGTGTTAAACATGTAGCTACAGGAATAAGCAATACCAGAATCGAGTTTGACTGGTCTTTTCCAAACTTTTTGCAAAATGGTAGATATCCCCGTTTAAGGACAAAACTGTCAGCCTTCCTACTAGACATTTAAAAAAGCAAACAATAGACCTAAAATTAACCGCTCCATTGGTCGAGTTGTTAGCGAACCTAATTAAAAATCGAGGGGTTCGGGTTCGATTCTCGACAGGGGCAAATATTTGTGTGATGAGCATAGATGTTTGTATTTCTGGGCTTGGATGTTTATTATGTATGTAACAGTATTTATATAATATGTATTTCTATATATTAGTATCGTTGACTAAAACCCATAACACAAGCAAATAATTTGCTTACTTTGGAGTTCAATCAATTCATGTAGATCATCCAACAAAAAAATATATCACTAATATTATCTTGTCTACTGGATGGTAGAATTTTGCAACACCTCTCCCGGGATTAGTACCATCGCATCGCTTTAGTCGTTCCTGCCACAATAGCGTCAACGCTTGTCATTGTCGTGTTTGGTAGTTGACATATCTACTGGTAGTTAAAGATGATTGATTGTCTTTTCCTATCAGAAGAGCAATTTATTTATATATCGATAACAAACAAGCAGATGGACTTCCTGATGGAAAGACACAACCATCGCGTAAAGGCATCAACGATGTTAATGATGCGTTGCTATCCGTGAGGCGGGGTGTCAATGCCACATGCATAAGTTTACCGGCTACCTTATCTTCCAAAGCGTAACCTAACAGTGACAAGCACTGACGCTGTTGCGGCAGGAATAGATAAGGCGGTGGTACCAAACCCGGGCGAGACCTTTATTACCTAGTATCGTACTATGACGGAAAAAATCTTTATATCAGACACAGATATAGACGATAATATGTTTTACGCAAAAGTTATAAAGGAGAAATCCCACGAATGGTATCGCTACAATCTAAAGTGTACAACACGTCCATTACACAAGTAATTCCTCTTAATTCCTCATATTATTTATAATAAGAGGAATTACTAGTGTACTTTGCCGGCGTAGGGATGTGACGACCTCATCGCCCACTGGTGGGATAATTTTTGTGTCAAAAATTATCTAGTACCGGTGCAGTCAGTCAACCAAATTAGTGGTAGTGCCATACTGCATTTGCAACTGAATAGGCCGGCAAGCCCGGGGAGATACCACTCTCTCACTTGACACCGACGTAAAGTAGCAGCTCCGCTGCTGCGTTTCGTCTGGTTTGTGCGAGTCCCGGAGGCATAATCCCCCCCCCCCCCCTCCCCTAATCTACCGCAGGGGGGTACCACTCTTACCTGCAGTGGAGAATCCCCCCAGGGCGTCCGTCCTCTGGATTCCAGCCAGATCATGGATGCTCAGGCTGCCCTGCGCATTCTGGGAGGACAAAATTGCGCTCATAGGCAATCCTGTCCGGGGCAAACAGGGTAAGAAGACCATGGCACCCCCTACCACGCTTACTGTGGATTTCTGCAATATCAGGGGGCTTCATTCCAACCTGAACGCCGTCCACTACCATCTCGAGACGACGAAGCCAGCTTTGCTTTTTTGACCGAGACACAGATATCTTCTCCGCCTGATACTTCCTACCTCTCCTACCCGGGGTAAAAACTGGAAATTCCTTTATCCCGCAGGCTGGTGTGTGCGCATACGTCAGAGAAGATATCTGTTACCGGCGCCTCAGCAGACTTAAACGTCAGGACCTATCCATCCTCTGGTTACGCGTAGCTTGCCACGACTATCCACGCAGCTACGCTTGCCTATACAGGTCCCATAGCGGGAATACTGAAGTTGACCGGCTCGTTGAGCGCTTACAAACGGCTGTGGATTCCGTGTTAGAGCAGACCCCCTCCGCAGAGATCGTGATCTTGAGCGATTTTAATGCCCACCGCGCCGAATGGTTTTGTTCTCGCACCACCGATCATGCGGTGAGGTCTGTTCACGATTTTGTCTTGGTGTATGGTTTAACACAATTGGTAACCTCACTTACGCGTGTTACCGATGTGGACGGTCATACGCCTTCACTATTGGACCTCCTGCTGACTTCTGACCCGGACCGTTATCAGGTATCGGTGGACGCTCCACTTGGCGCGTCGGACCACTGCCTGATCCGGGGCAAAGTGCTGTCACGCGCCCATCACGGCCTCTCTTTGCACGCTGTCGTCGCGTTTGGCACTATAGGTCAGCAGATTGGGACGAGATGCAGTCTTTCTTTGCATCCTATCCATGGGGGCGGTTATGCTTCTCGCTGGATGATCCGAATGCTGTCGCTGAATCTTTCGCTGATGTAGTGCTGCAGGGAATGGAACTTTTCATTCCGTCTTCTGCGGTGCCCATCGGTGGCAAGTCTCAGCCTTGGTTTGGTCGCCACTGCAAAGCGGCTTTACGCCGAAAGCAGGAATACTACCGAGCTTGGGCTGCGGCGTCGGCATCTCGTGATGTAAAAACTAGCACATTACGAAAGGAGTACAACTCTTCCTCGAGGTTCTTCAAAAGAGCTATCGCCAAGGAAAAAGCGGAACACATTGGCAGAAATAGTGAGAAACTAGTTCGCCTTCCTTCGGGCACTCATGCGTTCTGGTCTCTCGCCAAGGCTGTCTTAGGGAATTTCTCCCAGCCTTCATTTCCATCCTTGCACAGAGACGATGACTCTCTGGCCCATACCGCAAAGGAGAAAGCCGATCTTCTGGGCTCGTTCTTTGCAGCCAACTCGACTATAGATGACCGAGGGAACACACCGCCTACCATTCCGCAGTGTGATAGTTCCATGCTAGAACCACAGTTTCGGCAGTCAGAATCGGACATCCACAAGTCGAGTGGGCCTGATGGCATCCCTCCTATTGTGTTAAAAGTATGTGCTCCAGAGTTGGCGCCAGTATTGACGCAACTATTCCGGCTCTCTTATACACTCGGCATGGTACCGAATTCATGGAAAACAGCTTTAGTGCATCCCATTCTTAAAAAAGGATATCGCTCTAATCCGTCAAACTATGGTCAATAACCTCCTTGTTCTCCAAAGTCATCGAGATACTTATAAACTGTCAGCTCCTGAAGTATTTAGAAGAGCACCAGCTGATTAGTGATCGTCAGTACGGTTTCCGTTTTGGCTGCTCAGCTGGTGATCTTCTAGTATACCTGACACATCGTTGTCGACAGTTGAGTCGAAGTGGGAGGCATTGGCAGTTAGTTTAGACATAGCAAAGGCCTTCTATCGGGGATGGCATAAAGCGCTTCTCTCAAAGCTTCCTCCTATGGGCTTCCCGAGAAATTATGCAAGTGGATCACCAGGTTTTTGGCTGATCGGAGAATTAAGGTCGTAGTCGACGGTGCATGCTCCGACCTTAAACCTGTCAATGCTGGTGTTCCCCAATGCTGCGTGCTATCACCGACCTGTTTCTTCTGCATATCAATGATATGTTGCGAATTAGTAACATACATTGCAATGCAGACGGAAGTACTGGTGATGCTACATACTCCGGCCATAGCGGTATTTCTTGGGAACACGTCGAAGAGGGCTGGAACAAGCTCGTGTCTGAACACGAACTGATGTCTCAGGATGGGGTCGTTAAAACCTTATTACATTTAACCCCAAAAAGATGCAGCTTTGTGCGTTCATCGCAAAAAAAACACATTTTGTCGTATCACCTCGGTTCAAAAACACTCTCCTGACAGCCTCAGCCAGAATTGGAATTCTGGGAGTCGACATATCGAACAACGTTCAGTTCCGCGGTCATTTGGAAGGGAAGGCTAAACTAGCCTCCAAAAAGCTTGGTGTACTCAGTAGAGCAAAGCAGTACTTCATGCCAGCCCATCTCCTCCAACATTACAAGGTCCAATCGTCGACGACCAGGCTATTTCTAATCGACTTGACTCTTTGGCGTTTCGCAGAGATGTAAGTTCGCTCTGCATCTTTTACCGTATTTGTCATGGGGAGTGTTCCGACGAGTTGTTCGGACTAATTCCTGCCGTTAAATTCCACCATCGGACATCGCGTCAAAATTTAAAGTTCCATCCTCACCACCTTGATGCCTGGAAATCCACAACCGTGCGCTTTTGTCGACGCTTTTTGCCTTGCACTACACCTTTGTGGAATCAATTACCCTCGGGGGTGTTTCCGAATGGATACGACTTAGGGACCTTCAAGAAACGAGCTTATTCATTCTTAAAAGGCCGGCAACGCAGCTGCAATACCCCCAGTATTGCGGATGTCCATGGGCGGCGGTGATCACTTACCATCAGGTGCACCATCTGCTCGTTTGCCCCCTCTGCTATATAAAAAAAAAAATATAATTTGTACTAATAAACAATCCTAATTAAGCCGAATAAAAGTAAAAAATAAATACAAAAATAATTAGAAATACGAAAGTACTGATCAAAATTATAAATGTGAATTTCATCTGTAACGATGAACTCATTTAACTAGTTATACGTATGTATAGCTAGCGATCAGTACAATCGACGTAATCGATCATATAGCAAAGAAGAATTTCGCCGCCTTGAGCCTGTCGACACTAGCTCAGCGGAAGAGCGTCCCGGGTTTAGGGAAATGGTCGCAGGTTCAAATCCCGCGTGTCGATATTTTTCTTTGCTGTTTTTAAGGTTTTTCCAAAAAATAAATAGTCTTTATTTTCAAACGTTTTTTTCCGGAAGCTACCGTATATAAGTTTTCTATGACAAAAATTATTAGTTTTCATTTTAGATTTTATTTATATTTTATTTTAGGTTAAAACATAGTGCTTTGTTACTTGATAATGATCCTCAAAGTGAAAAATGGTGATTCATTTGTTATAATTATAATACTTTGATTTAAAAAAACAATTACATTACATTTTTAAAGTAAATATTTCTAGTAACATTGAATCACATTTCCACTGCGCGCGCGTCTGTTTGTTATAATCTGTATTGCGGCCGTTATATTTGTGTTCTTGACATTGCATACTGTTTATATTCTTAAAGTTCGTATGTGGTTAATTAACACTATTTTTATATAATAATTTAACACTGTTTTTGTAAAATATAACAGTAAAACATAACATTTGTCAGTTAATACTCATATTAGTTTAGTCTAGTCTTCAAACCAATGCCTCCGGAATGCTTAGTTGTCAAATCAAATTATGGTCACTGTCGCATACTCCGGTACATTTACATAAAATGCTTTATTGTATAAACTTTATTGTATAAACTAAAGTTTTAGTATTTGAAAGAGAAGCAACCAGAACGGACGTAGGAGTTGTGGTAGATGATGTAGTGCTGGAACAAGTGGATGAGTTCGTATATCTTGGATGTGCTTTTAGCAGGAATGGAACGTACACCGCTGATGTTGAAAGAAGAGTGTGTGCAGGGAACAGAGTGAATGGAGCGTTAGGAAGATTACTTAATAGCACCATTTTAAGTCAGGGTGCCCGTCTAGCCCTGCATAATCATGTGCTTATCCCAACGTTATTGTATGGAAGTGAGAGTTGGGTATGTCAGAAAGGGCGTGAAAGTAGAATCAACGCGGTTGAGATGAGGTTGCTAGGAAAAATATGTGGTGTGACACTCGTGGACCGGGTTCGTAACGTCGAAGTGAGAGAGAGTTTAGGTTTGAGAGAAAGTGTCGGTGTGAAGATGAGAAAGGGCATGCTCCGTTGGTTCGGACATGTAGAAAGAATGGTAGATGAAAGGTTAACAAAACAGATATACAATGCAAATGTGGAAGTATGTAGGTACCGGGGAAGACCAAGACTGACATACCACGATCAGATTGATCGAGTACTGTCCGAAGGTGTTGTCAAGAGTCTTCGCAACCGGCGTGTGTGTATGAAGAGAGTGATGAATGTGGAGGAAGCGAGACAAGCCTGCAAGGATCGTGATGTATGGCACTCGGATCTCTCTGCCTACCCCGTAAGGGATCTGGCGTGAAGATATGTATGTATGTGTATTTTAAAGTACTAAGATCTCACTTTAATTTAAGCTATATTTTATGGTGGTACAGTGAGTTTCATATTGATACTAACTTCCAAAGCTACTTGGGCATTCACCTTTACTATGAATCATCTACACTAATATTATTGTGAGGGATATTTGTTTATTTGTAAGTTTAAACCGGATAAACTCAAAAACTACAAGAACAATCTTAACAATTATTTTGCCATTTGAAAGATACACTATTCTGGAGTAACAGGCTACTATTTTAACCGACTGTACAAAAGGCAGTAATAATGATTACAGGGCGTGCGAACTAGTCGCGGATGACAGATTATCACTTATCAGTCGTAATTTCACATCTCATCGCACCAGTCAGTAAATGTTAGAATATTATGTTTGATGTAGGTACCGGGGAAAAGGAGGTGTTAAGAGTCTTCGAAACCGGCGTGTATTTATGAAGAAAGTGATGAATGTGGAGGAAGCGAGACAAGCCTGCAAGGATCGTGATGCCTATCCCGTAAAGGATCTGGCGCGAAGATATGTATGTATGTATATATTAATTTTGATGAGTTTATCAATAAATAAATATCAGCGCGCCAGTTCCATTGCGGAGTAAGTAATGTGAACCAAATGTCAACAGATCCGGTTCACCAGAATTGACCGGCTTGTCGATTGATGATATGGGTGGTGATTTTCATGGTCGTAAGAGATTTTACAAGGAAAGGGAAGGGAAATAAAAAAAACTTTGAATAGAATACTTTTGTGAATTACATTTTTATAATTTCATTGAAATAAATTTATGGTGCTATGAATAAACTTATATGATCATGCATGTAAATTAGTTTTTATTATTATTACTACGACATTGCAATACGTTGTGATAAAAAAATGAAACGAGTGTTAACTTACACACACACTCGAACTTTTTTAAGATCTTAGGGAACTAAATGTACAGTTAGCGCCATCTGTTGAAGGGTACATGTTATTATAATTCTAACAGGTTTGTTTCAAAACAGATTTCCTAATATTCCGCCAGATTTTTTATAGTACATTTAAATTATTTTTATATATTACAATAAACATATACACAAACATTATTAGCATCATATTTAACTGATTCGTCTAATTACCTAGTAGATTTCCATGCAAAATTATAACGTAACATTAACATTTTTCATGTCATTCAATCGGTGAAATACGCGATCTAAAATAATAATTTTATGTTTTATCATCGTATTTAAAGTAGATGAATTGTTGTTTTCTGTTAAATTAAATAGTAATTTAATCGGACAAAATAAGTTAATTTTTTTAACTTATATAACAGAGTAAAAATAATAATTCCGCCCCTAGAATATTACAATGTACCATCACAAAATAATATTAATTACAACCGTCTATTTGAGCTTAATAAGAACAATTTGTCACAAAATAGATTCATTTCTTATTATTTAATCTAGTAGATACGTAAACTTGAAAACACCAATTCCCTCTAGATATTCACTATTGCGATATAGGTACATAACTAACAGTAAAGAAATTAGTAGAAGTCTAATTATTATAAACCATCCTGTTGTTTGTTTCTTAGTTTGAAATATATATAAAATTCATATTTTAATATATGGCAATTTAATACATTAAATAGCTTTGTTCTACAACAATCAGTGTGTTTAAGAGCAAATTAATGCGAATATTTATTAATCTATTAACCTATATTATATAAAAAAAACAGTACTTTTGTTTTATTTAAAACATAAATCGTTACCAAAAAAATCTCATTGGATATTATATGGGAATACTTTTCTTATAAGAAAATTTTAAATACCAACAGGATTTACAGTGTGTATACTAACGACATCTATTGATGTAAAGTATATTAATAATTTGTTCTTACCATTAATCTTATTAGGTAGGTATATCCTTTCCTTGACTACAAATTAGCTTAAATATTTTTCAATGACGCCGTTAAGTGTGATTTTAATATTTCAATACTTTTTGTCGCTTCATATAATTTAGACTCTGTGAAAATTATAAAGATGGCCGATGTGTTCACTGTGGAAACTAACTCCATCTAACGGAGAATAGTCGATTTGTAATTACCAAATTTCATAGATATGGTAAAGCAGTACCCGAATGCTTCGGGATGTGTTATAAAATGCCCAAAACGAAAACTTCTAAATGTTGCGTAACTTCATGTTTCTTTGAATTTACGAACTCGGGAACTTTTTATTTCGCTGTAAGCTTATAATAACTTTGATATTTAAAAAATATGGTACAAATGGACTAAGAAAAATTATTTTTTATACTTAAAACAAAATCAAATACAGTATTTTTTGAGATAACATGGAAATTTTTCAACAAATAAATTTTGTTACTAACAAAAAATTGTAAGGCCAAAATAACTGCATGTTTTGCCGTTCAAAAGATCAAAATCTATCATCGAATTCAAAAATTGCAACTTTTCGAAAATTAAAAGTGTCATTTTCCACAATCTTTAGATTTTCTTCTTTAGATTAGATTAAAATACCTCAGCATAGTTTACAATGAAAAGTTTAGATATGACTTGTAGGGTCAACCACTTCCAAATGCACGAAATATATTTTAAATATTCTTTTGTAACTATGCTTAAATACTATTGAAGTAACTTTTAAAATACATTGTACCTTAAGGGGGGTCCAATAGGCCTATCAATTGGGGGAGGGGGGGAGTGGGATGGTTAAATATTAAGGGTAAAGATTTTGAGGGGTCAAGTGGAAGCGAGACCATTCCTCCCCTAGTATTTTGCTAGTTTGCAATCGTATGAAAAAAAATAAAAAGAAAATCAAAGTAAAGATAAGTTGACAGTAAATTAGTAATGCAATTAATTGTATTTATAAGGAAATTTTGAAAACTAATTTAATTGATACAATAAATACTAAAATAATAATTACTAAAATGGATGGTTGATGTTATTAATAATCAATTTACATATCGTTTTATAGTAAGACATGTGGTTACTGTTTCGATATTTTGTTTTAACATATTTGTTTTAAAAAGTATTTTTGCTTGTTTGCTATCATGTCTATAAAGAAGTAAAGTATTAGTAAATCGATGTAAATGAATTAATAAGGCAATTTTAAATTAAAAAATATTGAAATAGGCATGCTACTTGAAAAAATGAGTCATTGAAGAAATAAATAACAAATTTATAGATCATTTGATTGCAGGACATATTGTGGCTACTGTTTTAGAATTTTATTTGTGCGTATTTAATTTGAATAAGTTTTTACTTTGGCTTGTTTGTTGTCATATCATATTAAAACGTAAAGTATATTATTAGTTAATTGGCTCTTAAATCATTAATAAGACAATTTATTTTTGAATTTAGAAAGTATTTTTGTGTACACGATATGAAAACATGGATTATTTTGAAATTCATAAAGCATTTTTACATTATTTTAGTGCAAAACATTTGGCTACTGTTTTACCCATATTATTCTTGCATATTGTTTTGAAAAGAGTAAATTGATAATTTGATAAATGTCTAGTTACATTGGCTTCGGTTAGCGGTATGATATAAATGCGTGACGTCCAGGTTTTAATCAAAAATCAGACAAATCGTTCTAAATGTTATTTTTTTTTTAATTTTTGAGGAAAATATAACTTGTCTTCAGAATATGTACTCAATTTATCGATAAGTTAATCACCTGTCACATCGTTGACAAGGTTGACCAAGTTTAGGGATGGTCTATATAGCGTCATCCGGTTTACAGATTTTATTTTTTATTTGGGAGAATATAAAATCATTCATTCATTAGGCATATTTTTATATGGTAGTGAGACGTGGCCTGTAACTCCATTATCAAATGTAGAAACTGTATGTATCTGTATGTATGTATGCGCGGTGTGATATATAAACAACTAGCGGCCCGGTACGTGCTTCGTTGCATATAATCTATACATATTTTATTTATTTTTAATTTTTTCAATTTAATCATTAACTTATTTTATTTATTTATTTATTTATTTATTACACAGTACATGAAAAAATCATTCTGGAGCTCTAACCTCTATACTAGGATAACCCGTGTTATAGAGGTATAATAAAATCGTAGAAATATCAAAACTGTACATTGAGTATTTTTTAAAAGAACACTTGGGGCGTGATCTGCAATCGATATCGAAGCCAAAAATATAGTTTTTAGAATTTTTGTGTTTGTCTGTTTGTCTGTATGTATGTCCGGGGTAAACTCCAAAAGTACTGCATGGATTAACTTCAAAATTTTGCATGAATATAACTAATATGTCGGGTCAACATATAGGCTACATATTATCACGCTATACGCGGACGAAGTCGCAGGCAACAGCTAGTGTGAAATATTAAAAAATAATAATTCGAACATCAGATTCACAAAAAATGTGATAAATGAAGAACCGCTTTACCGATTTTTAGCAAACTTCACATAAACCATCTACTAAATAGTCCGAACAAACCCTAAGCATTTGGTTTGGATAGGCGAGCCCTTTCTTGAGTTATAAAATCACAACGAAATATGGCACCGATTTTTATATATACAGATAGACTAAATATATTCACATAAGGCGTCTCTAAGTTTGTAATATAGTGGATAAATTACAAAGAACAATTAGTTTAAAATTTTTCAAAGTAATTTTTTAGGGTTCCTTATACAATGGGTACAACGCTATAACTCCGTCGTCCGTCTATTTGTCTCTCTGTCCGTCTGTCACGAGAATGTATCTCTCAGTTGAAATTTTCATAGATGATGTATTTCTGTTGCTGCTATAATAACAAATACTAAAAACAGAACAAAATTAATATTTAAGGAGGGCTAACACAACAAACGTAATAATTTTGCAATTTTTCCTCGATTTTAATAACGATAACTGATAGAAGCTTAAAATATTCACAGAACATTTAGTTATATATTCACTTTAAAAATTATTAAATAAAAATAAAATTATTATTTAATGAAGGCTTCAATACAACAAACGTGATTTCTTGCCGTTTTGTGTAGATCGACATTCTTGATCCGAACTGCAAGGGACTGGAATATGCTTCCTGAGTCTGTGTTTCCCGACGGGTACAACCTGGGGATCTTCAAGAGAAGAGTGAACAGGTACCTTCCAGGGAAGCGCGCCCATCTTAGGCCCATCTTAGCTTACCATCAGGCGAGGTCTTGGTCAAGCGCTTCCTTATCGACAGTAAAAAAAAGATGATGATACGGAACCCATCCTGCTGAGTCCGAAGCGCATTTGGACGGTTTTATTTGTATTAAAAGTAGGATTCACAATAATTTATTTTTGAACGTCAGTCTTTTTATATGAATAACATAAAGGTACCTATATAAAAACATTTTCTTATATCAAAAGAGGCAAACAAGCAGATGGGTCTACTGATGGAAAGAGTCAACCATCATCTGTAGACACCAAATATGTTAATGCTGCGTTGCTATCTTGTGGCGAGGTCTAATGCCACACGCATAAGTTTACCGGCTACCTTATCCTCCAAAACGGGATAGGACAGTGACTAGCACAGACACTATTGCGGCAGAAATATGTAAGGCGGTGGTACCAGACCCGGGCGAAACATTGCAGAACTCTACCACCTAGTAGCCACGATAATAGTGACTCGCACATCTAATCAGTATAACTTTTACGACTGCCCGGGACCAACATGGTGGATTATTTTTACGAGTAAATACGCAAGCTATAACCATTACAGTCCGTTGTATACCAATCAATATTAATATTATAAATGAAAAAATTTTGATGTTTGGACGGATGGGTGTTGGTTACTCATTCACGCAAAAACTTCTGAATTGATTTGAATGAAATTTGGCACAAAGGTAGATGATGACCTGGAATAGCATATAGGTAACTTTTAAGCCCGGTAAAATTAGGTTATCCCGCGGGATTCATCAAAAGCTTTTATAATGCAGCGGGCTGCATGCTGCAGTTAGTTATACATAAAATGGTAGAGTTCTACATTATCTCGCCCGAATCTGGCACCACCACCTCACATATTCCGCCTGTAATAGCATCAATGCTTGTCACTGTCATGTTCCAGTTTGGAGGGTAAGGTAGCCGATAAACTTATGTATGTGACATTAGACCTTGCCACAAAATAGCAACGCATCATTAACATCTTTTGTGTCTGTAGACAATCGTTGACTTTTTCCATCAAGAGACCGCTCTGCTTGTTTGCTATCTTATGATATATAAAAAATTGTTAATCTTACTAAAATTAAAATATAATTACAAAAATTAACATTCAATAAGCTACACCTGCGGTAACGAAAATAAAATTAAATACAATAAAAAATTTTAAATAATTAAAAATAAACTGATAATGAATTACCCCAGTCGTCTTTCACATAATTACTGAAGTTATAATAAACCTTCTACATAATATTAATTTTTGCTTAATAACGGTCTTGAATTTTTTGTCAGGTAATTCGCATGTAATTTCGAATCTATACTAATAAAATAAAGCTGAAGAGTTTGTTTGTTTGAACGCGCTAATCTCTGGAACTACAAGTCGGATTTGAAAAAATCTAAAAGTGTTAGATAGCCCAATTTATATCGAGGAAGGTTATAGGCTGTGTACCATCACACTACGACCAGTAGAAGTGGAGTAAACGAGGTCCGCCCGGACGAAGTCACGGGTAACAGCTAGTCTTATAATATAATCGTACATTGAAAGCTTATTTTTGTGACGCGTGGTATTAATAAAAATATCAGAATTCTTAATAAGCTTAGCAGAATTTTTTTGTTGGTACTATTTGTGTTTTTATGTAAAGTAAAAAAAAGTTCACATTTTGCCTCGTGTTGGTCCCGGTCTTCTTGGAAGAATAGGCCAACTGCCGTTCTGCCAGGCAGGTCGTAAAAGGCGATGGATTGGCTATACAAGTCACTACCATCGTGGCTACTAGGTGGTAGAGTTCTGCGTTGTCTCGCCCGGGTCTGGTACCACCGCCTTAACTATTCCTGCAATAGTGTCAGTGCTTGTCACTGTCGTGTTCCGGTTTGGAGGGTACGGTAGCCGGTAAACTTATGCATGTGGCATTAGAACTCGCCACAAGATAGCAACGCACTATTAACAACTTTGGTGTCTATAGGCGATGGTTGACTCTTTTCATCAGAAGACCAACCAACCATCGCCTATAAACACCAAAGATGTTAATGGTGCGTTGCTATCACAGTGGCGGTACATCAATACCTCATGCATAAATCTACCATCTTCTGTACCCGACAAATCTGAACACGACAATAAGGAGCGTTGACGCTATTCCGGCTGGAATTGGTAAGGCAGTGGTACCAAATACCCAAGCGAGACGTTGCGGAACTCTATCACATAGTCTTCACGATGTTAGTGATACGTATAGCGATTAGTCGCCTTTTACGACCTGCCTGGCAGAACGGCATTTGGTCAAAGAAGCCCGAACTAACACGAGAGATTAGGGGAGGAGATATAAGGACCCTTAATATTTTAAATTTTTTTATTTTTAATATTTGTTATTATAGCGGCAACGGAAACACATAATTTGTGAAAATTTCAGATTCTAGCTATCGCGGTGTAGGAGATATAGCCTGGGGACAGATAGACAGCGGAGGCTTAGTAATAGGGTTCCGTAATACATTTTAGGTACGGGACCCTAAAGACGAGAGATTGGCTAAATATGATACTACTATACCATCGTAATTAATAAGTGGTAGAGCTATGCAACGAATTAGCCTAGATTTAATATAAATGTTTTAACGGCCCTGTAGCAATAGCGTCATTGCTTATCGTGAACGCTACCATCTAGTTAGTGGTCAGCTTGTACCACCTAGTTAGTAGTCAGCTAGTACCACCTAGTTAGTAGTCAGCTAGTACCACCTAGTTAGTAGTCTGCTAGTACCACCTAGTTAGTAGAGAACTAGTACCACCTGGTTAGTAGTCAGCTAGCACCACCTGGTTAGTAGTCAGCGTACCACCTCGTTAGTAGTCAGCTAGTACCACCTAGTTAGTAGTCAGCTAGTACCACCTAGTTAGTAGTCAGCTAGTACCACCCAGTCAGTAGTCAGCTAGTACCACCTAGTTAGTAGTCAGCTAGTACCACCTAGTCAGTAGTCAGCTAGTACCACCTAGTTAGTAGTCAGCTAGTACCACCTAGTTAGTAGTCAGCTAGTACCACCTAGTTAGTAGTCAGCTAGTACCACCTAGTCAGTAGTCAGCTAGTACCACCTAGTTAGTAGTCAGCTAGTACCACCTAGTTAGTAGTCAGTCACTTGATGTTAGTGACACGTATATATATACAGTGTGGCGGTGACCATACACCAATTAATTAAACTTAGTATATGTAATAATGTTCTCAGCCTGAATACAAAAAATCAGATAAATACATCCACTGGTTTAGCCACAGGACATTAGTTTTCATTTCTAATTTTGCGAACATGATGTAGATTATCAGCTGTACGCATAGAAATATATAGAGGTCAATGGCTGTACGTGACCCGTTCACCCTATATGGTTTGAAAGAACTCTTATAAGTAAGTTGCCAACTCGCAATACTAGCAGAAAATCCTTGCATTCATTGGTTATTTTAATTTTTTATCCTTTACAACTGACCAATAACAACCCAATCTTGTCATTAGGAGAATTTGAAAAGAAAGCGAAAAGTCGCTTTATCTTGAGTGCATACACAGTGTGTACTGATACAAAAAAGCGCATTTTGCGCCTTCTTGATGAAAGCCGTTGATTACACGTGTCACGTACCTACGATACGTAGGTCACGGTCATTATTGTTTAGTACGATCAAAGATTTTGCCGTGGTAATTGATATTACGTTATTTCTTGTAATGTACTGAGTTTTTATTTTTTTCTTTTATTATTCTAGACTTATAAATTATGCGAAAGTAGACGCTTCATTTTAATTTTTATTGTGGTAAAATACGAGTTAAATTGTGCGAAAGTAGACGCTTAATTTTTATTGTGATGGCCGGCCATGGCCATGATGTTTGTGCTAATTAGTGCTATTTTGTGATAAGACACGTTAGGTAACTATTATTATTAGTGTGAAGTGAACAACATTTTTGTTTTTTCTTCTTTACTTTTAGCCAATATGTGGCACGAATCTTAGATTGATACGGTCTTTATTCTTACAATATACGCAAAAATAATTCTATAGCTACGTAATTACTTATTGTACAAAATGATTGTGATTAATAATAATAATTTATCAAAATAATTATTGAGGATGAGTGTGGTTTAAAAAGGCGCCTAAATATTATGTCACACGTAAAAATAATAATAATAACATGAGGCGCCAGCCGCCAAGCCGCGCGTGCGGCGTTGCCGTCCTGGTGATAGGTAAGTCAAAGGATGTTTTATCTTTATTATATTTTCGTGTCATTAATTTTGTTCGAAATTTTTGTTTTTTTAATTTCGATATCAGGACTGATTTGATAGACTAAAAATACTAGTACTAACTAGTACTACCTTAATTCTCACTTATTGTTGTATGGTCACCGCCACACTGTATATATATATATATATATATATATATATATATATATATATATATATATATATATATATATATATTCATTAGTCATTTACGCACCAGATCTATCTAAAAATGAATGACGATATCCCTTCAAACAGGTATCGATATCTTTCAGTAATTTAACTATTTAGAGCTGGGATTCTTATTTAAACATATCCATCTAGTCAATTTAAACATATCAACTCAAAACTATAATATTTCCGAAAGTTTCCCAAGGTATAATACAATTACTTATCAATTTTAATCGAAGATACTTGCCACCTACTGACAACGATTCATTCATTTAAAATTTTAAAATTCAAAATAGAATCCTTAGTAGTAATAGAGAGATGTTCAAAAAATAATGATCCCCTCGTATTCATTGTGCATTCACGTGTTCATCTTAGTTCAAAGAGGCTGGAGGGCTTCTTATTGCCATGGTCGCGCTGATCAACTTATTTGTTCAGAGTTCAAGAGTTTAATTTTAACGTTCGTTTATTTTTTGCTTAGATGACGAAACCTCGGTATTTATATTACATTATATTTTATACTCCCCATTTTTGGCACTTTTGGAACTACGTAATAATAATTATTTTTAATTTAAGCACTTCCCTCGCACAGAAACAATCACAATTTCCTCGCTATATGTTTGTATTAAATAAATAGCCAACCGGTTTCATATTTTACTGCATCATCAGGGCTAAAACTTAAATTAAAACTAGCTTTCCATTTAACAAATATTAATTATAATAATAATAATAAATATTCACGGGACAAATTACATTTACTGATCTAACCCTAAAGTAAGTAATTTTATATTTATTAAAACTTAAAAATAACAAGTTCTCACAATTGTCATTCAGTGAAAAGATTCAAATTGTGTCTAAAGGTAGGTGTGTACCCGAGTTACAATTAAACCAGCAAGAAGTAAACGTAACTCGTAAGTTTCATGTTAAAAGTTATGAAGCGTATAACTGGCTCTGTGATTCGGGATATTTTGCCGTAGAAGGTTTAATAGAATAGTAGTACATCTAAGGCTTGTTCTGTTGTCATGGTTTCCGATTTATAGATCCGTAGCATGGCTGTGGCTATGTTAAAAATCTATAAAAGCAAGTTTTTGTGACCGAGTACCTCTTCGCATAGTGCATACCCAGTGTCATAACCCTGTGCACTTTTTACATTTCAAGTCCTACGCTTTTTACATTTCAAGTCCTACGCTTGATTCAATTCACGCACTATATTTGTTAAATAGCCAACCGGTGTTACATTTTACTACATCATTAAGACTAGAAATTAAACTAGCCATTGGCAACTCGCTTTTAACATTTCAAGTCCACGCTTGATTCAATTCATACACTATATTTGTTAAATAGAAAACCGGTTTTAGATTTTACTACATCATTAAGACTAGAAATTAAACTAGCCATTGGCAACTCGCTTTTAACATTTCAAGTCCACGATTGATTCAATTCATACACTATATTTGTTAAATAGAAAACCGGTTTTACATTTTACTACATCATTAAGACTAGAAATTAAACTAGCCATTGGCAACTCGCATTTAACATTTCAAGTCCACACTTGATTCAATTCATACACTATATTTGTTAAATAGCCAACCGGTTTTACATTTTACTTCACTATTGAGGCTAGAAATTAAACTAGCCATTGGCAACTCGCTTTTAACATTTCAAGTCCACGCTTGATTCAATTTATACACTATATTTGTTAAATAGCCAACCGGTTTTACATGTTACTTCACTATTGAGGCTAGAAATTAAACTAGCCATTGGCAACTCACTTTTAACATTTCAAGTCCTGCGCTTGATTAAATTCACACACTATAATTGTAATTACATTTTAACATTTTAAAACCTACGCCTAATTCATTACAAACTTGTTGTATGTTAATACCTTCTAGCCCTGTGTTGGTCCAGGTTCCTTTGAAGAACAAAGCCACTGCCGTTTTGCTAGGCAAATCGTAAAAGGCGACTGATTGGCTGTATCACTACTATCGTAACTACTGACTAAGTGGTAGTGGTATGTGGTACCTCAACGTCTTGCCCGGATATTGGTACTACTGCCTTACCTATTCTTGCCGCAATAGCGTCAATGCTTGTCATTGTTGTGTTCCGGTTTGAGAGTAAGATAGCCGGTAAACTTATACACGTGGAAATGCCATCCCGTCACACGATAGAAATGCACTATTAACATCTGTGGTGTTTATAGGCGATGGTTGACTCTTTCCATCATTAGACCCATCTGCTTGTTTACTATTTTATGATATAAAAAACCCGATATCTACCCTATAAGGTAGTTAATATCATCCCGTGGGGGAAATGAGAATAGTGTCACGGTACTAAGAAGCAATCGTTAATCATTGATTATATCATGCCGTATAGGCAATCTTTGAAACAAAAAAAATCCAAATCGGTAAAATTTCCTATTTCTTGTATCTCTGCAGCCGTTGCCGATATATTGTGACGTGAATTCAAGTAATCATAACATTTACAGCATTAAAAGTGTCCGTGGTACGATATACATTATAAAAGAAATTAATAATGTATTACAATACGATGAGCATCTGGTTTCAAGGCGAACTTTTGTATACACCCTCATCATTCTCCTTTATACACAGTGAAAACGAGTGATTGCGCAAATAATATCTATTTTTTTTACACTTTTTATCGTCGGCACTTGGTGAAACTCCATTTGTCATTTTTTTAATACACTTGTACTGTTTCACAAATCACTTTAAATTTAATTAATATCGCCAACCGGTTTCGCCTTTTACATCATGTTTATTTATTTATTTATTTATTTATTATTAATATTGTACAGTTGCATTACATAATATTTTTCAGTTTACGTGCATAAGACGATTTACATAATATTATGTACCTTGTCAGGCACAGCAACTGGAATGACAATGGGGTAGCAACTTCTTATTAGAGTGATTTGTCTTCTAAATATTCTTTGACAGAGTAATAGGCTTTTTCAATTAAAAGTTTATTTATACTATTTTTGAATTTATTATAGTTATATTCGCTTTTCAGATTTTCTGGTAATTTATTATATACTTTTACAGACATGGGGTATGGCCCGGAACTATGTAACTTTAACTTCGATGTTATTTGATATAAATTATTTTTTGAACGTGATTCATAGCGACGAGGTATTTGTCCTAATTTTGTATATAAGTGGTTATTTTTCCTAACAAATTTGCATAGTTCCAATATATATATATATATATATATATATATAAATATATATATATATACATAATATATATATATATATATATTATATATATATACAAGGTTGAATTAAGATTTTTATTTTTTTTGTATTGTATGTTAGCTAGGATACGGATGCATTTTTTCTGTAGTACAAATATGTCGTGTACATCAACACTGTTACCCCACAGTATAGTGCCGTAGCTTAGCCATGCGTAAGCATATGCATAGTACGCTATGGTAGCAGTTTTAATATCTGTTGACTTTTTGAGTTCCCTCAGGGAATAAATAAATTGTGATAGTTTAGATTTTATTTTTTCTATATGTGATTTCCAATTAATATTTGTATCAATTACTAATCCGAGTAGAGTATGCGTGGGTACACAATCGATTTTAACATTTTTGTACGAAAAGTTTATGTTTAACTCTATTTTTTGATGGGGTTTGAATTGCATAATTTTTGTCTTTAAATAATTTATTTCTAGGTTATGGTCATTCATCCATTTTTCAATGTTGGTTATAATGTTTTGTAATTTTTTATTTAAATCTGTGCTATTATTGACCGACATCAGGAGTGAAAAGTCGTCTGCAAACATTATACATGGTTCATCAACGATTTTTGGGAGGTCGTTTATGTATATGATGAACAGAAGGCATCCTAGTACACTGCCCTGCGGAATAGAGTTCTTGTGCATGTTCATGTCTACAAGTTCATGTCAGCGCATCTTCATAGCTACAAGACTTTTATAAATAAATCTATTTTTTCTATCTATCTATTTGTTCTGTTTAACTCAAGAAGGGCTTGGATACATATTGAGAAGATGTGAATGAGCAAATTTTAGTATTGTTATATTTATGTTGGGAGGGGGAGGGAGTTGTTGCACTGCTTTGATACTTTTTTTATATGTATCTCATTTCATTAATGAACTTACACTCAGCAAAGCCGGCGGGTATTAGCTAAATATATTTAAGTTATAAAAAAATATATAAATATCAAGAACCGCAAAGCGCAAAGATACCCGATGTTGAAACACGATGCAAACTCATTTTCATAATCGATAGCAATATGAGGTTTAGTAAAAATGCATTTGTATAAAAACCGCCCACCCACAGGGGCGCCGCTGTATATTAAATTCTATGGGGACGCGTTGTCATGGTTGTAGAAAAAAGATGGTGTGTTGCTCCCACATTAACATACTAGTTACGCCACGCGGCTTGTTGCGTGATTGTTTTTTATCCTACTACCCTAACGGGAGTAATGTTATAAGTAACTAGCTGTGACTGCGACTTCGTTTGCATGGAAAAAAATTCTAAAGTAAAAGTAGCCTAAGTTAGTCCTTATTACCCCAATTTAAAAGATAAATAGTCTTGGGGTTTTACTCGCATTGTTCCCGTTCCCGTGCGATTTCCAGGATAAAAACTATCCTATGTCCTATATAACCAAATTTCATTCAAAGCGGTTTAGTGGTTTAGGCGTTAAGTGAAGTGAACTTTTGGATTTGTAGTATTAGAATGGATTCTTATTTTTACCGACCGTAGTACATATTTTTATTAACACCAAAGTGATTGAAATTCTAGTGACATGTCATGTCAAAAGATAATGCCGTCTCCTTAGTGAATATGTCACTTCCATTATACACTTGAATGACGTCACTGGAATTTTGAATACTTTGTGTTAAATATATATATATGTGAGTGGTTACGCAAAAAGGGACCTCAAGGGAAAATAATTGATTTCGAGTAAATCACGTTTAAAATGTTGAGTCGAAATGAGTTTCGCCACGAGTGCGGGAGAGAGGCGCGGGGTGTTTTATATTAGTGTCGTTAGTGAGCGACTTCGTCAGTGAGAAATAGCACGTGTTTGCGATAGCTGTATGATTGGTGACTTATTTATTCGTCTTTTACTTGTCTTTATGTGCGCGCTAGAAAAAGAAACTAGTGTGCACTGTGTATAAGTTGTAATATTTTCAAAACTGCCTCGGCTTACATAAAAAATTATTTAAAAAAAACTACGGCACCTAAAATTATTTTGATTAGAACAAAACAAAGATGAAGGACCATAGAATCAGAATTTATCAAAAAAAAAAAACCGTTTCCAATCCCTTCAGGTCCCTTTTTGCGTAACCACTCACATATATATATATATATATATATATATATATATATATATATATATATATATATATATATATATATATATATATATATATATATATATATATATATATATTAGGGTGGAGTGAAAAAAAATAATTTTCTTTTTCTTCTTAGCCTGGGGGTCAAATTTGTAGCTTATAAAAAACAAAAATTTTTGAAAAAAAAATAAAATTTTTTACTCAACATCTTGAGGCAGCCCACTCATTTTTAAAATTAATTACGAGTAAAAATATTTGGTTGCAAAAAAAAATTTTTTTGTCTTTTAATGTCTTAAAACATCCAAGAATTGGCAATTATGATCATTTCCAACTCAAATTTTATTCTAGTGCCCTAACGAGGAATGTTACTTTTTTGGATTTTTTTTAAATATTAAAACAATAGTCACAAAAATTTTTTTTAACTTGTGATTTTTAATTGGCATAAAAGAGGATATTTTGAAGTTTTTAGAACGCTTTTAAAATTTTTTTTTTGCAACCAAATGTTTTTACTCGTAATTAATTTTAAAAATGAGTGGGCTGCCTCAAGATGTTGAGTAAAAAAATTTTTTTTTTTTTCAAAAATTTTTGTTTTTTATAAGCTACAAATTTGACCCCCAGGCTAAGAAAAAAAAAAATTTTTTTTTTTTCACTCCACCCTAATATATATATATATATATATATATATATATATTATATATATTTATTTATAAATTACTAATTAATTAATATTTAATTTATAGTAAGTACTATTTTCCTGGAATACAAATGAGTTTGACTAAATGTATGTATGTTTATTTCTTTAGCATGCTCTAATAATGCACTCACCCCGTGCTTGGAAAAACTTGTCCTGAACCTGCGTGTATATATAATTCTTTGTTGTTTTTAAAGTTTTTCAAGAATGTCTATTCTCCAAAGGAGCTTTGGACCCTAAAAAATTAGGGTTTTAAAAAAAGAAAAAATTAGGGAAGGTATTTTAATTCGCAAATTTCCGCAAACTTTTACAGCCGAAACACATCTATAGACAACAAAGATGTTAACGATGCGTTGCTATGTACACAAAATAAATGTAGTAGTTAGTAGTAAAGTAGTTTTAGTAGTTATTCTGTGCTATGTATGTTGTAGATTCATCGACATCATATCCGTGGATATAATGTCGATGGGTAGATTAGAATGCCACATATGAAAGTTTACCAGCTACTTTTATGTCCAAACCGGAACATGAAAGCGACAAACGTCGATGCTATTTCGACAAGAATACGAAAGGTGTTAGTATCAAACCCTTGTGAGAAGTTATAGATCGCTATCACCTTGTAGTTATCAGTGGTATCAAGTATCAGTAGTATCTGGTATCAGTAGTATTGTAGTATCAGGTAGTGACATGCTATTCGGTTTTTACGAACCGCCTGGAATAAAAGATATTCTTCAAAAAAAAACAGACTAACACGAAGTCTAATGAAAAAGCTTTTTTTTTTTTTTTTTTTTTTTTTTTTTTTTTTTTTATTTATAGAAGAGGGGGCAAACGAGCAAGAGGTGCACCTGATGGTAAGTGATCACCGCCGCCCATGGACATCTGCAATACCAGAGGTCTCGCAGTTGCGTTGCCGGCCTTTTAAGAATGAGTAAGCTCTTTTCTTGAAGGTCCCTATGTCGTATCCGTTCGGAAATACCCCTGCCGGTAATTGGTTCCACAACAGAGTAGTGCGAGGTAAAAAGTGTCGGGAGAAACGCACAGTTGTGGATTTCCAGACATCGAGATGGTGAGGATGGAACTTCAAGTTTTGACGCGATGTCCGATGGTGGAATTCGGCGGCAGGAATTAATCCAAACAACTCGTCGGAACACTCTCCATGATATATACGATAAAAGACACAGAGAGAACCTACATCTCTGCGCAATGCCAAAGAGTCAAGCTGTTTCGAAATGGCCTGGTCGTCAACGATTCGAACCGCTCTACACTGAATGCGATCAAGAGGAAGAAGCTGGTACTGAGGAGCTCCGGCCCAGAGATGCGAACAGTACTCTATGTGAGGCCGAACCTGTGCCTTATAAAGTTGAAGGCGATGGACCGGCAAAAAGTACTGTTTCGCTCTGCTAAGCACACCGAGCTTTTTGGAGGCTAGTTTAGCCTTGCCTTCCAAATGACCGCGAAACTGAACGTAATTCGATATGTCAACTCCCAGGATTCCGACACTAGCTGAGGCTGTCAGGAGAGTATCCTCAAATCGAGGTGATACGACAAAGGGCGTCTTTTTTGCGGTTAACACGCAAAGCTGTGTCTTCTTGGGGTTAAAAGTAACCAGGTTTTGGCGACCCCATTCCGAGACATCGGTAAGTCGATTCTCGACTTCAGACACAAGCTTGTTTCGGCACTCTTCGACGTGTTCCCGAGAAATACTGCTTCGGCCGGAGTATGTAGCATCACCAGTACTGTCATCCGCATAGCAATGTATGTTGCTAATTCGCATCATATCATTGATATGCAGAAGGAACAGTGTCGGTGATAGCACGCAGCCTTGGGGAACACCAGCATTGACAGATTTAAGGTTCCGACCTTGGTGCGTGCGTGCTCCGGCACGCACCGTCGACAACGACCTTGATGCTCCGATCAGCCAAAAAACTGGTGATCCACTCGCATAATTTCTCAGGAAGCCCATAGGAAGGCAGCTTCGCGAGAAGCGCTTTGTGCCATACCCGATCGAAGGCCTTCGCTATGTCCAAACTAACTGCCAATGCCTCCCCCTTGGACTCAATTACTTCCGCCCATCGATGAGTTAGGTATACTAGAAGGTCACCAGCTGAGCGGCCGCGACGGAAACCGTACTGACGGTCGCTAATCAGCTGGTGCTCTTCTAAATACTTGAGGAGCTGGGAGTTGATGATTGTTTCCATAATTTTGGAGAACAAGGAAGTTATGGCTATGGGCCGATAGTTAGACGGGTTAGAGCGATCTCCTTTTTTAGGGATGGGATGCACCAAAGCTGTCTTCCACGAATTCGGTACCACGCCGAGTGAATAGGAGAGCCGGAATAGGCCGGAAAAAGCTACCAGATTTCCATTAATATTATATAATTAATATAATTAACTGCAACTCAGACAGGTAATTCCAAAAAAATATCACTAAGAGCTGGAAAAACCGCATTTATTGCTTATTCACGACAACTCCCCGTTGGAGGGTAATGCCTGGCAACAATTTCCAGTATTATAATGTCCCGACCTATCCTCGCGGGAGGCTAATTTTTGCCTTTGCCCGTCGCGAGCAAATCGAGGGAGCGCTAATGCCGGGTAATTATCAATTAGCTCGGCGGGCTCTTTTGTCTTACGAGAAATAACCCAGCGATGATATTACCCGCATATTTTTTATCCTACTAATTGTGTATGGCAATAAGTATCTTGGGATGTTTGATAACCAATTAAGAAAAAGAACAATTAAAAAAACGGATGTCAATAAGAATGTGAATAGGTGTAAGTACCAGAGAGACCAAGTCTGACGTATTGTGATCAAATTGGCCGGATACTATTTGAGGGCATTTTCCAGAATCGCCGAAATCGACGTGCTTGCAGTTATGAACACAGAGGAAGCAAAACCAGTTTATCTGGATCATGATGTAAGCCACTTAGTTTTTTCTACCTACCTCATAATAGAAGTTAAATATTAATATTTTAAAACTTGAAAAATGTATTGTTCTCACTGTAAACTCTATTTTTCAAAAAAATATTTACCATATTTACCAAATAATAATAAGTAATATTTACCATTCCCCCCGTGTTGGTCCCAGGCTCCTTTGAAGAATAGGCCAACTGCCGTTCTGCCAGGCAGGTCGTAAAAGGCGACCGAATGGCTATGCGTGTCACTACCATCGTGACTACTAGGTGGTAGAGTTCTGTATCGGATCGACCAGGTCTGGTACCACCGCCTTACCTATTCCTGCCGCAATAGCGTCACTGACGAAGGTCACTGTCGTGTTCCGGTTTGTAAGGTAAGGTAGCCGGTAAACTTATGCATGTGGAATTAGATCTTGCCACAAGATAGCGACGCACCATTAACATCTTTGATGTCTATAGCCGATGGTTGACTCTTTCCATCAGGAGACCCATCTGCTTGTTTGCTATCTTATAATATAAAAAAAACATAGTTAACAACACCGGGTGTATTGTAGAGTAGGTATCGCACATAGTCATTTAAAATACTCGTACATGTTACGAGTAGTTCACTATGGTTCACCGATTTGTTGGCTGGGGAGTGGAGGTGATGCCCGTCGTCAAAGATTATTACTTTTCTTTTACACGAATTTTTTTATTTTCATTTTCATTTCATTTTCAAAACATCCCCCCGTCCCGGGCCCCTTTGAAGAATAGGCCAACTGCCGTTCTGTCAGGCAGGTCCTAAAAGGCAACCTGGTCGTAGAGTGCTGCATTGTCTCGCCCAGGTCTTGTACCACCGCCTTACCTATTTCTGCCGCAGTAGCGTCGGTGCTTGTCAGTGTCGTGTTCCGGTTTGGAGAGTAAGGTAGCCGGTAAACTTATGCATGTGGCATTAGACCTCGCCACAAGATAGCAACGCATCATTAACATCTTTGGCGTCTATAGGCGATGGTTGACTCTTTCTATCATGAGAGCCATCTACTTGTTTGCTATCTTTTTATATAAAAAAATCCCTAATTATATTTTTTCTTATCTAGTTATCGAACTGAGGGCATGAGGTGAGTAAATTTATATCTTTAAGTACAAGATAATTCGCCTAAATAAAGTATACCGCTGTCACCAAAAAACAAAATATTTTAAATATCTGAGTGTACATGTATGTATCGCTTTTCCAATAAAGTCTAGGCGCAAGCTGTTTTCGTTTTCGAAAAACTCAATGTGTACTGTATGTATAACCCTAGAGCAGGGCTGTCCAAACCAAATACCATCCTGGGCTAATATGAATTACTAAAGAGATTGGAGGGTCGCAAATGCAAATCACTTTTCAAATAGGAAAACATACAAATAAAAATAGAGTTAAGTGAAATGATTAAATAAAACATGAACTGTAAAAGGTGAACATACCTTACAGTGAGATTTTTTACATCTTATGCACACGAAGAATACAGTAAATTTCTAAGTATGTTGAGGTGGATTAAAAACACTTCACGGGCCGCAGAATTACAAGCCGTGGGCTGCACGCGGCCCGCGGGCCATGCGTCGGACAGCTCTGCTCTAGAGCATATTTTTTAAAGAAAGAGAAAAAATACTTTAAAAATTCAATATGTATTACACTTTATATATTGGTTAGGAATAATTAGGGAAAAATAGTCGGAAAGCTGTTTTGTGTTTTTTGTTTTTCCAAAAAACTACTTTTTTGAGTTAATGCTCCGATCAAAATCTAATCGAAGAGATAATGTCCGTCCTTTTTTGGGAATGCGATATACTCAATTTCAAAGAAGTATATCTTCTAAGCCTTAAGGCCTAAGTGCATTACGCAATTCTTATAGACTATTGACTATACCAAATATGTATTGGTCATCTGTTCAGATAGTGAGGATCTTGTCGTTTCCGTAGAACAGACTTTTCAACCGTAATAATAAATACATAACATAAGAAATTTATCGTAGAGTTATGGCTACAATAGTTGCAACTTTTACCATGTATGGTAAAAACTTTTTGATCAATTTATTTATTTTACATATCTCTCTCTTCTTTATTAACCTTAAAATTATTATTACTTACTGTTAATTTACTTATTTGGAATTAATTTATTAAGTTCCAGGGTGAAATCTTTTGATAAATTTCACAACAATATTATTATGAAACAAAACAAGTGTATTAAAACCATAATAGAGTTTCGCCAAGTTTATGGTGCAACCTTTTGAAGGAAAGACCACCTACCGTTCTAACAGGATGTTAGTAAGAGGTGAAAGACTAGCTATAAGAGTCACTACCATAGTGACTACTAGGTGATAGAGTTCTGCATTTTCTTGCCAGCGTTTGGTGCCACCGCCTCACCTATTCCTGTCACAATATGTTCAGTGCTTGTCACTTTCGTATTCCAGTTTGGAAGGTAAGGTAGTCGGTAAACATACGCATGTAACATTAAGCCAGCTGCAAGGGTAGCAACGCACCATTAATATCTTTGGAGTCCATTAGCGATTGTAGTCTCTTTTCATCAGAAAAGCCATCTGTTTGTTTGCTTTCTTTTGATATATAAAAAAGCAGTGTAAAAAAAGAGTGCCACGAACACTTTTACTTTGTAAAAAATATTGTATCAAGTGTAACATCGCAGCTCTATATACTTCTGTAACAAGTCGGATTGGTTTGATTAAATACCAATAATTTGTGGAAACGTGATTGAAATGCCTGAAGAAAATTGTATTAAAAGTATTTAAAAATATCTTCAAGGCAATTCACTTGCTAGGCAGGCAGGTAAAACCGAATGTTTTCAATTTCAAACGAATTTCCAAAAAGGAGGACCTTAAAACTTGGTCATTTATAAACCGATTTAAAAACTCTTCTGTTGTTTGAGAGGGTATGTTTTCTGTTTGTATTCGTATTTTTATGAAGATCTGATTTGAATTTTTAGATATAATGGTGGTCACGGCAACAGTGGTTCTTTTAGCCTTCATTCATCTTTTTTTAATTTCAATAGATAGCAAATAAATAGATGAATATTCAGAAGGATAGAGAAACCATCGTTTACAGATTCTATACAGAGTATAAGGGATAGCCTACCGAAAATCGAAACCATGGTATTGGACCATGATTCCGAGACAAAATCCGTTAGAAATTAAAGAAAGAAATTTTTGATTTTTTGACGATTTTTTCAACTTTGTAAATTGGATTTGTTCTAATATTGTACTTATTCTTAAAAAAATAGTAAAACTTAAAGAAATCTATATAATAAAATCATAGGAAAGTCAAAACTGTACATTGAATATTTTTTTAATAGAATACTTGGGGCGTGATCTATAATCGATATCAAAGCCAAAAATATAGTTTTAGAACTTTTGTCTGTTTGTCTGTTTGTCTGTATGTATGTCCGGGTAAACTCAAAAAGTACTGCATGGGTTTACTTCAAATTTTGTATGAATATTACTAATAGGTCGGGTCAACATAATGGCTACATATTATCACGCTATCACTTACGGGGGTGAGGCTGTGCGGAATAAACGAAGTCCGCGCGGACGAAGTCGCTGGCAACAGCTAGTATACAATATAAACAATGTATTATGCGCCACGTATCGTACAAAATAAACAGTTGGTATGAGGTATAAAACGCAAATTTTGCATTTTTTACAATAAAAGGAACTGCAATCATAACTAGACCATAAAAATGCCATGTTTTTTTTACACCGTCCCTTACACGCTGTGTACAGTAATATACTATAACCATCACCTATAGAATATGTTTATATTGCGTTGCTGTGTGATGAGATGGAAATGCCACTTGCATAAGTCTACTAGCTACCTTACCCTACAAACCATAACACAACTATGAAAAGCACTGAAGCTATTGCGGCAGGAATAGACAAGGCAATGGTACCATATACCCGGGTAATATGTTGCGGAATTTTAATACTTAGTAGCCACGATAATAGAGACATGTATAGCGAATCATTTGCCTTTTACGAACTGCCTGGTGAAATGGCAAGTGATCTATTCCTTAAAGAGGGCCCAGATCAACATGCGGGAATACCTCTCACAATTTGCCTAGTAAGAAGATGAGGAAAATTTATATAATTGTATTAACCCGGGCAAGTTAATAAAGAATAGATTAAATTCTGTATTCTGTATTATGTATTCTGTAAAAATTAAATTCTGCTCGTGACCAATGTAACTTGGTCTGTGGTCAATGTAACTTGGCCGAAACGTCGAGCTTTACAAGTAAGTTCTATATATGTACGCGTTATTGACCCGTTTATATATTTTTTAAAAAGATTAAATTATATCCTCAATGGCTGTCATTGTCGTGTTTCGGTACAAAGTTGGTACCCAGTTAACGTTAAGCCACACATATAGCAACGCATTATTAAAGTTTTTTGTGTACATAGGCAATGGTTGCCTTTTTGATGATTCGACTTGTAGGTCTAATGTTAGCAATCTTCTTCGTTTTAGATCTCATAAGTGTAGTTTTTTCTCTAATTCTTTTAATATCTAGGCAATACGACTTTGGAATTCAGTACGACTTCAAATTCTTTTTATTTATTTTTTATAGAAGAGGGGGCAAACGAGCAGGAGGTGCACCTGATAGTAAGTAATCACCGCCACCCATGGACATCCTCAATATCAGAGTTCTTGCAATTGCGTCGCCGGTCTTTTAAAAATTAGTAAGCTCTTCTTTTGAAGGTCCCCAAGTCGTATCTGTTTGGAAACACCCCTGCCAGTGTACAAACAATGTAGTGCAAGGCAAATGTGTCGAGAGAAATGCACAGTTTTGGATTTCCATACGTCGAGATGGTGAGGGTGGAACTTCAAAGTTTGACGCTATGTCCGTTGATGGAACTCGGCGCCAAGAATTAATCCAAACAACTCGTCGGAACACTCCCCATGATAAATACGATAGAAGACACAGAGTGAACCTACGTCTCTGCGCAATGCCAAAGAGTCAAGCCGATTTGGAACAGCCTGGTCATCAACGATGCGAACCGCTCTACACTGAATGCGATCAAGAAGAAGAAGTTCGTATGAGTCAATAAATAAATTATTTTAAATGCAGTGTAAGGATTCATTATGTGTCTATTTCACATTGAGATAATTTTGTAATTTGTTTTTTTTTACGGATCTTCTGGCCCTTACGAGTTCCTGTATTTTAAACAACACCTCCTTAGTACCTCGACAGATTAACTATCATAATGTTTCACAGTAGACATATTTTTTGTTTTCTTTTATCTATATATAGGTACTTAACGCTGTACTTAATTTAATAGTACCTGTCTTTATGTTACTGAAGTGCTTTAAGTTTCAACAATAAATATGTTTAAATATTTTCAGTAAGTATATCAAACACTTCAACTTAATATTTATGGTTAAGTATTTCACTGTACTGAGTGGGCTGTAAGAAATCTCTTTTTTAGAGATAAGCGTGTATTTTGTACCTTTTTTTTAAAATATCGCTGACTGTAATTATTATTTTTTTTGTTGTGCACAATAAAGGATTAAATAAATAAATAAAATGAATCATCTGCCTTACTGCCATCTTATAAATGGTCAAAGAAGATTAACAAATAAAGGCTGATGTTTTGTGAAGAACCGAAATATCGATTGCCGTTTGATTCATTCTGTTTACACCGCGATGAAGTCAGCGTGATAATAATTTTCAAATATGCATTTTATGTGTCTGCTAGTATTTAATTTTTTTATTCATTTAGATTTTCCCCCATGTTGGTCCGGTTCCTTTGAATAATAGGCCGTCATTCTGCCTTGATCGATTGGCTTTGCGTGTCACTAAAATCGCGGATACTAGGTGGTAGAGTTCTGCATTGTCTCGCCCGTGTCTGGTACGGTCTGCCTTACTTATTTCTGCCGTAATAAAGTCAGTGCTTGTTACTGTCGTGTTCTGGTTTGGAGGGTAAGGTAGCCGGTAAACTTATGCATGTGGCATTAGACCTCTCTACAAGATAGCAACACATTATTAACATCTTCGCTGTTTATAGGCGATGGTTGAATCTGTCCATCAGGAGACCCATCTGTTTGTTTGCTATTTTTGATATAGAAAAAAATTATCCCTTAGATTAGATATTATTGAAACCATTCAAATCAAGTATTTGTAAAATATGAATTTAATATTATTTAAGCGTTAATATTGTCAATGTCGTGGCCATCTATAATTGCGGATTCACGAACTATTTAATACAAGTAGCGATCGTCCTGTGGTCAAAAGTCGATCAAAGACTTAACAATAAAATCTCTTGTGAGTTCGATAAGAGACTTTAGCCGTAAATAAAATAGTATGCTTGTGTGTGTGTGTGTGTGTGTCAAATAAATGTAGTGTGTGTAATGTTTATTTTTAATAATTTAATATATTTCTAATGCACATTTAAGATATTAGTTTTACAGTTCTCCGTAATGTAACCTTTAACTGTGCCACATTTCATACTTCACCGTCCACGTAAATGTCTTGAAAAAGGGTACAATATTTTTGCTGCACGTATTTATATATAGATATGTATGTGTATTTTACTTTAATAACTGTATAAAATACGTCACACATTGAAGAAATAAATATCTCATTACTTAATTTATCATCTATCCTATAAGTATTAAAATCCGATACAAAATAATAAGAAACGCATCAGAGTCTAACTTATGCTAAGCATACAATAAATCTTAGCGCCGTGAGCGGTTTCTTCCCAATTTATTCTTTCTAGTCGGGCCCCTAATCCCATTATTAATGGTATTTTAGCTCCCCTAAATGTGTGCCGTTCGGTGTATTGTCTGAGAGGAAATTGAGATAAGATGCTTTTACTGTATATCATTTTTGTCACGGAAATCGGCTGTCACTACATGGAACCCTATGTAAAAATATATAGAGCTTCTGAAGGGCAAAAACAATATTTTAGTGGCATAAAAATATATGGCGGTTTTTGACATCAAATATAATATTTTTTATACTTTAGATGTTTTTGTTATGCTGTAAAAATAATCGAGGTTTATGAAGAAACAATATAGGTACTAAACTGTAAAAATATATGAAGGTTTAAAAAAAGTATGTTTTTATTTTAAGATATTTATGCTATTGAAATAATAGTCTTTTATATTTCTACAGTAACTTTTAAGGGCAAAAACAATATTTGCCATAATTTTTTTACCGATTTGAGGAAAAACAATTTTACTGAGGCAGTACTAAGGTTTTTTGGTGAGCCTCCTATCCGTTTGCCCCCTTTTTCTATGATAAAAAAAATAATACTGTAGAAACCAATAGTATGTACTGTAGAAATATGTAAAAGTTTGTTATGCTATAGAAATACAATATATAAAGGTTTTAAGGAAAAAAAGTTATACTGTAAAAAGATGTATAGGTTTTTAAGACAAAATTAATGTTTTCATACTGACAAAATCTTTTATATTTCTACAGTATTAGTACCTACTTTATGGACAAAACAATATTTATTAAACTATAGAAATATATGGAGTATTTTAACGAGAAACAATTTACTGTTACATATATTAGAGAGGTTATTCAAGGATAAATCATTATTTTAAAAAAGCATTATTTCTTTATTGTACTGCAATAAAAAATATTTTGACAGACCAATACTTTTTTACTGCAGGAATATTTGGAAAAGACAATGACTATATTATTTATTGCAGGTTTATTGAATAAAACGTTGCTGACCAACGATGTTAGTCTATGTTGGTGGCATCCGATGACGAAATGTTCAACAAAGAATGGGAATAACACCCAAATTCAACGCGATCCAAGTACCTACCTAAGAATGCCGATGTCAATCATAACACGATGACGCCCGATGGTCGAATCGAGAGATTGAATTCAACTGTGAATAAACAACAGATGCGCGCAACGACATCAATTACAAGTGCCACCTAAACTGCGTGATTGGATATTTAGCTAAATAAATAAAAAACTTTATATTTTAATACCTACTTTGTCTATCTATTTACATTGACTTTTATTTTATTTATTTGATGTCTAACGCCGTTGTCGGAAACAACGATGTTGCCAACGGGTGATAGTATCCAAACAACGATGTGCATCCATGATGTAAAATAACAAAAATTCCTATGTCTATTTATTACTATATTATTTTATTAGAAAGTATTCAAATGTAATTTTTGTCACAAGACACCTGTATTATGCAGGGATATTGAAATTGTATAGTTAACTTATATTTATATCGTATTAAAAGCACTTGTACTGTTTTACTTGACTTTTTATTTATTAAAACCAACCGGTTTCACGTTTTAACGCATCATCAGGGCTTTTAGGCCCTTAGGTAATTTTTGTCACAAGACACCTGTATTATGCAGGGATATTGAAATTAAATAGTTAACTTATATTTATATCGTATTAAAAGCACTTGTACTGTTATATATAGGTACTTAACGCTGTACTTAATTTAATAGTACCTGTCTTTATGTTACTGAAGTGCTTTAAGTTTCAACAATAAATATGTTTAAATATTTTCAGTAAGTATATCAAACACTTCAACTTAATATTTATGGTTAAGTATTTCACTGTACTGAGTGGGCTGTAAGAAATCTCTTTTTTAGAGATAAGCGTGTATTTTGTACCTTTTTTTTAAAATATCGCTGACTGTAATTATTATTTTTTTTGTTGTGCACAATAAAGGATTAAATAAATAAATAAAATGAATCATCTGCCTTACTGCCATCTTATAAATGGTCAAAGAAGATTAACAAATAAAGGCTGATGTTTTGTGAAGAACCGAAATATCGATTGCCGTTTGATTCATTCTGTTTACACCGCGATGAAGTCAGCGTGATAATAATTTTCAAATATGCATTTTATGTGTCTGCTAGTATTTAATTTTTTTATTCATTTAGATTTTCCCCCATGTTGGTCCGGTTCCTTTGAATAATAGGCCGTCATTCTGCCTTGATCGATTGGCTTTGCGTGTCACTAAAATCGCGGATACTAGGTGGTAGAGTTCTGCATTGTCTCGCCCGTGTCTGGTACGGTCTGCCTTACTTATTTCTGCCGTAATAAAGTCAGTGCTTGTTACTGTCGTGTTCTGGTTTGGAGGGTAAGGTAGCCGGTAAACTTATGCATGTGGCATTAGACCTCTCTACAAGATAGCAACACATTATTAACATCTTCGCTGTTTATAGGCGATGGTTGAATCTGTCCATCAGGAGACCCATCTGTTTGTTTGCTATTTTTGATATAGAAAAAATTATCCCTTAGATTAGATATTATTGAAACCATTCAAATCAAGTATTTGTAAAATATGAATTTAATATTATTTAAGCGTTAATATTGTCAATGTCGTGGCCATCTATAATTGCGGATTCACGAACTATTTAATACAAGTAGCGATCGTCCTGTGGTCAAAAGTCGATCAAAGACTTAACAATAAAATCTCTTGTGAGTTCGATAAGAGACTTTAGCCGTAAATAAAATAGTATGCTTGTGTGTGTGTGTGTGTGTGTCAAATAAATGTAGTGTGTGTAATGTTTATTTTTAATAATTTAATATATTTCTAATGCACATTTAAGATATTAGTTTTACAGTTCTCCGTAATGTAACCTTTAACTGTGCCACATTTCATACTTCACCGTCCACGTAAATGTCTTGAAAAAGGGTACAATATTTTTGCTGCACGTATTTATATATAGATATGTATGTGTATTTTACTTTAATAACTGTATAAAATACGTCACACATTGAAGAAATAAATATCTCATTACTTAACTTATCATCTATCCTATAAGTATTAAAATCCGATACAAAATAATAAGAAACGCATCAGAGTCTAACTTATGCTAAGCATACAATAAATCTTAGCGCCGTGAGCGGTTTCTTCCCAATTTATTCTTTCTAGTCGGGCCCCTAATCCCATTATTAATGGTATTTTAGCTCCCCTAAATGTGTGCCGTTCGGTGTATTGTCTGAGAGGAAATTGAGATAAGATGCTTTTACTGTATATCATTTTTGTCACGGAAATCGGCTGTCACTACATGGAACCCTATGTAAAAATATATAGAGCTTCTGAAGGGCAAAAACAATATTTTAGTGGCATAAAAATATATGGCGGTTTTTGACATCAAATATAATATTTTTTATACTTTAGATGTTTTTGTTATGCTGTAAAAATAATCGAGGTTTATGAAGAAACAATATAGGTACTAAACTGTAAAAATATATGAAGGTTTAAAAAAAGTATGTTTTTATTTTAAGATATTTATGCTATTGAAATAATAGTCTTTTATATTTCTACAGTAACTTTTAAGGGCAAAAACAATATTTGCCATAATTTTTTTACCGATTTGAGGAAAAACAATTTTACTGAGGCAGTACTAAGGTTTTTTGGTGAGCCTCCTATCCGTTTGCCCCCTTTTTCTATGATAAAAAAAATAATACTGTAGAAACCAATAGTATGTACTGTAGAAATATGTAAAAGTTTGTTATGCTATAGAAATACAATATATAAAGGTTTTAAGGAAAAAAAGTTATACTGTAAAAAGATGTATAGGTTTTTAAGACAAAATTAATGTTTTCATACTGACAAAATCTTTTATATTTCTACAGTATTAGTACCTACTTTATGGACAAAACAATATTTATTAAACTATAGAAATATATGGAGTATTTTAACGAGAAACAATTTACTGTTACATATATTAGAGAGGTTATTCAAGGATAAATCATTATTTTAAAAAAGCATTATTTCTTTATTGTACTGCAATAAAAAATATTTTGACAGACCAATACTTTTTTACTGCAGGAATATTTGGAAAAGACAATGACTATATTATTTATTGCAGGTTTATTGAATAAAACGTTGCTGACCAACGATGTTAGTCTATGTTGGTGGCATCCGATGACGAAATGTTCAACAAAGAATGGGAATAACACCCAAATTCAACGCGATCCAAGTACCTACCTAAGAATGCCGATGTCAATCATAACACGATGACGCCCGATGGTCGAATCGAGAGATTGAATTCAACTGTGAATAAACAACAGATGCGCGCAACGACATCAATTACAAGTGCCACCTAAACTGCGTGATTGGATATTTAGCTAAATAAATAAAAAACTTTATATTTTAATACCTACTTTGTCTATCTATTTACATTGACTTTTATTTTATTTATTTGATGTCTAACGCCGTTGTCGGAAACAACGATGTTGCCAACGGGTGATAGTATCCAAACAACGATGTGCATCCATGATGTAAAATAACAAAAACTCCTATGTCTATTTATTACTATATTATTTTATTAGAAAGTATTCAAATGTAATTTTTGTCACAAGACACCTGTATTATGCAGGGATATTGAAATTGTATAGTTAACTTATATTTATATCGTATTAAAAGCACTTGTACTGTTTTACTTGACTTTTTATTTATTAAAACCAACCGGTTTCACGTTTTAACGCATCATCAGGGCTTTTAGGCCCTTAGGTAATTTTTGTCACAAGACACCTGTATTATGCAGGGATATTGAAATTAAATAGTTAACTTATATTTATATCGTATTAAAAGCACTTGTACTGTTTTACCTAAAGGGCCTAAAAGCCCTGATGATGCGTTGAAACGCGAAACCGGTTGGTTTTAATAAATAAAAAGTCAAGTAAAACAGTACAAGTGCTTTTAATACGATATAAATATAAGTTAACATGGAGTTTTACCAAGTGCCGACGATATTCAGTGTTCAAAGTATAGAAATTGTATAGAATTTCGATTTCATGTTATTTCCTAACGAAATGAAATATATAAATAAGGACTCTTTAGCAACGAAGGGGAGGGCTCATATAAAATTTATTTCAAATAACAATCAATTTTCCCTGGCTCACCCCGCTTCGTTATTAGGATAATATTTAATACAATTCTCTTGTATCCTGCGATTTTCGTCCTTAGGTAAAATTGTAAAAGGAGTATTTTAGCGTACATGTCGTATTACTTATGAAAAACAAAAATATTTCCGTCTGACTACACATCAACATTGCGCTTTATTGAAATGAAATAAAAAGAAAAATGGGAAAATTGCTTTGAAGGTAACGTGACAGTACACCGTAGCCCATGATAAGGATACATGTTTATTTATTTTACAATTAGAATGTAATGATCTGTAATGATCTCTTTATCGTGAACCTATAGGCTCAACTACAACTATATACTTATTTATTCTAAGACAACATGAATTATTTTATTTAATGAATTATTTGTATTAAAAGTTATTATTATTATTACTTACAACAACTTACTCTGCGGTATTGCATGACTTAAGGCGAGGTATTTTGACGCGCGCTAATACTATAGAAAGTGGGCGGCGCAGTATGTTCTGAAACCGCTGGAAAACGGTTTAGTTTTCGGATAAATAAATATAGGACTTCAGCTGAAAACCAAAATTTAGTTCATTCTTTTTTTTTTGTATTTAAAACTAAATATCACCATATAAAAATCATGTGGAAAATTAGAAATATTATGAACAAATTACTTGTTTTAGAGATTTTTTAGTCCGTTTTCGGAATTTTATATGATCGAGTAAAGTCCATTCTATCATGTAATGAGTTAGTACATTCCTTAGATAATATCTTCAGGCATATCGTGTAATTTTTGTAATATCGTCATTTAACTGTCAATACATAAAAATGTGATTAAGCAAACCAGATATTTTCTGTTTGTCTCCGGTGCCTCGCCTTAATTCCGCCATCCCTGTTTTCTATCGACCGTCGAGGCGCAAAGATTCTAACCATAGCCTCGCCTCGCATTACTTTGTTGTGGAACCAATTACCGGCAGGGGTGTTTCCAAACGGATACGACTTGGGGGCCTTCAAGAAAAGAGCTTACTCATTCTTAAAAAGCCGGCGACGCAACTGCAAGACCTCTGGTATTGTGGATGTCCATGGGTGGTGGTGATTACTTATTATCAGGTGCACCTCCTGCACGTTTGCCCCCTCTTCTATAAAAAAAAAACATGATGGACGTTCCATGTACCCGGACAAAGCGGTTTGACTCGACATTCTTCGTTCGAACCGCAAGGGACTGGAACATGCTTCCTGAGTCCGTGTTCCTCGGCGAGTACAATCAGGGGATCTTCAAGAGAAGAGTGAACAGGTACCTTCTCTCTAGAACGCTTCCCTAAGCGCGTTCCATCTTAGGCCACATCTTAGCTTACCATCAGGCGAGAACGTGGTCAAGCGCTTCCCTATCGCTATTAAAAAAAAACAATAAAAACATTAACAAACATTGTAAAATCATTATAAGAATTTCCTGACAGGTATAACTCTGTCTGTATATCAAAATATTTATCAAAATATTTATAAGATTTGTCTGTATATCAAAATACATGTAATTCTTTATTTATGTCATGAGATAGCAAACAATCAGATGGCTCTCCTGATGGAAAAAGAAAACCATTGCCAATATACACCATAAACGTTATTGGTGCGTTGTGTATAAGTTTAAGATAAGTGGTGAAGTCTTAACGCCATAGGTTTACTGGCAACTTCTAACCTCTAAACCAGAACATGACAGTGGCAAGCACTGACGCTATTGCGAAAGGAATAAGTAAGTCGGCGGTACCCGACACGGGCAAGACAATACAGAATTCTACCACCTAATAGCCAAGTTACTGGCATAACCAATCGTTTGCCTGGCAGAACGGCAGATGGTCATGGATTCATTTCTTTGTTGACTGAGTAAATTTGACAATATTCAAAGTGCGAATGATATAGTCTATTTGAATCAACTTCCCGAGTTCAATCCTCGGGTCTGGCAAATGACTTAGAGAAGTTTGTTGTAGGTTTTTCTCGAAAATTCAAAATCTCAGTAGCTCGGAGTGTGTCTGGTAGGGCGTTACTAGTGCCTTAAATGTGCACGTTAAGATGTCGCTTCCGTTCATCGCTAGGAAATGGCAATAATTGTTATCAAGTCAGTATGTGTATATAAAAGTATGTACATATATTATATATTACTTGTATCTAAGTATGTATTGGCCTAACATAATATCATATTATGTTAGGCCAATGGGCCCAGCTCTCGTTTCCACCACCTTCCTGCGGCAGCAATCCTGATAACCACTTAGTTGAGAGCTCAGGGTGTCCTGAAGAAAAGCTAAGCTGTCTGTGGACCCGCATTGAATTTAATCAGAAGTATATAGGAGTAGGAAAATACATCCTGTTTCCCTCCCTTTTGAACTGGAGGCGGCGTAAAGATAAAAGCAAAAAAAATCTAAGAAATGAGACGTTCACAATCAGGTTAAGCCTAATTGCTATTGAACCATCATATTATGTTAATGTTTTGTTTAATTTTAATTTATTTTACAATAACTTAAAAGGTATGTTATTAGTAAACGATTGTAATTTTTTTTGTTCATCCCATCGTAGATACTGCTTATAGTTGACTGGAAGAGAATGTTATGTAGTATTATGTCCACCTGTGTACATGTTTGTGCATAAATTTTAAATAAATAAATATTAAACAAAATGCAACGATGCAGATAACCACTCATCACACTAATTGTTAAATAAATATATAAAAATAAATGTTAAATGTTGGTCCCGGCCTCCTTTGTAGAATAGGCCAACTGCCGTTCTGCCAGGCAGGTCGTAAAAGGCGACCGATTGGCTATTGAGTCACTACCATCGTGGCTATTAGGTGGTAGAGTTCTGCATTGTCTCGCCCAGGTCTGGTACCACCGCCTTACATATTCCTGCCGCAATAGCGTCAGTACTTGTCGCTGTCGTGTTCCGGTTTGGAGGGTAAGGTAGCCGGTAAACTTATGCATGTGGCATTAGACCTCGCCACAAGATAGCAACGCACCATTAACATCTTTGGTGTCTATAGGCGATGGTTGACTCTTTCCATCAGGAGACCCATCTGCTTGTTTGCTATCCTATGATATAAAAAAAAAAAACCAAAAAAAATACCGAATCGTCGTGTAACGGAATATCTATAGACGTTTAATTCACTCTGTCTAACCCCCATGGGATAGAGCGTGATCACACTAAAAAATCACTTACAAGCACAAAACAATTACTATAATAACGAAATATACATACTAACAATAAAAATGATAAATAATCTTGTAATAATGAATAAAATTAAACATGGCCGAAATTGTTTCTAAAGAAATAGCGAAGATTGGCTCTAGGCTGAATTTTAATAAGATGTCACTGGCATAACAAGGGCTAAGGGGAAACCAATTTATTGTTCCGAAAAACTCTATCATTAAACAATAACACGCGAAATTACATTCTTTCTTAATTGGGTCTAATCGTTGAAAGCGTTAGTTTAGCGAGTACATTTTGTCTAATCAGTACGCACACACGTCACAATAAAAAAATCTTGATTTGGGAAAACTGTTTTACTTTTATTTTAGGGGAAAAATATTAGTAGCTTGAACAGTTTAATGGATCTTAATAAAGCTTGATAAAAAGATAAGATTATGTTTGGATTAACAAATATAATAAAATTTTTTACTAAAAACTAACATTAAAATTTAAGAAAATAGTTAACTTTGTATGGGCATAAAGCTGCCAAGCTTTTGGTACCACCGTTAAAACTTTGGCGCTGTAGAATTTACATTATTACAAGCAGTGATAAGTATTAGGAATATACCATTTCTTCTCATTATTATTTTTTACTTACCGAAGACTGTTGCTAAGATTGTCAAAAGATGTTGTAGCCTGTTGACAACTAAGCGCATATTCGTAAAGAAAAGTCACATAATGGGACTTTATTTTTTGGTATATTTTTTCACTAAATTACATAAAGAATAGGTAGGTAGTGCTAATAGTGTTATTCATAATAAATAACATAGACAACGTATTTATGCAGATTTACAAAAACTAAATTATAATGTTGCTAATGTAGGTTTATAATTATAAGATTAAAAACTGAAGATAATGCGAAGTTACTAGATGGTAGAGTTCTGTTTGGTCTCGTTTAGGTCTGGTACCACCGCCTTACCTATTCCTGCTGCAATAGCGTCGGTACTTATCACTGACGTGTTCCGGTTTGGAGGGTAGGGTAGCCGGTAAACTTGTACATGAGGAATTATACGTTGACACAAGATAGCAACGCACCATTAACATCTTTGGTGTCTATAGGCGATGGTTGACTCTTTCCTTCAGGACATCCATCTTTTTTATATATATCATAAGATAGCAAACAAGCCTGTTTGTTATCTTATGATATAAAAAGAATAAGTAAATGTAAAATGATTTCTCCGAAATACAACAATTCTGAATTACCTCACACTATATTCCTAATAGCAACTCAGGAAAAGGCAGTGGCGATATCAATGTTTAAACCAGAAAATATGTTTCATTTACACAAACGTGCTTTAAAATTCTCTTAAGAGAAATTCTAATCCGATGATAGGGCGAAAAACGGAGCCTTGGGGTATCCCTAATTTGACAGGTTGGTTTTATAATGAGTGTATTAATTTAACGACACTGCTATTAAGAATTTTAACAACATCCTTTGTTTTTTGTTATAAGACAGTTATTTGATATTTTAATATTGGGTTATTATTTTAAGTGCATTTTAAACGTTTTGCACCTATATAATTAAAACGTTATATTTTTGATCGAAATTAGGGGTGTTTTGTAAAATGTTGTAATGTAGACAGACAGCAACAGCTGATATTTAAGTAGTTTATATGAAAATTATTAAAGTAATTTTTCGCCCCCATGTTAGGCGTTAGGGGGATATATGCTTATTTTTCTATTGCGGCAGACATAGATAAGGCAGTGGTACCATACACCTGGTCGATAATTTGTAGAACTTTACCATCTCGTAGCACAGCGGCCGCTTTTTACGACCTGCTTGGCAGAACAGCAGTTGGTCTAATCTTCAAAAGGGGCCCTAACCAACACGGTAAAACGTACGTCCTACAAACTCTCCTACAAAATTCTTCCCATAAACTCAACTAAATAAATTATTGTAACAGCGACAATCAGAATTATTGGTCTAATCTATTTTCGGAAATTAGCTGGTAATGACAGACAGACAGATAAATAACCTTTATATTTACTGATTAGGCTTTTTTTGTAAAAGTTAAATTATTTTGAAACGCTATTTAATATTTATTGTATTGTTTGTTGTATAAGTCTTGCATGTATAATGTTAATCCATAACTGGCCGTAAGCCCAAGTTACGCTTTGTATATAAGTAGGTATTTTGTTGTTAAGCGCTGTGGATTTTGTTAAAAAAAATAAATAAATTATTTCCCATGTAGCATATTTCTTTCATGAGTAATTTAATTTTCAGTTTGTGAAAGAATATTCAAAATCGATTCAGTAGTTCCAGAGCTTACTTTCTAAAAATTTAAAAAACTTACAAAATGTTACCTTTATATAATTATAGTAGAAGTATCCGTAGGCTATCTTAGTATCCTTTTTGACCATTTGAAATTTGAATCAATGTCCAAAAAAGTATAATTTTAAATAATATTTTTATTAAATTTAAAACATTCGCGCTGACGTAAATTCATTTTTGACCATTTTGGACATAAAATGGCCACAAAAGCTCAATGTAGCTTTTGTGGCCATTTCATTTTATTGACCACAACCGGTATTTCCACCCTAATATAACTAACTGGAATCTGGTGGTATTGTCTACGTACAGCCATCTCGAAAGTATAGGTAATAAATAGGTAAATTTTCGTCCCAACAGAGGAGCTTAGATATTGGGATTTTTACGAGGAGGGTCAACTAATTTCTTATAAGCCGGCATCGCATCGGCAGCTTAATTTTTGTGTTGTAAATGTCCATGGGCAGTGGTGACAGCTTTCTATCAGGTGGCACATTCATTCGTACGCCTGCAACTTCAATAAAGAAATATGTAAACGGTTGACCCTGCAGGCCATCCCTGAAACTTCCCGTGAAATTAAGGTATTTTTAATTTTAAGCTCAAAAGAGTAAAAATTATAAGCATAGATTTTTTCAGTTCATTTTTTTAATAGCAGTATACTAATTTTTTAAAAACCGTATATTTTGGAAACGATGATCGATTTTGATCTTTCAAATGGCATTCAAATCAATTTTTGAGATCTAAAACGTTGTTAAATAATCCATAGGTTAAAAATTACGGAGCAATATGAAAACATTTTTTCAAAAATGTTCGTCATTGATAAATACCAAACAAACTGACTGATTTTGATCCAAATAACAGTATTTGTCGCAGTTTTAAAGTAGAAAAGCAGATAAGACTTTTAAGTCATACGTAGCCATTCATACATAGTACATAGGTAGCGGAAAGTTAACAATATTAATATTTTTTACAACATTGCAAGGCCATCAACACACACATCAATACAGTTATATATATAATAATTCCGTTAGGGTACACTCACTCTTATTTTATAGTAGGTATGATTACGGTAAGTCGCACATAGGAACGAAGGCACGACAAGGTGAGTGTTTTTTATATCCGCATGTACCTCATGCGGTGAGGGCTACACTTAACGAACTGTCGTTGAAGATGAATGCCACAGAGTTGCAAAACATAGACTTTCCGCTCTATAATACAGTGATCTAATAAATTATTTAAACTACTACATTATTATGCATAATAAATACCCTAAATACACGTACATATTAAATACATTCATTTTAAATACTTTAACGATTTCGATGAAATTTCGAAATTATCTATATACATATACAATTAATTGTTTCACAAAACACTTTTCATTTATTTTTATACTTTTTTATTGAGGTTTCAGAAGTCACAAATAATAGTTTAAAAAAAGTTGAAATTAAATTATCCTAATTTTTGCAAGTATTGAGTTTGTAGAATGTTATTTCACACCATAAATAACTCAAATTAAAATATTACCTTTTTAAACACGAGGAACAAAAATAATTTTGTACATGTATTTCTTACTCTTCTCCACATTATAAATGATTTTTAAATAAGATAATCTAAAAGAGAGAATCTTACAGATGACGAGGTTCCATATAAATAAATTCATAAAATAATGAAATCAAAAGTCAAAAAAAAAGGTTACTGTAAATTATCGAAATTTTTGAAGATTGCAAGCTTGTATTTGATAATACTATTGAACATAATTTGTACTATATATTACTTGATAAAACAATATATCTACCTATATTTTATAAAAAGAACAAGCCCGCTAAACTTCTTCTGCTAGAACTTATCATTAGTTAGCCGCGTTTCCAAATCATAGTAGCTTTTAAAAATGTTTAACTCTTTTAATTTGTGCTTGTAAAGAATAATTTAAGTAAAATAATTTTGATTTTACTTTCTCTTACCTCCACAACGGATGATTAACATCTTACGTGACTACACGCGATATATATTTCTTACCACAGTGTTTTTGGAAAGTACCAAAAGTCAATAGACGCTCACCTTCACCACGATTCTATATTTTGTCGATTGGACAAAATATAAATTGGATTGTCGATTGGAAATGGACGGTATTTAATACAATTAGGCGTTTTTTTATGGAAATCCATTATTTAAAGATGTAATAATAGTATTTAATTTGTAAAATTTCTGCGTAACCTTATATGGAACTGCTGTGATGCAACGAAGGAAAAGTAAAGTAAGTAAAAGGAAGTGTAAGCAATGGGGCAAACTTATCCAGGCCTGAAAATCAGAGAAGACCACAACAGCAAAATAGTCCCCCTACTTCCACCAAACTTTCTTCCACGTTAGAAGCAAAGGCAGTTACAAACAAATTATGGTTCACTTAAGTGTTTCACTCTTCATAGAGTGAAGTGCTATTCGACTCTCCTAAAGATGCTGTGGTTGCGGAGTGAAACGTGCGTTGAGTACATAATTTGTGTGTTGTTGCCTTTGCTTTTGTCGTGGAAGAAAGTATGGTGGATGTGGGTGGACTATTGCGCCGCTGTGGTCTTCTCTGATTTTCAGGTCTTGGATAAGTTTGCTCCATTCCTTACACTACCTTTCATTTCCGTTGCATCACAGCAGTTCCATATAAGGTTTCGTTGACATTTTGCAAATTAAAAACCGCAATTTCTTCTTTGAAATGGACGGTGATCTGCTTTACCGGATCACCGGGTTATTGCGAGAACTTTAGGGACTCATTCGTTGTAATAGTGAATAATAAATGAATACGCCACCGTCAAAGTCCGAGATGCGAAACAGAGAAGAAATTAATATCTATGTAATTATTATAAAGAGAAAATATTCGTATTTTTGTATGTTTGTAACAAATAAACTCAAATCTAATGTAATATTTTATTACTTATACACTTGTACTGTTTCACAATAAATTATTGTGAAACAGTACAAGTGTATAAGTGATAAAATATTACATTAAAATGGAGTTGCACCAAGTGCCGACGATAAAAAGTGTAAAATAGATAAACTCAATTCTGTTGCGATCTTAAAAATATTTTACCATTAGAAAGCGAAAGAACGATATAATCGTACAGTCTCATTCATGGTACAGATTATATCTAAAATGGAAATATAGAAAGAAGTCTGAAATAATAATCAAGTCCCGAATACAGTTTTTGCATTATTTGTGTAGTTTTTCTAATATAAGTGTATCGTTAACTCTTTAAAATGATTCGTATTGCCGTGTGTTTAGGAAGTTATGAATCTGGCTTATCTGTTGAATACGGAGTTGTTTGACATATACAGAAAATCAGACCCTGTATTTGATGTTCTATTTACCCCGCTAATCCCGCAAGAGAACTAATGTGTTGATATTACATTTATTACAACAAAAATGATATATACAGACAACAAAAAATATGTAAAAAATATGAAAGTCGTAGTTACACTAACTTTCATTAGTCCGAGCTATTTTAGATTTTATGAAAAACCTCGAAAACATTTTTGAGTATTAAAATCTGGATCACGCGGTGTATACCAAACAGTAATGATGTTGTTTTTGGTATCAAATAACTTATTTAATAAACTAGGAGAGAATCATGAAACGAATTTTTATAAACGCGTAATAATAAAACATAAAAAATTAGAAGACACATCTAAAACTTTAAATACAATTGATTTTCGCTAATGTGAACTTACTACCAGAGAGGAGGAGGGAAAATGGATCCTCGCTACAGTCAGAAGTCGAATGTCTTGGTTCTTTGTAGTACGAAAGGGAACTATCGTAATAATATGTGAAAGATGATAAATATATTTGAACAAAAAATTCAAAAACCATAAAATTTGTCGGGACCAGATTCTGAGCTGTTTAAGATATATTTTGAAAAACTTGAAGGGCCAATTTTACCCGACCTAAGGATTAACTACGGTCTGTACCAAACAACCCTGATGTCATTTTTGGTACCAAATAAGCTATTTAATATACCAGAAGACAGTCATAAAATATATTTTTAATGGAGAAATAAGTAAAATATTGGACACATCTGAAACTTTAAACACAAATGATTTTCGCTAACGCGACTTTACCATCAGAGGGGAGGAGAGGCAAAATGGATTCTCGCGACATTCGGCAGCCATTACACCGACCCTCTGTACTCGCCCTCTCCCCTTACAAGGCGTGTTTACTAAAAATGCGTTCAATTTTATATGCGGGTGTATATACGCATGCCTTGCACACAACTCTCTTCCTTACTCAAATAGAATAACAAGCCTGTCTTTTTTAATTCAGAAAAAAAGGCGTACGCTTATTTTTATTGGCAAATATTTACGGATTAACTTTCCTTTCAAAGAGAGTAAAGCTTTAAGTGATTTTGTAAAGTTTGATAGGTTTTATGTTTCAGACAACTGTCAATAATTTAAATTATTAATAATATGAATTATATTATATATAATACTAGCTGACTCGCAAATCTTCGTACGCGATTAAATTACCAGCTGATCACTATAAGAAATTCCATATAATCTTTTACTTTTATTATTAATTTCAAATAATATATTATTCTCTTAACCTCTATTGCCTTTCAACCATTGATTTTTTTGAAAAAAAATTGCCTATTTTTGGCTTTGAGTCTATAAATAAACACAACTATTAAATAATTATCGAATTTAGTGAAATTATTTCTAAGTAATACAAATATTTTTGCGATTAATTTATATTTATGTAATATTATAAATCTCCTTTCACTCTTTATTTGTTTCTTTAAGTCTGGCGATTTTGATTTCGCTTGCCAAGACTTATAATCTACAGCCTCTATAAGATTAATTTATATTTTATTTCACAGAAAAGCAAACAAGAACACGGTTCTCTTAATGTAAAGAGAAACCATAGTCTATAGACACCGGATGTTAATGGTGTATTGGCATCCTTCTGGCAGGGATATAAACGGCGCAAGCATAATTTTTCCGACTACTTTACTATTTAAACTGGACACGAACATGCTGGTTTTTTTTTCGGAGTATCTGAATTACTGCTGGCCTATGGGTCATCATAGCTTCACCGATCGCGGGGGCGAGCAGAGTGCTTAGCCAGAATTGGCATGCAGGTAAAGGAAGGGTGATTGTACCTAATCCAGACAAGAAATAGCACGACTCTACCACCTAGTGTTCACGAGTCACTGCCAGGTATTTTATTAAGGGTTCGCCCTTTACAAGCTACCCGGCAGTGACCAAACATGTTAATACCATCGTGGTGACCAGTTTTTTCCCTGTCGCAATAATGTTGTGTTTGTCTTTATACTTGTGTACGATGCTTTCCGCTTTCTTTTCCCAGCTTCACTTTCTGGGTTAGCTGAAAGAAATCTCTGTCGTTACGGAAAAGCTCACTTTTGTGCATTATTTTAATTATCGTTTAATTTTTTTGTCATTATATAAGTGTACAATAAAGTATTAAATAAATAAATGAATAAACGTTGTGGTGTCTGAATTATTAATTACTAGCCACGAGAAGCACACGAGCAGAACTCATAGAATCATAAACATAGAAACATACATTAATGTAAGAAATTTCATACAATTTATCATCTTATATTTCAACCGTTTAAGGGTTGATCTTTAAAAAATAAGTATCATATTTTTGGCCTCGGGTCTTTAAATACATTCTTGCATAATTTACATCAAGATCAGTTTAGCGTCTTTCTTTAAGTATTTTCTTTAAGCCGTGAAACCGTAACAGAAAGACTTTTCCATGTAAGTATTTATAAAAATTAGTATGAATACCCTGATCATGAAATAAATAGCTAAAAAGAATTAGACAAAATTTGCCACAGATATAGTTATAATGTAAAGAGAAAAGCTCTAACTCACTGACTAACATATTAACGCCCATCTTACGCTTACCTTACCCTTTGACCAAGAAGGCTGAAATTTTTCACGGGGATGGTTCTTGAAATGTGGATAAGGAGTAGGAAAGGATTTTCTTTAATTCATCCCTTAATTTTTTTATATCATAAGATAGCAAACAAGCAGAAGGGTCTAACAAGAATACCTAAACTACCGTGGTGCAATAGCAATCAGGCTTAACCTGATTGTAAACGTCTCATTTCTTAGCAGTTTTTGCTTTATCTTACGCTGTCTCCTGCTCTAAAGGGAGGGAAACTGGATGTATTTTCCTACTCCTCCTATACTCTTCTGATTAAATTCGATGCGGGTTCCAAGACAGCTTAGCTTTTCCCCCAGGGCACCCTGAGCTCGCAACTCAGAGGTTATCAGGAAGGTTGCCGCTGTTGATTCTGGTTTACAGAAGTTACAGTGGTGGGAACGAGAGGTGGGCCCATTGCCCTTAAAAAAAAAAAAAAAAAAAAAGCAGAAGGGTCTCCTGATGGAAAGAGTCAACCATCGCCTATAGACACCGAAGATGTTAATGGTGCGTTGCTATCTCATGGCAAGGTCCAATGCCATATGCATAAGTTTACCGGCTACCTTACCCTCCAAACCGGAACACGACAGCGACAAGCACTGACGCTATTGCGGCAGGAATAGGTAAGGCGGTGGTACCAGACCCGGGCGAGACAATGCAGAACTCTACCCCCTAGTAGCCACGATGGTAGTGACACGATAGCCAATCGGTCGCCTTTTACGACCTGCCTGGCAGAACGGCAGTTGGCTTATCTTCAAAGGAGGCCGGGACCAACACACCGAAGGCGTGACGCAAACACGAAGAAGAAATTAAATAGGGGGTGAAATATTGTGTGAAATTTCCTACATTGACATGCTAATTCACTCGCGGGCGAAGATAAGTGGGTTAGCTAGTATCTTATATAAGCGTAAAGGATACTTTTCTTGTCTTCACAAAAAGCTTAATGATGAAGCAACAGCAAGGCTCAGTGAGAGTGTTGTACAGGAAAAAGCTTGTAAAAAGACACACTTTCAAATGCACAAGCACGTCTTTCACATTACACAACTGATCACATAATGTCGAGATACTCTTAACCGGATCCATTTTAATCCTGCCACTAATGAATTCTTGTTTTTCTACAGTTGAAATTGTAAAGCTATAAAGGGTCTTAAAAGGGTTGAAGCTGTGAGCATAATACAAAAGGTCATTTGTTATGCTTTTTAAAACTTAACAAGATGGCTTTGAAAACATATTTTTATGTTTTTAGCATGAGAATAGTGAACAAGTTATCTTGTTACCTAATGGAAAGTAATAATTACTGTCACCCAATCAGCAAAAAAGTTCTAATTAGGCTTTACCATTCTAGAGGATAGTAATCTTAGTAGTTAAAGTAACTCTGTCTGTCTGTATGTATGTCTGTCTGATGTATGTATGTCTGTATGATGATGGCCTGGAATGACACGTGTGCTAAATCAACTAAATTTGTTCAGCCGTTTTTCAGTGATTCAATAACAAACATCCGTCCATCCATAAATACATCCAAACTTTTCCATTTATATTATTAATTCAAATATAGATTACTTACACTCATGTATTTTGTTTATATAGTTAGATAGCAAGCAAGCAGATGACTCTCCTGATAGAAAGAGAAACCATCGCCTATGAACACCAAAGATGTTAATAGTGCGTTGCTATCCGTGTGGCAGGATGGCAATGCCACATGCATAAGTCTACTAGCTACCTTACTCTCCAAACCGGAACACGATAATGGCAAGCACTGACGCTATTGCGGGAGGATTGAGTAAGGCGGTGGTACCAAATACCCAGGTGAGTCGTTAAGGAACTCTACAACCTAGTAATGTGATATAGTGTTCGTTTTTCCTGATGATGCTTCGGTTGTGGCGTGAAATGTAAAAAGTATCTTCATGCCCATATCCCCGAAAGGGTAGGCAGAGGTACAACATGTGCATCCACGATTAGCCGAAGATACTTGGTCCCACAATGTGATAAGTGGCAAGCATATCACCAACCGGGCACTTTCCAATCCCGGGCAATGTTGTTTTTAACAGAAAAATGAAAAAACATTTTTAAATTGCTCGACCCAGGAATCGAACCCGGGACCTCATGTGGTCAACTCCGACACCGGGCCACTACACCACAGAGGCGTGAAATGTGCGTCGAAAATATATTATATTTTGTAATTGCTGTTGACTGTTGAGATGGGTGAGTGTGGGTGGATAATTGTGCTGTCAGACTCTTATACTGTATTGTACACTTAATGAAAATACACACGACAAAGGATAGCAAAAATTGCACCAAACGTGAGTTTATCTCTACTGGCGGAGATTTCTTCGAGCTAACCCGAAATGTGGAGTAGGGATTAATAAATGGGTAGGCGTTGTGTACAACAAATAAAATAATACATAGATGAATTTGCACACATGCACATACACTAAACATATTCTCTTCTTTGTTTTCCAGACCTTAGTGAGTTTCATCAATTCATTATTCTGCTGTCTTTCCTCGTATCGGTCAGCAGCATCGCGGAAATCACACAAAACTGTTTAAGGAAAGACAGTTAAATAATGATTCAATCATTATTCTGTTGTCTTTCCTTAAACAGTTTTGTGTTAAAATTAGCAGAGTGATGAATAGAATCGTTATTCTGCTGCGAATCTTTTCGTAGCATCGCGGAGATCACACAAAACTGATTGAACGGAAAATGGAAAATTCAATTAATTTCCTTTGAATTTTTTTTTTTTTTTATTTATTTAAACTTTATTGTACACTTACGTATGTAAAATTGTACAAAAGGCGGACTTAATGCCAGATGCATTCTCTCCCAGTCAACCTTTGGGGTAACAGAAATAGTAGTGTGTAGGTACAAAGAAGTAAATATGAATTATAGATTTCCTCAAAGTAACGCCTGAATATATAAAAAGGTTTTTAAAGTATCATCAAATAGCGATCTGTTGATGTGGTGATATCTTGATATACATACATATTTTCATGCCAGATCCCTTACGGGGTAAGCAGAGATAACCTGAATATGGAATCTTTATATCTTGATATAAAGCTAATTTGAGTAAATCTGAGGTTTACCACCGCGGTGGTAAAAAAGTTATTTTATGGGTTAACAGAGTTGTTTGATTGAAGATAGAGATTAAAACTAAAAACCATATTAAACTTACCACTAACTAATTAAATTTTCAAAATAGTCACGAGACTGATATGAATAACTTTAATAATATTTATATATAACTTTAATATTATTTATTAATGTATATAAATTACGTGTCACGTTACTTGTCCGTGATGGACTCCGTAAATACTGAACCGATTTGAATTAATTTTTGTAGATACCTACTTTTGGTCCAAGTTAAAAGATAAGAGTTTTTATCTCAATTAACCCCTGTCTCAAGTATCCCAACAAAATATTCAATACAAGTTATTTGTATGGCAAAACAACATTTGCAGGGTCAGCTAGTAAAATATAAATTACCTAACTGCGTTTTATTTGATAACGTGTAACAATATATGTGTTTAGCACCCATTTCGGGCTTGAAGGAAAACTTGAAAAAGTTGTTGAAAGATACTTAACAAATAAAAATTTCAACATGCTAGGACTTGAATCTATGACCTTCTCTTTAGCCTGGACGTTCTATAGTCGACACTGGCTCAGTTGATTAGAGTACATACAGTAACAGTCAGAGTACACGCGTATATATATACCAGATTTGAGTCATCAATCGTGGAAACCGCTCACTTCTTTTGTTTGTTGTTTGTTGCTGGCCTTATTAATAAGAAATAGACTGGACGGAGACAAAGCTGCTCTGCTTTTGGTTATCAAGAACAATCTACTAATAATAGAGTCTAATAAATTAATTTAAAAAAAATAAAAATACTGTGTATTATCATTATTACAATTACAGGTATAAGTAAGTACTTATTTGGCTGACTAAATCATTGATATAAAATATCCAAGATGCATAGTCTCGTACAAAACTGACACTCAAAACTTTACCTAATTTCACACAAGTAGTTATAAAGTTAAAGAAAAAAGAAAAATATATGTTTTTACACATCCAACCATAGTTGTTTTTACAAAGAAATGCACCAATCTTTGAGCATCTATGGCACCAATAGTAATAAAATTGATAGTATCGCGACCGACGCGAACGCTATTTGAAATGAGCGCATAATTTAAAATTTTGCGTTCATTTTTAGAGGACGTCTTTGAGATACTAATTAAGTGTATCTTGGGTTTTTTATATCAATGGATTTGGATATTTTCATATTTATTTCTCTACTATTTCGCTTCCAACTTCGACTCCGACTCCGGCTCCGACTCCAACTCCGACTCTGACTCCGACTCCGACTCCGACTCCGACTCCGACTCCGACTTCGACTTCGACTCCGACTCCGACTCTGACTCCAACTCCAGTTCCGGCAAACCCATCTCCGTAATATACATACGGCTTATATTTTTATTTCTCAAAAGACTTTAAGACTTCAAAGTAAAATATCGATTTTCCTACGATTTTATTATATGTATAGATTATTATTAAGTATTATTAAATATCTTATAAAAACAATTGATTAGATTTTTTTAAATCATAAAATAGTAAAAAAAGCTCTCCTGATGGAAAGAGAAGCCATCATTTATAGATACCAAGGATGTTAACGGTGCATTGCTATCTGTGTAGTGAGATGTTAATATATATAAGTTTACCTGCTACCTTACCTTCCAAACCGGAACATGACAATATTAAGAATTGACGTTATTGCGGCAGGAATATGTAAGGCGGTGGATCCCAATTTCCAGGCGAGACCTAGTAGTCACGATAGTAGTGACAGATATAGCCGAATCGTTCGTCTTTTTTCACAAACTTCTTGGCAGAAAGGCAATGGTCTATTATGCAAAGGAAGTCCGGACCAGCATCAGTACCGGTAAAATCACAAACTTTGGTAGCACTATGGGTAGGTACATGCCTACATTTAGTTGGAAAAACTTTAAAACACAACAAAGAAAAATATCGACACACAGGGATTGAACCTGCGACTGTCTCCCTAAAGCCGGGACGCCCTTCCACTGAGATAGTGTCGACAGGTTTGACGTGGCGAAATTTTTCTTTGTTATATGATCGATTGCGTCGACATTTAGTTGTCCGTGGGCGGCGGTGATCACTTTCCATCAGGTGAGCCTCCTGTCCGTTTGCCTCATTTTTCTATAAAAAAACATACATAATATACATAAATTTAATATGTAGATACTAAATAGATTTATATCTATGTATATAAATATAAGCAAAGGTGTTTAGACAATATGCTTAATATTGATGTTTCTATTTAACATAATTCAATTTTTAAAACATTAAAGAATAATATTTAAATAGTTACGTAAATAAAAACCGAATTTAATGACGAAAATTAAAATATAAATTCTAAATTAAAAATACGTAGCAAATCTCGAAGTTGTTTATTGTAAATATAAATTAAAATAAATAAAAGTTAGTCTTATTTAATATCTAAAATTTTATTTTCTTGGAACATCTTTAGACATGTGAGTAAAAAAAAATGTTTTACAAAAGGTGTCTTCCTTGTTTGAAACCATAGACAATAACACCCTGTTTTAATTTAAATGTATGCAACCTCTGTAACTGATACCCTTGAGAGCCGTTCTAAATTCAAAAAAGCCAAAGCATTCATAGACATTTTTGTTTTTTTTGTCTCAAATGCAATGAAAGTAGGACACGCATCTCATTATCGTTGCCCTTTAATTTTTTCTTGCAAAACCGGCTATGAATAAAACCGAATGATTAATTCTAGTTTCAAAATCGTAATGCAGCTGGTGTTTTTTTCGCGACATACTTTTGTATTTTTTAACATTTAAAAATGTTTAGATTAGTAATTTGAATATTTTAAGAATATTTTGACTATGGAGTCAAAAACATTTGTATCGGAACAGCTGAAGGTCAATTATTCATTGTTTAGTATTGGTTTAAATCAAATAGTAACACCTGCCTAATAAAAAATGGTTTTATTATTGCAATATTTTTGAAATCAATACCTATCTTTTATAATGTAGATTTTTAAAGGTGTATTATTGTATAACTTATAAGTAACAATACGTTGTTACTTACGATATATCGTCCCATATCTTATAGTAATGAATGCCTCAAGGTTAAATTGCTTACTTAAAAATTATAAATTTTCTTTTATTTTTTTTATTTTCTTAGATAATTTCAAGAGATGGAACGAAAAAGTTATAGCTTGACAAATACAACAATGTACATCTAAGCCATATTACAGATCGGGTTTAAATGTAGCTATCAGATACGAGATTATAGCTATCGAATATTATATAGCGATTATAGTATGTAATCACTCAACGTGGCTAAAGCGATTATTTATTTAACTTTAAAACTAACTTTAAAAGAAAATCACAGAATTACAAACAAGTTTATGACTTTACGGATGAAAAGAGATAATTATCGCTTATAGACACCAATGATTTTAATTTTGCCACAAATAGTGCAGTACTCTCTGTGTGGCAGGTATAGATTGTCAATCGCATAAATTTACCGATTAACTAACCCATGAAACGGTAAGACAACAGCGACAAGCACCAAAGCTATAACGAGAGGATAAGGTAAGGCGGTGGTACCAAATCCGTTGCAAACATCTAACTCTTAGCAGACATGATAGTAGTAATTCATACGATTCGCAAATCGTTCGCCGTTTACGAATTAAGTAGTTCAAAAAGGCAAATGTTTATTCTTTAAATTACAACGCGGATTATCACTAAGATCATAGTTTATTTATACATACATATCTTAACGCCAGATCCCTTACGGGGTAGGCTGAGAGAACCGAGAGCCATACATCACGATCCTTGCAGGCTTGTACGAGGTAACCTCTGGAACGGCTGGAAAGATTTTAATGAAACTTCATAGCGGGGTTTATGGGGCAGGATATAGGCTACTTTCTACCCGAGTGAGCAAAAGGAAGTAATCATTTTGGATCTAGCAAACGTAGTCGCGAGTACAAGTTATAAATATATTGTTCAACCCCAAAGTATTTGCATGTAATCTTTATGCGGGTTTAAAGTTAAACTTTTGTAAGTAATGTTCGTTCTATCTACTAGATATTATTTTTAAAATATTTTTTCACTCATTTTTTCAATTGTAAGGAATTTTATCAATTGTAAATGCCACAGACCATATGAATACTAATAGACACGCCATTGGGAAAGAAACGTGTCGACGCGCATATGAGCCAAGTCTCCTATCACTGTCATACATTGGTAGATATATTATATCGTGAAAACATAGAAATAAGCCGTATTTTATTGTTTTATCGTATCGAATATAATGACAAGGTTTAAAATTTACATTTGAAGTGTTATGTAGTATAACTATATTTCTGTGTAAAATTGCAAGCTACACTGACAAACTAAGAAATTGTCTTGAAAGGCGTATCCATTTAATCCGTGGTAAATACAAATAATAGGTCAAAGAAAAACGTACTTCAACAACAAGAACAAAACATCTTCACGCTAAATCCCAGGGGATTAAAAATGTATTTCGTATTTAAAAGTTAAAAGTTTCAGTAAAATTTCTTTGGCAGTACTATATGTATCTGGCTGGTTTTGAAACCGTTAAGTAGATTATAATTTTACAAATAAAAGTTTAAGTCAGCTCATACCAATAAGCTTGTGTTAGTAAATGCGCTTATCAACAAGACTAGCCGGTCAGGTGTGGCGCACCTGTGTGGTTTACGCACCTATTATTGTGAGATAATGATGTTATTGTTAAGAACTATGAACAAATATAGATAAGGATAGTATAAATAAGCTGGAATCAAATGTTTTAGATTAATTGTGATTTTATCGCTTGTTGAGGGCATTACTCTGCCCAAAAATTATAGTGTGCGTGTGAAAGTAATTCAAGTATTTTATTCGGCCATACTGCTTCTCGGTAATACTTGTGATAAAATGTAGATATCTATTACATTTTGTTTCTAAATAGCGGAATCCGCCTCATCAGTCTATTGAGCGTTATTTGCGACCGAAAAAAACTGCGTTACTCTCAAGTCGCACCTAGAGAAGTTTTACTTTTAAAAGTATCGTCAGACCAGTTTTTTTACGAGGCAGAATGAACCGAGCGTCTATTATAGACTTCCTCGTTCACCACGATTCACCGGTCCTTCAGTTGACGAGATTTGTGGTGATACACAACGACGCCTTTTACCAGTCTGATAAAAAATACCGCTTATTTCTAGCGATAACCAAGAACATGCTTTTCCATGCACATACATTCCATGCACGAAAGTATTAACTAGGTACCACGAAAATCTACTACGTGGTACAGTTCTGCATTGTCTCGCCCGGGTCTGGTACCACCGCCTTACCTGTTCCTGCCGCAATAGCGTCAGTGCTAGTCACTGTCGTGTTCCGGTTTGGAGGGTAAGGGTAGCCGATAAACACAAGATAGCAACGCACCATTAACATCTTTGGTGTCTATAGGCGATGGTTGACTCTTTCCATTAGGAGACCCATCTGCTTGTTTGCTATCTTATGTTATAAAAGAAATCCAAGTGCCTACTAAGTCTCATATTTTAGAGTAAAACTTTCAAAAAGCCTGAACAAAGTCTTTTGCTTGACTCACGAATCAAACCCGGGCTCTAATGATGTGGCCGAATAGGCTAAATCCTAGACCACGATAACACTTAATATGTAGAAATGTTAGTTACGTAAAATGAAAACTTTTTTATATTGACAAACGAGCAGATGGGTCTCCTGATGGAAAGAGTTTACCATCGCCTGTAGACACCAAAAATGTGAACGGTGCGTTCCTATCCTTGTACTGGAGTCTTAATGCTACATGCATAAATTACCTTACCCTCCAAACCGGAACATTGTTATGCTTATCACTGACAGCACTGATGCTATTGCGGCAGAAATAGATTAGGTGGTGATAACAGACTCGGTCGAGAGCAAAACTCAACCATCTGGTAGCCACAATGGTAGTGACTCGCATAGGCAATCAATTGCTTTTTACGAACTGCCCAGCAGAATGGCAAATGGTCTATTTTTCAAAGGGGCCCGAACCAACAAGGGGCCCGAACCAACAATAATTCTAAAATATTTCTGAGTTTTTTAAAATAAATTCCACAGAAAGAAAGAATTTCTACAGAATAAATATTAAAACGTAAGAGGAAATTAAACATTACAAAGACGGAAGCAACCCCATTCCCACACTAGCAACTAAATAAATTTCAAACAGACATCTGCCCGCTAATTATCTAACGAGCAAGAAACGTGCATAAATTGCACTAAATTATTACAGACTGCATAAAAAACGTCACACGGCGACAACTCTTTATTTTTAAAGCAATCGTCTTAAAAAACCTGTCGCAACCCCTACTCAAGGTGTGAAATTTGCAAATTAAAAATACGAAACATATTCTGCAATGCAAAAAAAGTATAATTTTCAGCTTTAGTGCGCGTATCCGAACGCTTGATTTGACACAATAGGCGCCATGATGTTACGCTATTTTAAAATTGGAATTCATGCAAATTACTTAACCCATTTCTTCGCTCGCCCTATAATTATGGTGTTTTGCATATTACAAGGAATACATATTTATAAGTTAGTGAAATTTAAGAAGTTTTGTAGTAAACTATTACTTAATAAAACGCGTTCGTTACTTTTGAAACGGCTGCATTTGCATTTTTGCATTATTTTCAATAAGTATTTCTACAGTGTATGCAAATTTTTTAATATGACTCTATAGAGTTTGATTATTAGATATTTGGCGAGGAACATCTTCCCATGGCTACCTACATCAAAAATTTACCCTGATGTAAACTAGTTCTAATTTTGGTATACTTGTTTTGCAATTTGAATAAAGCCCTGTTTTCACTTTGATTAATACGAGTGCGAGTGTTTAATGCAGGTGCTTAGTATTAAGCAAAAAATAAATGAAGACAGCCGTTGGTCAGTGCGAGTAATTAGTATTCAGCGTAATAAAAGTGAATAGTGAAAAGACGAGACGAGATAGTGATCCCCACCGTTGAATTTTACCGACCCGATATCTGATAATAGTTAGATATCAACTATTTCTGGCGATAATCGGTACCAACGGCTTTACGTGCTCATCCTAGGTACGGGAATGGTAACACACCGTCCACCACCAGACTTCAAGCTACAGAGATTTTGTTTTCGAGAAAAACCTGGAAAAAACCTTTAATAACACTTTTACCGAACCAGCGGTCGAACCCAGGAACTTATGTGCTGAGCGGAATAGGCTAGACAACTAGACCACGAGGCTGTTAAAGTCCATTTGAATAAATAATCATTTAAACTGCTTATGTGCACAATATAAACTTATGTGCACAAATATACCGTACATACAGATATATAATCAACGATCCGTTATTCGTGGCAGTAATCGTTAGCAACAAATTGAATAATAACGAAGCGTTCCAAGAGTTGTTTGGACATTTGGTACTTCATTTATACGAACAGTTTTAGCTCACGTCTCGTAGAAAATGTTACTACTCGTAACTAAAACCAGTCGTTTTACTGATATAGGAACTGGGGTTACTAAATCACGTGTATTTGTCCCTCGCAATTTTCCGATACATCAGTTTCTGTCAATCAGAATTGATATCGAGATATTTGAGTGATTTTATATCTATCACGCGGGTTAGGATAGCAACGACCACCGCAATAGACAACGATTACATTATCTTTAAGAGAACTGTTTACTGACATTTACATTAAATTACAAAAAAGTAATGTTTTATCCATTAATAATACTCGTTGGCACTTGGTGAAATTGCATTTTCATTTTAATTATAAAACACTTGTACTGGTTTCACTACATATATATTTTTCCAAATTATTGAAAGTCTACCGGTGTAGCGTATTAACGCGTCTTCAGGACTTATAGCTAAACACGAATGACAGTATGACAGTTACAAAAAAAACTGTAAAAAACAGCAACTAAGTTAGAAGTACAATGAAATTTTTAATATTTACAAATACCACAGACCACGTGAATACTAATGGACACGTCATTGCGAAGGAAACGCGACGTGACGCCGCGCATATGAGCAAACATTCATATTACTGTCAAAAATTTCATACATTTGTAGGTTATATTGTGAATGAATAGAAATAAACCATATTATACTGTTTCACCGTACCGAATGACATGGCAAGGTTTAAAAATTACCCTTGAAATGATTTTATTTCATTGGTAAGTAGTATAACTCTGGATTTCTGTGTGTAAATGCAAGCTACACTGACATAATACGAAATTGTCTTGAAAGGCGAATCCGTGATAAATATCTGTCCTATAGGTTTTGGGACGGGGCTCAGGTTCGATCCCCGACGGGGAGAAGCTTTTGTGTGATGAGCATAAATGTTTGCATTTCCGGGTTTGGGTATTTATTATAGATATACATATATAAATACGCAAATAAATTATTATAATATATTTGCGTATTTATATATGTATTTCTATGTATTAGTATCGTTGACTAACACCCATAACACAAACAAATAACTTACTTACTTTGGGTTTAGATCACTAAGTGTGATTTGTCCCGTGAATATTTATTATTATTTATTATATGGCAACGCTTGTTTTCGCCTTCTATCAGGAGAGCAAGATTTTTTTTCTATAATTCATACTAATATAATAAATGCGAGTGTCTATCTGTCTGATACGCTTTCACGAATAAACTGCTAATACGATTTTGATGAAATTTAGTATGAAAGTTTGTATGTAAAAACTATATTGATGACATGGCGAAGCTCTGCGGGTTACCCAATCTATATTAATATTATAAATGCGAAAATTTTGATGTTCGGATGGATGTTTGTTACTCAATTACGTAAAAAATACTGAACGTTCAAATCGAATGAAATTTGGCACACAGGTAGATAATAATAATAATATCTGTAGATAAATTACACAAATTGATTTAACCCCAAAGAAAGCAAATTATTTGCTTGTGATATGGGTGACAGTCAACGATACTAATACATAGAAATACATATACAATACGCAAATATAATTATATAATAAACACCCAAACCCAGAAATACAAACACCTATTCCTTCCACATGCTTGTCACTGTCGGAAATCGAACTCGAGCCCCATTGATTGCGTAGTAGGTTTGCTAACCACTCGACCAACGGGACGGTCATATGATACCTGGAATAGCACATAGGTTACTTTTTATCCCGGAAAAATTAAGTGATCCCGCGGGATTTAAAAAACTTTTATAATGCATCAGGATGCAAGCTGCAGATAATATAAAATAAAAGTAAAAGACATTTTGTTCCGTATTAATAATGACATATATCTTACTAGCTGACCCGGCAAACGTTGTTCTGCCAACTTTGTGTCTACTTTTCCATTTATTTTCTAAATTTTTTCACCTTTTGAACCTAACCTGAATCTACATGAATATTTTAAAACCAGAATTAGCCAAATCGGTCCAGCCGTTCTCGAGTTTTAGCGAGACTAACGAACAGCAATTAATTTTTATATATATAGAATGTGGGCAAAAAATGTTACAGTACATTAAAATTAGAACTTTTCCTACCTTTTAACATTCGAAGTGTTCAATTACCAGCATTTTTCAAGTGAACACAAGAATATTACATATTTCTTTTAAAAGTTAGATCTGACTACAAACTGCTGTACGTTTTAACATTAGGTACTAAGTATAATCACTAAGTAATTTGTTATAAACTTTGGCTGGTATGCATTTATTTTACTCTGTGTGTTTTTTTCACGTCATACTGTTTTGTTTACTTAAAACATCTATAATATGACTTTCGTGTGAAAATTAAAGTATTATAGGAAAAAGGAAGCACAAATAAATTTATTTTTACAACAGTGTTTAAAGGATTATGCTTATATTACAATTAATTGTATTACAGTCTAGCAAGAAAGATCAATTATAGATATTTAGTAAGAAGGCAAAAAATAACTCGTTAAAAAATAAGAATGTACAATAAAAATAAATTATTGCGCCATGGATATTACCAAATCCGAGCGAGAAGTTACAGAAATATACCACAAAGGAGGAGTCGCAAGTTTTCCGCAATGTCATACAGGAAGACAGATGGATTATTCTTTGGAAGAGACTCATGTCAATATTAGAAACATATATTGAGAAGCAGATTTTATCTACTACTGTTCCCCTGGGAATATAGGAAAGGTTTATATACTAAAACCTTCCTTAAGAATCAATCTATCTATTTAAAAATCCGCATCAAAATCCGTTGCGTAGTTTTAAAGATAGGGACAGACAGAGAAAGCGACTTTGTTTTATACTATGTAGTGATATAATTTAATAAAAATGTTATCTGGCGATTGAATTACTTTGTAGCACCACTTGTATCGGTTTTTGAAGAAGTCTGGTGATGTTAATAATTTTATAGCGTACAACGACATCTTCAAGTATTCTTTTGTAGAGTATCTATTTCAGTTTAGTATTATTTTCATAAAATACTTGAGTCTAAACCCGGGTGTACGTCGCAGAGTTTCATGATCTATGCGTATATAAGTAGCTAATTCAAAATTTATTATGGTGGTGGTGGTGTATTTATTGTGGTATTTTCTTTCCTTTTCAGTTATACTCAGATTCATCGTTACAAAAATTGTTCATCATTCCGACTCTTAGTATACTTTCTCTTTTCATTTCTGTGATATCTTTCTTCGTTACTTTATTATTTTACATTAATCTTATCATAGTTTTTTTACATCATAGAACAGCAAACAAGCAGATGATTTTTTTTGATTAAGAAGATAATTAAATAGACACACAATACTAATGGTATATCACAGGCCTTGATATAAAGCTTAGTCACATGCTATTGGTGATTATGTAATAAGATCTTCCCGTTCCTTGTCAATTGTCATTTCCATACTAACACAGTCTAAATTTTCAATCCGAATCATAAAAAATTACAAAAATGATAATTTGATCTTATGTTTATTTAATTAAAGTATGAACTGTTATAAAAATTGAAATGCCAGAATGAGCAGCAAGTTGCTATATTATTCAAAATTCAAACATATATTAAAAAAACTGAAAACACCACAATCGAATTTCTTCCTCTATTTTTGGAAGTATGTTTTCTTTATACATATAGTTTCAGAGAACAGTTCGATTTATAGAAATATTCAATTCATAATCTATACATATAATAAAATCGTAGGAAAGTCAGTGTATGTCCGGGGTAAACTCAAAAAGTATTGCATGGATTTACTTCAAATTTTGCATGAATATGAATAACAGGTCGGATCAACATATAGGCTACATATTATCACGTTATCACCTGCGGGGGAGGAGCTGTGCGGAGTAAACGAAGTCCGCGCGAACGAAGTCGCGGGCAACAGCTAGTAGTTTAATAAGAAGGTAATAAATAGTTTATCCGTATTTCCCTGTTTTGGCCTGTTACTCTTACTAAAGATCATTTTGATTTTTGTCAAATAGATTACAAGAGGTAAGAAAATTTTAATCATATATTAAAAATATACTTTTACTGGCTTCACATATTCTACCATGATATGGTGTGCAAATATTTTAAAATTATAATTATTTATCATTAAACTAAAAATGTTGAGTCGATTTTTTACAATTACTACCGGATCGGAACGCGGCTACACACTGAAAAGATCCGACGAAAGAAACTCAGCGGGCTTGTTTTTTTTTCAAATATTACATGGTACAATTACAAATATTATTTCACATCTTAACACTTATTTCTATAATTTACAAAATTAATTTTTTGTTTAATTAAAATGTTGATTCAAGGTAACAAATGATGTCTTGTTGATACAAGAGAAGTGGACGAGGGTGCACCGAATGACCGCTGGCGTTTTTCTTGTTTTTCAGACCTTTGCTTAGTGAGTTGTTCCCGTTCGTATGATGCTTTTTTAGTTTCAGTGACACTACCTACAGTAATCAGACATAAAAATTTGCAAGATGCTAAAATTAAATTACCGAAATTAACGTTTAACAAAATTGTAATAAGTTATATAACTTTTCGTCAGTGCATAAATCAGGTAAGGATGATAAGATTAAAGTTATTATATAAAATCATTTTTATTTTCTCCATGTTAGACCGGGCCTCATCTCTATAGATGATGTTTGTCTCTTTTCATCAGCAGAGCCATCTTCTGTTTTGTTCTTACTTGTTATCTATATTAATATTATAAATGGGAACGTTTGGATGTTTAGATGGATGGTTGTTCGTTATTCAATCGTGCAAAAACTACTGAACGGATTTGAATGAAATTTGGCACACAGGTAGACGATGATCTGGAATAGCACATAGACTACTTTTTATCTCGGAATAATTAGGTGATCCCGCGGGATTCACCAAAAACTTTTATAATCCAGTGGGCTGCACGCTGCAGCTTGTAATACATAATATTACATAATACATTATCTTAAAATAAATGAACAAAATAAAACATCTTGGATTAAAATAGGCAGTGGAACTATTATAAGTGTAATTATAATACAATAAATAAAATGAGGATTCACTGTCGTTTAAAATACAGTCAGTAAACTTGCACTTAACGTCCTTGCTTCGCGGCTACCAACATTTTTAATGAGAATCATAAGAATGAAAACAATCTAGTTATTTGCTAGATATTATAAAAAATCCCGAAAGTGTCCACTTACCTTAAAAAACTATATAAAATCGCAATGAAAACTGCTAGCTAGTTATATAAAAACCATGATAACAACATCCTTGCTTCGCGGCTACCAACATTTTTAATGAGAATCATAATAATGAAAACAATCTAGTTATTTGCTAGATATCATAAAAAATCCCGAAAGTGTACACTTACCTTAAAAACTATATAAAATCAAAATAAATACTGCTAGCTAATTATATAAAAACCATGATAACATACAAAGAGCTGAATAGATTTGAACAAGTGCATTGAACGTCAATAATATAACAAGCCTATTGAATACTACAATAGCGAGTATTGTAAATTCTTTAAATCGAACCGCATACAATAGAGTCGTTAGGGGTGTACAAATCGATTTCAAACACGAGTCAAGTGGCTTTATCGATTGGTGTATAGATCTATTGTTGCTTGCAATTGGTTCTATTTAAATTTCAATTACCATTGATATTCGAAATGCGTTTTTAACATGAGTCCCTATGAATTACGCATATACATACATTTTATAAAATGTATATATGTAATTTTCAACATTTTTTTATTGAGAATAAAGCACTGTGTGATGTAAACCCGTATTTAAGCCTCGCCTTTTCATGACTTAAATAGTTTCGTTTTACACCGAAAAGTGTATTTTTATGTCATAAAATAGCAAACAATGACTTCTGATGAATAGAGAAACCATCGCTTATTCACACCAAAGATGTTAACAATGCGTTGCAATCTGTAAGGTGGGATGATAATGCCACATGCATATGCCTAACGGCTACCTTACCCTTCAAAATAGAACACGACAATGACAAGCATTGATGCTATTGCGGCAGATAAGTTGAGACGGTGGTACCAAATACCCGGGCGAAACGTTGCGGAACTATTCCACCTAGTAGTCACGATGGTAATGACGTGTATGGTCGCCTGTTACGACCTGCCTGGCAGAATGGTAATTGGTCCATTTTTCAAAAGAATCCGGATCAACCGGGGAAAAAGCGTAGTTAAAGTGCGGGCTAGTGTTTAAGAGCTATAAAATAATATACAATATTTCTAAAATTGTTTAGTAGACATCGAAAGTAATACGTACCGTAAAGTACTATTCTTTTATTATAAAGGTTGACTTTTAAAAGACTTTACGCCGTGTTGGTCCCGGCCTCCTTTGAAGAATAGGCCAACTGCCGTTCTGCCAGGCAGGTCGAAAAAGGCGACCGATTGGCTATCGAGTCACTACCATCGTGGCTACTAGGTGGTAGAATTCTGCATTGTCTCGCCCGGGTCTGGTACCACCGCCTTACCTATTCCTGCCGCAATAGCGTCAGTGCTTGTCGCTGTCGTGTTCCGGTTTGGAGGGTAAGGTAGCCGGTAAATTTATGCATGTGGCATTAGACTTCGCCACAAGATAGCAACGCACCATTAACATCTTTGGTGTCTATAGGCGATGGTTGACTCTTTCCATCAGGAGACCCATCTGCTTGTTTGCTATCTTATGATATAAAAAAAAGACTGTACATACAAAAGGAAGTACAAATAATAAGTACTTGATTTCGACTTAAATATCCAAAAAAATATTAAGTATGGACACCCGTGCATAGATATTGAAGTTCATTGTTTATAAACAACCTTTGCCATCACGGCACGTATAAGTCAAAGCGCGCGCCTATCGCCAGCATGGTAAAAATATTTTTTGAATATTACTGCAGTAATTTCGTTGAGGTTTACTATGTAAGCAATAAACTCTTACTATATTTTATTTTTATTGGTTACCATTATGGTTATGACCATTAAATATCATGTCCTTCAATATGTATTATCTTTAAACAGTCAATCTGTGTAAGTTACGTGTCCCACGCCAAAAAATAGCAAGGAAATACTTTTCCTCAAGGAGAGATATATCTATTATTTTAACCACGGATGGAATGGATACGCCTTTTTCGCCGTGTTGGTCCCGGCCTCCTTTGAAGAATAGGCCAACTACCGTTCTGCCAGGTAGGTCGTCTTTGGTTATCGAGACACTACCATCCTGCCTACTAGGTGGTAGAGTTCTGCATTGTCTCGCCCGGGTCAGGTACCTTACCTATTCCTGCCGCAATAGCGACAGTGCTTGTCGCTGTCGTGTTCCGGTTTGGAGGTTAAGGTAGCCGGTAAACTTATGCATGTGGCATTAGATCTCGCCACATGATATCAACGCACCATTAACATCTTTGGTGTCTATAGGCGATGGTTAACTCTTTCCATCAGGAGACCCATCTGCTTGTTTGCTATCTTATGATATAAAAAAAAGACAATTTCTTAGTTTGTCAGTGTAGTAGTGTATCATTTACATACAGAAATACAGAGTTATGCTGCTTACCAATAGCATAAAATCACTTCAAGAGTAATTTTTAAATCTTGTAATCTTATTCGGTACGATAAAATAATACAACATGGTTTATATTTATTTTTTCACAATATACTTACAAATGTATGACATTTTTGACAGTGATAGGAGCGTTTGCTCAATGCGCGGCGACACGTTTCCTTTCCAATGGCGTGTTTATTAGTATTCATGTGGTCTGTAGCCTTTCTTAATGAAAATATATAACCATTGTCCATAAACACCATAGATGTAAATTGTGTGTTATCATCAGTGAAGCAGTGATGTATATCACAAGTACAAGTTCCAAGAGGATCATGGGCGTATGTAAAAGGGGAAGGGGGTGTGGGTATCACGCCCTGTTACGAGGTAGGCAGAGTAAACTGAACGTCTATACTTTCCAGTCCACCGCAATTCACCGGTCGGTCGGTTGGCGAGATATGTGGTGATTCTTATCGCCACATCTACCGACATGTTAACGATTATCGATATTTCTAGCGATAACCGAGATGACAGTTAAACGTGGTCATCCGAGGCACGGGAGTGGTAAGACACCACTCCGCCAGACTCCGAGCTGCTACTGAGGATTAGAGTTTCGAGAAAACCTCAAAAAACTCAATAACACTTTTCCCGACACGGGGATCGAACCCGGGACCACATGGTCTGAGCTGAATAGGTTACCCCTAGACCACGAGGCAGTCACAAAAATAATTGAAATCAAATATCTAGTTGCAACCGAGAAATCTATACTTCACTTTTATTACCGCCGAGACCGCCCCGTTGGTCGAGTGGTGAGCGACTCTAACTACGTAATCAACGGGGCTCGGGTTTGATCCCCGACGAGAAAAGATAGCATTAGCTGCTGCCTGCTAGTAGCTTTACTGGCTTAAGGTCCGCTTAAGCTTTACTGGACCGCCCCGTTGGTCGAGTGGTTAGAGATCCTAACTACACAATCAATGGGGTCCGGGTTCGATTCCCGGCAGGGACAGGAATGTGTGTGATAAGCACAGATGTTTGTATTTCTGGGTTTAGGTGTTTATTAAATCTATTAGAGTATTTATACATGTATTTCTATGTATTAGTATCGTTGACTGACACCCATACTACAAGCATATAATTTGCTTACTTTGGGGTTAGATCAATTTGTGTAATTTGTCCAGTGATATTTATTATTTATTTACTTATTTATTATTAAGGATTAATCAAGAATGGGTACAACATGAACCTAAAATATTGATCTGTCAGGGTGTCGGAAGCCTCTAATTTATAAGAAAAAAAAATCTGTAAATATTTTTTTGTGCATTTTTGAAGCTTGCCGCTAATTTGAGGTATTTTAAGCTCAGAGGATTAAAAATACACCTACTTAAACATAGATTTTTGAGCCCAAACATTTAAACATTTAATGAAAATAATACAAGTATATATCACCAACTAAACGCTTCGCGTTAAGGCGAGCAATATAATCTGTGGTTTGAGTTTTATTATCTTTTGACAAAAATTAACATCACTCAAAGAGTTGATTACTTTAAGCAATCTTTGATATATTTTGCTTACTTAAAATTTATTAAAACACCTAGGAATACAAAGTGCCCCTTTAATGTAATTAATTATTCCGCCAATCAAAATGCCCAACACGTTTATTATAAACCAAATAAAATCTGATTAACTTGGCTCGACCAATCAAATATAAGGTATGTGTTTTGGGTGGAATTATTTAAAATGATTTTAAGTTTTCATAGCCAAAGGAGCGATGATTTTTTTTTTGTTTTGCTTAATCACTTCCAAGGCAGTTTATGATGATTCTCTTCCGGATGAGATCATTTATCATCTTGAATAATGTTTAGCGTGTTTACGAACTAAAGTGTGGTTAAAAACTCTGCTAAATATGATTTCATTTTTAACTAATGTACTGCGTAGCTTGTTGCGTATTTTTTTCTTTTCATTTGATAGCAAATAAGCAGATCAATCTCCTGGTGAAAAGAGAAACCATCGCCAATATACCTACACCAAATATGTTATGTTGCGTTGCTATCCGGTTAGCAGGATGGTAATTTAACGAAACTGAATATGTTCGCATGTTGCTCATAAAAATACAATTTTAAAAAATGTTGTCTGCCTGACTGTCTTAGCTAATCTCCAAAAACTAGACTGGTTTTGACGGAACTTTCACTGATAGATAGCTGAATTTATAAGGAGTAACTTGGGCTACATTTACTTGATCTAAGTCAATGCGGACGAATCTGGAAGCACAGGTTTTTGATTGATGTTACGGATCAAAACTTGAAAAAGCCTTTCAAGACAATTTTTAAGATTGTCAGTATAGTTTTTCATTCAGAAATACAGAATTATATTAGGTACTAGCTGTGCTTGCGATTTCGTCCATTTGAAGTAATTTATAAAAGTTGCGTTTACTCCTTATTACATCAGCTATCTGCCAGTGAAAATCCTGCTAAAATCGGTTCAGCCGTTTCAATGATTAAGATTATCATTAGCCGGAACAAACAGACAGACAGCCAAAAATTGAAAAAAAATGTTATTTTGGTTTATGTACCATGTATAAATATATGTACATTTAGTATACATAATGTAGTTTTTTTTATAATATAAACAGAAACCCCAATTTTATTTATTTTTATATGGCCATAAATACTATTAGGTACAATTAAAAAAAATATTATATTGTATCTGAATTTGGAATCTGTCATTATATGATTGTCATTGTGTTTTGAGAACCGAATCGCTGTGATTACATAAATGTGATAATGTGATTACATTACATAAAGTAGGTAATAAAATGAATCAAATACAATTTTTAAAACTCTCCATACGCTTGGTATTAGTCAAATGTTTGTGTACCGGGCTGTTGATAGATACAATGAAACTTTTCCTTTTTGTGAGATAAAAAAATGTGGCCGCCCACGTAGATTTCTTACGAAAAAGGCGATCAAATCAGTAAGGGAAAGAATTCGAAGAAATCCTGTCCAAAAACGAAAGATTTTATATCGGGAGATAAAGGTAGCACCGAGAACTATATCGCGTATTGCAAAGATGCCTTTGGACTTGCAGTCTATAAGAGACACACTGGTCATTTCTTAACTGATAATTTAAAAAAGAATAGGGTGGTCAAATCAAAACAACTACGGTGCGCAAAGGAAGTTACAAGAAATTTTATTTATGGATGAGAATTTTTTAACAACTGAGCAATATTTCAACAAAAAATTTATGCTCGAAGTTCTAACAAATCTTCCCAATTAGTTAACAAAGTACAACGTGGCCATTATCAGATCAGTGATAGTTTGGTGGGGTGTTAGCTATAAAGAAGCGACTGAGCCATATTTTCGAGAAAAATATATCAAAGTCGCCTCTGTGGTCTAGTGATCCAGCGTTGGCGTTAACCATATGAGGTTCTGGGTTCAATTCCCGAGGCGGGCACATAAAAAAAGGGTTTTTTCAGTTTTCTGAGAAACACAAAGTTGCCCGGGATTGGAAATGCCCGGTTGGCGATAGGTTTGCCACCTATCATATTGTGGGACCAAGTATCTTCGGATAATCGTGGGTGCACTTGTTGTACCTCTGCCTACCCCTTGGGGGATATGGGCGTGAAGATACTTTTCATTCTTGCTTTTAAAATGTATTGAAGTGTCTAGTATAAATTACTAGTTAAATAGTAGAACAATATTGGCTGTAATAAAATATTGGAATAGTAGTCCGATGGAATGTGTAAAACATTAGTTAAGTGTGTGTCGGGTCACGCGCAATGTAAGGTTCCGAAGTGCCCATCACAATGAAATAAATTACACATCATAAGACATAAGACATAAAAAAATATTTTTTATGTCTTATGATATGTAATATGTCTTATGACAGCAAACAAGCAGATGGGTCTCCTGATGGAAAGAGTCCACCATCGCCTAAAGACACCAAAGATGTTAATAGTGCGTTGCTATCTTGAGGTGAGGTCTTATGCCACATGCATAAGTTTACGGGCTACTTTACCCTCCAAACCGGAACACGACAGTAACAAGTACTGACGCTACTGCGGTAGGAATAGGTAAAATGGTGGTACCAGACCCTGGCGAGACAATGCAAAATTCTACCGCTTAGTAGCCACGATGTTAGTGACTCGCACAGTCAAATGGTCGCGTTTTACGATCTGCCTGACAGAACAGCAGTTGGTCTATTCTTCAAAAGCGCCAGGGACCAACACCGGAGAAATTGCCGCCTTAATACTTCAATACGATACGGGCTTTAGGAAAGAAGCATGAGTTCCTGCGGTTGAGTCTTAAATAAGCTCGGATAATTCGTAATCAGTAAGTTTTTAGTTTTCTGGAAAATATTACTTACTTGTAGCCCGGTATGTGCCCGATTTTCGTTAGGTTAGCCACCTGTCACTGCGTGCATGATTTGCAAATTAATACCTACTGGTGGCTTTAAAATATCTAAACAAAAAAGCAAACAATACAGTGATGGTCCACGATGGTAATGGAACGTCGCGTTTGTTAAATTAGGTGTTAAATTATAACAAAAATAAAAAAATGTAACAATTAAAAAAAATGTAAGCCGATTGACCTTGCAGGCCGTCCCTGAAACTTCCCACTAAATTGAGGTATTTTCAGTTCAAGGAAGCGATATACCTAAGCATATACCTATTTTTGAACTCTTCGACAGTTCAAAAACCTAAAGTTTGTAAAAATTACACTGTTTTAATTTTCGAAAAGATGTGTTTTTCCAAAGTGATGTTCGATTTTGATATTTTGAATAGTATACAGAGTAATTTTTGAGCTTTAAATTGTTTTATTAGCTACAAAATCGCAACCTATCGATTGTCGATGGTAGGATTTCCCCCGTGTTGGTCCCGGGCTCCTTTGAAGAATAGGCCAACTGTCATTCTGCCAGGCAGGTCGTAAAAGGCGACTGAGTGGCTAACCGCGTCACTACCATCGTGACTACTAGGTGGTAGAGTTTTGCATCGGCTCGACCGGGTCTCGTACCACCGCCTTACCTATTCTTGCCGCAATAGCGTCAGTGCTGGTCACTATCGTGTTCCGGTTTGGAGGGTAAAGTAGCCGGTAAACCATTGCATGTGGCATTAGACCTCGCCACAAGATAGCAACGCACCATGAACATCTTTGGTGTCTATAGGCGATGGTTGACTCTTTCCGTCAGGAGACCCATCTGCTTGTTTGCTATCTTATGAAATTAAAAAAAAGGTTAAAAAATGTCAAATACATGTCAAAAAATACTTTTTTCAAAAATGTTCGTCATTTATAAATCCTGAACAAATCAACCGATTTTATTACGATTATATTTGTCTCAGTTTCTTAAATAGAAGAACTGATTAGATTTTTAATAAATCGATATATTAGCCTGAAAGTTATTTTAAAATAAAAATATGACGTAAGTTTGCTGTGAACGAAGTAATTTTTATATTTGAAAAGCTAACTTTTGAAAAATTGATTCGATTTTAATTTTTGAAACTGCATTTGATATAGTTTTAAAGTACTAAAATATTGCAACAGATCCAAAAATGATTAATTAAAAAAATTCGAAATTATATCGAAAAAATACTTATAGGAAGTATAAGTTAATGGAACCCAATCAAATGACGTTTCACCACCACATCAACCACGTTTCAATCGGTCATGCCGTTCAAAAGTTATGAGATGTATACACGTATACACTATACATACACGCACATATACATACATCATACATACAGACATACTTAAGTCATTGTGAAAATATTCGGAAAAGTTTCCTTGGACCTCGAAACATGGAGAATGGAGATCTGGTCAAAACTTTATTATCGAAAATCAGGGCAAAATCAATAACTTTCACTAAATACGTAGCGGGAAGTTAAAATTCTACAATTTAAAACTGTCATTTTTCTATTTTTGAAAGCAGAATTTAATCGCGAGGAAATATCAAAAACAAAATATCAAACGGGAAATAGAAAAGAAAATATTCTTATAAATATTTTTTCATATAAACGGTATTTCCCAAGGGCATACTTCAATAATTAAAACCATTCCGCCGATCAAGAATTATACTCTTTTGAGGTGCATCCGAGCAAGTGAGCATCGTAGATCATACAAAAATATTAAAGCACAGGTCAAAGTTGATCAAAAACCGAAATAAATTGGGACGGAATCATGTACAATTACAACGTGACCGAACAAAAAATAATTAGAAGACAATAATCCAGTCAAGTACGAGTTGGATCCACCCATCTAAGGTTCTTTGTAAATACGTTAAGTTATCTATTTAAAGTAAATACGTTAAGTAATCAACAGTAATCAAAAGTAAATACGTTAAGTAATCAATAAAACAGTAAATACGTTAAGTTATCTATTTAAAGAAATTTCCCCGTGTTGGTCCCGGGCTCCTTTGAAGAATAGACCAACTGTCGTTCTGCCAGGCAGGTCGTAAAAGGCGACCGATTGGCTACTCGAGTCACTATCATCGTGGCTACTAGGTGGTAGAGTTCTACATTGTCTCGCCCGGGTCTGGTACCACCGCCTTACCTATTCCTGCCGCAATAGCGTCAGTGCTTCTCACTGTCGTGTTTTGGTTTGGAGGGTAAGGTAGCCGGTAATCTTATGCATGTGGTATTAAACCTCGCCACAAGATAGCAACGCACCATTTGGTGTTTTTTTGGACACCTTTGGTGTCTATAGGCGATGGGTGGCTCTTTTTATCAGGAGACCCATCTGCTTGTTTGCTATCTTATGAGATAAAAAAAATTGCAAAGATTACTAAAAAATCTATTTAAATAAATACGTCCCTATTGGAGGTCCCGGCCATTTGAAAAATAGACCATCTGCTATTTTACCAGGCAATTCGAAAAAGTTAAACGACTAGCTGTAATATAGTTTGACCTCTACTATCGTGACGCGATATTCTTGCGGTAGAGATGCTAAATCACATTATACCGACCGGTAAATGTATTTACCGGCTACCTTACCTTCCAACCAGAGCAAGACATTGACTAGTACTGACGCTATTGCGACAGGATAATCTGAAAGTATCATCACGTTTGTTCTCTTAGGTTAAATGAACAAAACGTCTATAGTCTTTCCGCTTCCACTAGATTCACTGGCTTTTTGTTGACGTCGTCGCCGCATTTTAAGCCCAATAACGTTTGTCGCCTATTGTGCGCCTATTGTGATAAGGCCCCATGTTGACAAGGCTTATTTTGAGGAATAGGCCACTCTATTAGGCTTAGATAAGTTGTGCTAAGACTAAGTATGTCACTACCATCGTGACTAGGAGGTGGAATTTTGAAACGTTTCGCCTGGATTTAGTATCGCCACGGACCACACGTTTTGTCGCTATAACGTTAATGCTGATATATTACGGTTTGAGGATAAAGTAGGCGATAAGCTATATAAATAGATTTAGATCTTTCTTCTCCATTCACATTATATAGGCAATGGTTATCCCTTTTGGGCAGTTTAGAAATCATCTTGTTTGCTATATAATTTTTAAAATCCTAATATAAAAACTACGTGTTAAACATAATCACAACCATTACCTAACAAATAACTAAATAAATAAATAATAATAAATTATATAGCAAACAAGATGATTTCTAAACTGATCAAAAGGGATAACCATTGCCTATATAGTGTGAATGGAGAAGAAAGATCTAAATCTATTTATATAGCTTACCGCCTACTTTATCCTCAAACCGTAATATATCAGCATTAACGTTATAACGACAAAACGGGTGGTCCGTGGCGACACTAAGTCCAGGCAAAACGTTTCAAAATTCCACCTCCTAGTCACAATGGTAGTAACATACTTAGTCTTAGCACATCTTATCTAAGCCACCTGATAGAGTGGCCTATTCCTCAAAAAAAGCCTTGCCAACATGGGGCCTTACCAGCTTACTCATAATAAATAAATAAATAACTATTTGTCCGCTATTGATTCCTAAGCTAGTGAACACAATTCAATGAAATTTTGTAGATATCTACTGTTTGGTCCAACTTAAAAGATAGGGTAGTTTTTATCTCGATTACCCCCTCCCCCTATCAAGTACCCCACCAAAAATTTGTACGACAAAACAACGTTTGCTGGGTCAGCTAGTAAATATTTTATATTTAATTGCTCTGATCGCCTCTGTGGTCTAGTGGTCCAGCGTTGGCGTTGACCACATGAGGTCTCGGGTTCGATTCCCGGGTCGGGCATATAAAAAAGTGTTTTTTCAGTTTTCTGAGAAACAAAAAGTTGCCCGGGATTGGAAAGTGCCCGCTTGGCGATAGGCTTGCCCCACCTATCACATTTGTGGGACCAAGTATCTTCGGCTAATCGTGGGTGCACTTGTTGTACCTCTGCCTACCCCTTCGGGGATATGGGCGTGAAGATACTTTTTAATTGCTCTGATGGACCTATGTGGCTGACATCATTACATCCGGATCGGGAAAATATGATTGTGTTTTTCTGTGAAAATATGATTGTATCTTGTCACGGTAGTGACAAAGATTGACGCTTTTGTGGCAAGGTGGTACCAGACCCGGGTGAGACTTTGCAGAACTCAACCACCTAGTAGTCACGATGCTAGTGACTCGTATAAATGACTTTCGCCTTTTACGAACTGCCCGGCAGACTAATGTTATGCATTTTATTGTAATATGACAAGTAAGAAAATGTGTCCATAACACTAAGAACTTTTTGCTCGTATTACCTAAAACTATATGAAATTTTCAGTATTCATTCGCGGAACCCTAAAAATGTATTCTTTGTCGTAGAAATTCGAAACGAAACGAACACTTATATCAGCAAAGAAAGTTCGGCTTCAGTTAGGGTGCAGTTTTTTTCAATTCGAACGCGTGCACAAAAAACACCCCTCCGCATATGAAACATTACCCCACAATACGTCCAATGGAGCCATACCCCAAACACACTCATTTTTATAAACAGATTTTTTTCTTTTAGCCAAAAAGAGATAGACTATCGCATGTCACGATTTAATACCAGATAAATATAAGTTAGAAAGGGATAGATGGCAAGAAAAAGTTCTCGCTATGGATAAAGAAAGCTCAGGTATGGATAAGGGTGTGGAGGGAAGAAAAAAGGGATACGATGTGGGGTGGTGTCCTCCCCACGGGTAGGGTACATCGAGGTTCAGATCGTCGCCGCTAGATGGGGGTGAATAAGAAAGTTGTTTTTATTGAATTTCGGCAAGAGAGTTTTGGCATAATGATGATGGATTGAACGGTGGCTTTCTGCAGATAAGTTTAAGGGAATTTCCCGTTGCGTGTAATGTGCTTTAGAATTTTTTAAATTATGAGCTGTAAGCACATTACTTTTAAAGTAATAGCAGTCATACATTCAAGTTCAAATTTCATGTCACTTTTGGTCGGTATAAAAACTCTGGCAGGCGAACTGGCAATCTACATAAAGTAAAAAGTTTATATTTTTATTCCAATTTCAAACTTTAAATTTAGTTCTTGTGAATTCACTAATTTAGTTTATTTAGATGGTAGCATTTTGCATTTTCTCATTTGGGTTTGCTACCTCTGCACAGTTTTACCCATTCCTGCCTCAATAGTGTCATTGTTTGTCACTGTCGTGTTCTGATTTGAAGGGTTAGGTATATTGCATGGAAGGCAATGTTCCATTAACATCATTAGTGTCCAAAAGCGATGTTGTCCTTCTATTAGGAGAGTCATTTATTAGTTTGCTATTATGATATATAAAAAATAAGTCAAATTATCTTTATATCCGTAGTAATAAGTTATTAATAAAATTAAAAACATTGTTTTATAATTGAGATTTTTTTCAATCTCATTAAAAGTTACCTCTGTGATCTAGTGGTCCGGTGTCGGTGTTAACCTCATAAGATCCCGGGTTCGATTCCCGAGTCGGACAATTCAAAAATATTTTTTTTCAGTTTTCTAATAAATGCAACATTGTCCAGGATTGGATAAGTGCCCGGTTGGCGATAGGATTATCACCTATAACATTGTGGGATTGATGGCCATTGCACTAACATTATTTTAGCTTAGGACAATTCTAAATAGTATGCTGTCACATTCTTTTCATTTAAGACAAAAAGTGACGCAGATACTACTTAGGATTGTCCTACTAAGATAATGTTAGTGCAATTGGCCATAAGTGTCTTTGGCTAATCGTAGGTGCATTTTTCTACCTCTTCCTATCTCTTCGCAAATACGGACGTGAAGATACTATCAAAAAAATGCTTGTGAAAAGTAATATAAGTATCTTAACGCTGGTTTTCTTGTGGAGTAAGCAGAGTTAACCAAATTTCTATAGACTTTCCAGTTCACCACGAATCACCGGTTTAATCATTTGCGGGATGAGTGGTGATCCCTATCGCTACATTTTACCGACCTGATAAGGGGCCATCCATAAATAACGTCACATGAATTTCATGATTAATTTACCCCTTCCCGGTCTTTGTCACAGCTGGTCACATTTGTCAGACCCTAGTGTGATGTGAGATGTCACATATTTTACAATTTTACATTGGAACATGATCTCCTTCGATTGTTTTTATTGGTGGTTTTTTAAATTGAAAAAAAAAATGTGATGTCACAAAATTTGGGAGCACTCCCTACCCCTTTTCACACAATGTCACACTCCTTCCCTCCCCCTTAACGTGTGACGTAATTTATGGATGGCCCCTTAACGGTTATCGCCTATATCTAGCGATAGCCTGGACCGTCAGTTTCACATGGTCATCCGAGGCACGAAAGTGGTAACGCACCAGAAATCAGAAATCAGAAGAACTTTATTCAATAAAACTTTTTACAAGTTATTTTGACACGTCAACACTCTTCAAAACTACCACCGGATCGGAACGCGGCCACACACTGAGAAGATCCGGCGGAAGAAACTCAGCGGGCTTGTCTTTTTTTCATATAATTTTTTATACATACACAATATCACAATATTACATAATTATAAAACATATATATGAGATTGATATGAGGAGCAATTAATCCCATGCTTGTTTGTCTTCCAAATAATCTGAGATTTTATAATACCCTTTTTTACACAGTTTTGTTTTAACACATTTTTTAAATTTATTGACTGGTAGATTTCTTATAGTTTCGGTAGTTTATTGTAAAAGCGTATATATTGCCCCATAAAAGAGTAACTTGTTCTGTGGAGACGAGATGCATGCACAAAAAGATTGTTTTTGTTCCTTGTGTTTAGTGGTTGTACGTCACATTTTTTTTAAACAAGCAAATATTTTTACGAACGTACATCAAGTTCTTAAATATATATTGGGATATAACAGTTAGGATATTAATTTCCTTGAATTTTTCTCTCAGGGAAACCCTCGGGCTAAGATTGCAAATTGCCCTAATAGCTCTTTTCTGCAATACAAAAATAGTATTTATTTCATCAGAATTTCCCCAGAGAAGAATCCCATATGACATAATGCTGTGGAAGTAACTAAAGTATACCACCACCCGCCAGACTCCAAGCTGCTACTGTGATAATACCTATATATATTAATAATGAAAAAAGTTTAGAAAATCTAAAAGTGCACGCTTTATAACGATCGTTTACTTAACTATATAAAAAAATGGTGGTAAAAACAATTATTACTACCCCGTTGGTTGAATGGTTAGCGACCCTGACAACACAATTGACGGGGCTCGGATTCGATCCCCGACGGGGACAAGCATTTGTGTGATGAGCATAAATGTTTGTACTTCCGGGTTTGGGTGTTTATTAAATAAATTCTAGTCTTTATATATGTATTTCTATGTATTAGTATTTCAACCACACCTCAACGCTCCGATTGTGAGGCGTGCAATTCTCGTCATGGCTTAATACTCGACTCGACAGCTGTTCTCGGTTTTCAGTGGTTAACTAGTTACTTGGCTTACGAATAACTGATATTAAGTTAATAAACCGATACTAGTGATAACGGTTGTCTCGTTTTCAATCTTAATAAGATATTACAGTCCACTTAGGGTTTCTAATAAGATAATACCACTTACTAACGTACAAGTCTTATTGTATGTAAAGTTTTTTAATCGACCCAATGGTTGAAAGGTTAGCGACTTTGATTTTACAATCGATGGGGCTTAGGTCCGATTTCTGACAGGTACAAATAAAGGTGCACGATGAACATAGATATTTGTATTTTAGTACCATATATTAGTACCAAGTACTATTTAATGAGGGTTAGATAAATTCATGTAATTTTCGACAAGCTGCACCATACACGATTTAATTAAACCCAAAGTAAACAATTTATTTATGTATTTTATTTTCTTCTCTTTTGTATATTTTCACTCTAAATTACTTAAAATTTATACAGTTTAGTCTAAAATCACACTATAGTATATATATATATGTATATAGTATTTTATATCCAATTAAATATGTCAATAAATATATTGCAAATGGGTTGACTAAAAACTTTTAGTCCAGAATATGACTAATTAACATTTTTTTAAAACATTTCACTTTTACCTAATTGTTGTTCTCTGAAACCATACCAAAGATTTTTTAAAACGAAAATGGTTAAAGCTTTGCAAATTTTTTTTAGATCTGGTTTGGTTTACAGGTATGGATTTACCTGTTTATACCTGCCTACTCTAGAGTTGTGACAGAAAAAAAATAATTCACCTAACGCTTGCATGTTTTATAGGCTTCATACTTTTGATTGGTTTGGAACTTGTCTATTAACCAAACAAGTGAAATATTAAAAAAGTTAAGTCATATTTTGGTCTGGACTGATTTTTTAGTCAATCCATTTACAATATGTATATTTATTGACGTATAAAATACTTTTTCCCCATTCTGGGTTAACCGTTGGTCTATTTTTTGTTAGTTGAAGAATAGGCCAACTGCCGTTCTGCCAGGCAGATCATAAAAGCGACCAATCGGCTATGCGAGTCACTGCCATCGTGCCTATTAGCTGTTAAAGCTCTGCATTGTCTCGCCCTGGTCTGGTATCACCACTTTACCTATTCCTGCCACAATAGCGTCAGTGCTTGTCACTACTTTTTCCATCAGGAGAGCCATCCGTTTCGTTTTGGAGGGTAAGGTAGCCGGTAAACTTATGCATGTGGCATTAGACCTCGCCACAAGATAGCAACGCACCATGAACACATTTAGTGTCTATAGGCGATGGTTGACACTTTCCATCAGGAGACCCATCTGCTTTTTTGCTATCATACGATACAAAAAAATGTGTATCTGGCTGTGCCATCATAAATCCCGAGCGGAGTGATCGATTGAGTACGGTTTCCTAATCAAAGCCATTTTCTGTCTGTTTGGGAAAATATTATGCAAATGTATCCCCGATACTCTACTCTTCTTAGTCTTTTTTATATCATTAGATAGGTAGCAAATAAGCAGATGGCTCTCATGATGGAAAAAGTAACCATAGACTATAGACACCAAAGGTGTTCATAGTGAATACTATACGTGTGGTGGGATAGTACTGTCACGTGCATAAGTCTACCGACTACCTTACCCTACGGACCGGAATACAACCATGACAAGTGTTCACGCTATTGCGACAGGAATAGATAAGGCGGTGGTACCAAACACTCGGGCGAGACGTTGCTGAACTCTACCACCTAGGAGTCACGTTGGTAATAACACGTATAGCTAATCGGTCGCCTTTTACGACCTGCCGGGCAGAACAGCAGTTGGTCTATTCTTCAAAGGAGAGTTGGACCAACACGGGGAAGTATTTGCAATTTTGCTAAAACCGATTGAAAATGATGTACAAGAACAAAGAAGGCTTATAAACGACGATGATCTGGTAGGCAAAAAACTCCAGAGCCTCGCTCATCGCCGCAGAGTGGCTAGTTTATCGGTTTTTTATCGGATACACTTTGGAGAGTGCGCTGCGGAATTGCACGACTTAATTCCGCCATCCCCGTTTTTCTATCGATCATCGAGGCGCACTGATTTTACGCATCGTTATATGGTGGACGGTCCACGTACCCGGACAAAGCGGTTCGACTCAACATTCTTCATTCGAACCGCAAAGGACTGGAACATGCTTCCTGAGGCTGTGTTCCCCGACGAGTACAATCTGGTGATCAAGAGAAGAGTGAACAGGTACCTTCTAAGGAAGCGCGTTCCATCTTAGGCCTCATCTTAGCTTACCATCAGGCGAGATCGAGGTCAAGCGCTTACTTATCGATAATAAAAAAGATGATTCATAAAGGAATGCGTCGAGCATTTTTACTTTTTAAGTCATACTTCATAGAATACTGTTAAATATAGAATACTGCAAAAATTCATATTATACTGTTGATTTTTTGTTCATTTAAAATAAATAAATAAATAGTAACAGGCGATTTCCTCAGTTCCAATAAGTTTATAGCAAAATCCAATTACATCATAGGATAGGCTCTCCTTATGTGAAGAGACAACCATCGCCAATAGAAAACCAAGATGTTAATGATACCTTGTTATACGGGTAGCGGGATGGTTATGCCTAATGTATACATGTTAGGAAAATCGCTCGCCCTTTACGAACTGCCTGACATAATGGTAGATTGTTTAATGTTTAAAAGAGGCCGGAACTAATAAAATAAATACTTTACATTAATTGGATACGCTTCTTATAACAGAGACGTGTGGTAAAAAAATATTATAATATGTTTATTTGTAGTATAAATGATAAAATATGATTAGTTATTTAAAGTATACTTGTTCTTTCAGCTTGAAACACAGGTTTTCCTAGTTTAGGCACACGTAATATAAATATCTAAGAAAACTTTGTAATTATAGATTTTAGTCTAATTATGTAATTTTCTGAAATAAACATTATTATTATTAAAAAAATAAATAAAAGAAAAATAAAAAATAAAATTTACGCCCGTATCCCCGAAGAGGCAAGCAGAGATATTATAATAAGTGCACTCAGGATAAGCCGAATATACTTGGTCCCATAATGTGATAAGTGGCAAGCCTATCGCCAGCCGGGCACTTTCCAATCCCTAGCAAGCTTGTTTTTTGAAAGAAAAAATATTTTAATGCTAGCAAGGCCGCGAGCTAAACTAAATGATAATTCTTTATTTGTATGAGTTTACCAGTAGCGGTTCATTTTGCGCCTCTGTTCTCCACTAACATTATTTTATATAATTAAATGGCAAACAAATAGATGCCTCCTCTGATGGAAAGATAAACCATCACATAAAGACACTAAAGATGTTAATGGTGTGTTGCTGTTCGTGTGACGGAATGCATGCATTACTTTACCGGCTGCCTTACCCTCTAAACTGCATTGATGCTTTCGCGACAGGAACGGGTAAGGCGGTGATATATACCCGGGCAAGATATTAAGGAACTCTACCACCCAGCAGTCATGATGGTAACGACAAGTACAAAATGTCAGTAAAAATATAAAAACGAATGTACACGATACGATAACATCTATATCTATAATAAAATCGTAGGAAAGTCAAAACTGTACATTGAATATTTTTTTTAAAAATACTTGGGGCGTGATCTACAATCAATATCGAAGCCACAAATATAGTATTTAGAATTTTGTCTGTTTGTCTGTTCGTCTGTTTGTCTGTATGTATGTCCAGGGTAAACTCAAAAAGTACTGCATGGATTTACTTCAAATTTTGCATATTACTAATAGGTTGGGTCAACATATAGGCTATATATTACCACGCTATCACCTACGGGGTATGTGCTGTGCGGAGTAAACGAAGTCCGCGCGGACGAAGTCGTGGGTAACAGCTAGTAAATATAAACAAATATGTCGACGGTAACACGAAATTTTAAAATAAAAACTCGAATTACCACCGCTCAAGGCTTTCACAAAGGAAAAAAGCGTGTTTTCAGAAAACACGTCGTGTTTTAAAAAATATATTTAATTTCGTAATGAATAGCAAGTTCTGTTGGTAGTTGCGCCAAAAATCTTTTAATTAGCGGTGCGTTGGTTTTATTTTTGGTTAAAAATCTCACTTGACAACACGTTGAGAGTTTTAACCCTTTCACTTCCACTAGCGTTAATGAGATAAGCCCTTATGTGTCTGGTTTGTGAATGGGCGTCTAGGTTTGATGAGTATACACACGTAATTAGTGCTAACCTGGCGTGAATATTGCGACTTTAGCGCAAAAACAAGCTTTTTCCTGCGAATTTTGTCTATTTTTCAGAAAAAAAAACAAACTTACCTTGTTGATGTTTTCTTTTTCATACCAAAACAAGACAACTTTTCTGTCGGATAAAAATGATAGAATTAGAGATAATGATCATCTATAAATACCAAAGATATTAGTGGCGTGTCGCCATGCATATTTGACGGCCCAGTTGGTTGAGTGCTTTACGACCCTGACTACGCAATCGACGGGACTCGGGTTCGATATGTATTTCTATGTAATAGTATCGTTGACCAACACCCATAACACAAGCAAATAATTTACTTACTTTGGGATTAAATCAGTAAGTGTACTTTGTCTCGTTCCCCGTGTAGGTCCTGGGCTCCTTTGAAGAATAGGCCATCTGCCGTTCTGCCGGGCAGGTCGTAAAAGGCGACCGATTGGCCATTCGAGCAACTACCATTGTGTCTACTAGGTGGTAGAGTTCTGCATTGTCTCGCCCGGATCTGGTAACACCGCCTTACCTATTCCTGCTGCAATAGCGTCAGTGCTTATCACTGTCGTGTTCCGGTTTGGAGGATAAGGTAGCCGATAAACTTATGCATGTGGCATTAGACCTCGCCACAAGATAGCAACACCTTTGGTCTCTATAGGCTATGGTTGACTCTTTCCTTCAGGAGACCAGAAGAATGTTGCGGTCGGGTATATTTTAAAATCCTTAACAAGGCTGTATGTATTTTTATTGTATAGCCGAGCTCAACACTACAGAGCGTTGTGTGAAGGTATTGATTCCATATACGCCTCGTTGTTGCATTTTTTCCGACCCAAATTGTATAAACAACACCATAAAAATCCTAGCGACTGTAATTTAACTTTTTCCACAAAAATCTATGATCAAGTATTGGCCTTGTGATCAAAGGTGACCTTACCACTAGACTACGTAATATATATATATATATATATATATATATATATATATATATATATATATATATATATATATATATATATATATATATATATATATATATATTGCTATTTTATGACATAAAAAAAATACCTTCATGATGAAAAGGGGTCTTTAGACCATTACATTCCAGACAAACCATCCATTTGGCTGGGATGTACTGCTACGTAAAATAATAATGATAAACATTCTCATAGCAAAAAAAAACTATGTACCAATCTTACCGAGACGTTGCAGAACTCTGTTACTTAGTACTCCCCATGGTAGTAGCAAATTCGGTCAACCGATTGCCTTCTACAAGCTGCTTGGCTTGAGGGTCAATGGAATATTATTCAAAAAAAAATCTTATAGGAAAGTTGATGAATAATATTTCTCATATGTTTATAACAAAGATTTACGATATAAATAAAACGCATTTTCCATTGACTCCTCTTCTTCTCTCTCTTCCCTCTTTCTTTTCTGTTCGGGGGAAGTTCTCAGTTAAGCTTTATTATTTATTTTTGTTACTTTAGGACTTTAGGATTACTTGTCATGCGATGTAGATTTTTTTTGTGTGGAACCATATAATTGCCATTTGGTTCCATGTAAATTTAATTAAGATCTAATCCAGAATTCCAATGATACAGGAAATTAGAAATCGACTGTTGCAGTTTGACTGCGTTTAAATTATGTAACAAAAACTTAATAGAATCCTTCTAATCCTACTAATAGTATAAATGCGAAAGTACGTTTGGATGGACAGGCAGATGTTTGTTACTCAGCCGTACCGATTGGATAAAATTTGGCAAACTTATTGATGATAACCTGGAATAGTACACTTTTTAACCCGGAACAATTAATTGTTCCCACGGGATTCGCCAAAACTTTTATAATTTAAATTAATAATAATATAAGCGAGCAATAATTTAAATAAAATCTGTAAGGAATTATCCCTCGATCCGTTTGATACTAGTGTGCTTGAGGCGAGAAATGCATTGACCTGTAGATTTTTTAACGCTTTTAAATAATGCATGTTAAAAAAAATGTTCTCTGGTATGTGTCTAATGTCTATGTTATGTTATTTTAGTGTTACTTATTTACCTATACGTGAAAACCTGTAACTGGCTTTGAAAAAAATAATTTATAATTCTAATCGGTTAACTATAGCGGATGGTTTTCCATAATAAAATAAAATAAAATAAAATAAAAATAATGCAGAGGGCTGCACGTCTCAGCAAGTATTATAAATGTGAAAGTTTTGTTACTCGTTCACGCATAAACAGTCAAACCGTTTAGGATGAAATTTAGTACACATATTGATGATGATCTGCAATAGTACATAGAGTACTTTTTATCCCGGAAAATAAGTGGTTCCCGTATTATTCCCCAAAAACTGCTATAATGGAACGGGCTGCGGGACTTAGTTAGTATTAAATAAATAAATACAATGAGGCTCATATTTTTGAAGAAGTAAGAAGCAAAACAACGCACGAATGATCAGCCAAGGGTATTAAGTCGCATAGTGTGACAAATAGCCGAAAAATTGGGCTCAAAATATAAAAATCATTTTTTTATAAATATTTTTATTTTCATGTTATCATTTTACATTACATGCTGTAAAATATTAGACTTGATGTATTAAGTATTTTACAAAACACTTGCCTGTCAACTGTACCTTAAAATATAAGTTGAACTTCACTAAAATATAATTCGCCTTCGTGTAAGTTTCTCATAATATATTTTCTATCGTTTCATTGTATTTTATTCAAAAGTAAACATTAATATTTTTTCATTTTAATAAGCAATAAAGAAGCGCCCAAACAGGTCCAATTTTCTTTTTCGTTTCAAATTAGAACGCAATCTTATTTGATATACAAAAACGTAATATTTTTCCCATTGGCAAACAACTCAACCTTTCACAAATATCCAATTCCGGCTTCGTATAAGCAATAAATAAGAGGAAAAGGCTTTCCAGACGGTGCCTGCCGGGAAAAAGGGAGAAATAAGTAAAAAAGGCAATGGATCGAAGTCCTTCGGCCGTCGGATCCAATAATCCTGCCGTCTGTCCGCCGCCTAATGTGATCGTAGCCTAATGAAAAACGCTTGGCTGGTATCTATAGTCAATCGAGATTAAGTTTAGACTTAGTCTGGTTAGAATATTTTTAATGATTACTATTAATTGTGCGGCAATAGTTAAAATAATTCCACTAATAATATTATAAATGGGAATGTTTATGTGTTTGTTTATTTTTTGGATGTTTATTGTTCAAGCACTTTTAAAGTACTAGGTTTGTTTGGATGAGATTTGACACATAGGATTATCAACTAAAATACTTTTATCTCGAAAAAATATATTGTTTCGTAAGTTACCAACTTTTATATATCTCATTAGATACCCACTACATTTAGTGGGCTGCGAGGCGCAGTTAGTAACAAATAAATTTATTATAATTCTGTGTGTTTTCATCAATTTTCAATTGATGCTTTTTTGTATGCATGGGGCTATATAGAAGATACTTAGTTATATTTGAAGCCGTCAGGTAGCGCGAAACCTAGAAATATGCTAGTAGGACTATATTATATAAACATAATCAGAACAAGACTAAAATTCACAAAACCGTCCTCTGGTGACTTAAAAGGTGATTCCTATAGCCACTTTAACATCCTTAACTACTGCGGCTTGTTTCTTGTGATAATTTCCATTTTAGTAATTTTTGTCATATAATTGATGTCATGCTTATCTTATTTTAGATATTATGTAGACAAATCTCAGCAACTGTAAGTGATGTGTCAATCTGAAATCTCAATTACGTCAATTCAAGCTGGAAATAATGAAAATATCTTATAAGAATTTTTCCTACCTTTTTTATATCATAACATAGCAAACAAGCTTACTTTGGCTTTCCTGATGGAACGAGAAACTATCGCCTATAAATAGTACAGATAGCAACGCACCATTAACAAAGTCAAAGATATAATGGTGCGTTGCTATCCATGTGGCGGGATGGCAATGCCACATGCATAAGTCTACAGGATACCTTACCCTCCAATCCGGAACATAACAATGATAAACATTGCGCTATTGCGGCAGGAACAGGCAAGGCGATGGTACCAAATACCCGGGTGAGTCGTTGCGGAACTCTACCACCGAGTAGTCACGATGGTAAATCACGAATAGCCAATCGGTCGCCTTTTAAGATCTGCCTTGCAGAACGGCAGGTGGTTTATTCTTCAAAGGAGCCTGCACCCACACGGGACAAAACCTGAAAATATTTGATTTTTAATCCATAACTTATTCTTTTATATTTATATAAAATAAATATATTTGTATAAAAAAAACCTGTAAGACCTCTTTTTACGTTATGGCTTAAAAACAAATATTTGCAGGTTTTTCACAAGTTTAACGTGAGTATCTCTGTATCTGTTTGTGCCATCGTAACACTGTAATGGTAAATCAGGTTTTTAGGTTATACTTTTCTAGGGGCGTGTAGAAAAAAATTAAGAGTTAAATTTTAGGGATGAGCTGTGCGTGTGAGATTCGGGTGTGAGCGCCCGACAGCTAGCCGCCAAAACCCGACATGAAGAAGTTAGCTGATATTATGATATGATATGAAAAAGTGCTAACTTAGCTAAGTATAACTTCTCATGAGCGTGTATATGTACACATACACACGTTTTTAACTCACATTAAAGTCACATAGTCTGATGTGACGATGTAATCAGAAAATTTTGTAGACACACTCCTCGATCACTTACTAAAAACATATGATATTTATCAGCTTATTGAATAGGTTCTATTATTCTACAAATGATATATTTTCATTAATACTTCAGAAGTGTTTTAATTTTATTTTGTAGGTGTTCACATGTTCATTTTATCGCCAATTATTATGAATTTATTACTATTGTTTTATTTCACAAAAGTGTTGTCTTATAATCCATATATGTACTTATACATGAAGCAAATATTTGGTACCCTTTTTTAAGAGAATTAGCCAACGGTTCATTATGAAATTTAGAACAGTTAAAGTTCACGTTATGATGGACTACAGAAACCTAATGATTCTAAGTAATATGTATTAAAGTACAAATTAAATCGCTAAAAATAAACATCGCACAAACTACATTCATGTTAAATATATGGTAATATAAACATATATATATATATATATATATATATATATATATATATATATATATATATATATATATATATATATATATATATATATATATATATATGTTTATATTACCATATATATATATATATATATATATATATATATATATATATATATATATATATATATATATATATTATTTTCTTTACCCATAAATTCTGTTGTTAAACTTAAAAATGATATTACCTATTTTTAGTCTGATCGAAACAATAAAAATAGTATATTTACACATCTATATTTTATAACAAAGACAAGGCTATGAATACGGCACAGCTTCGCGAATGCTAAAAAAGAAATCCTGAAATGGGTTTACTTTGGTAACGAAATCAACATAAATTTAAAAGAAAATAAAAATGTATATGTCCGACCATGAAATTACATGCAAAATATTTACGATTCGATTTTTATTCTGATTATAATCAGTACCTAGACGACCGAGCTCTGTTTAGGTAATAATAAAGCTTTACTTAGCTTTAATATAGACAATTTTTCCCAGACGAAACCTAGCTTGATCGATTTTTCGTTACCGTAAACCCCTATGTTAAAAAAAACAACGAAATTGTTGGAGCCGTTTTCCAGAATGTGAGACAAATTTGTTGGAATAGATTTCACAAAGTATCATCATGCTACTTTGAAATTTGGCACACACATATATGATGACTTGGAATACCACATAGAGTACGTTTTATCCCGGAAGAATTTGTTGTTCCCGCAGGTTATACCAAAAACTGTGCATCAAGTAACTTATAAATTTATGCCCATGGTCTAACCAATTGTAATCATACTTGTAGATGATATGTGTGTGAGTAACACGATGTTAATAACACAAAACATACACGAATACATATTTGAAAATATCATCACGCCGTTTCTCTAGCGGCTAAGGCAGAGTGAACCAAAAGTAGACTTCCTGGTCACAACGGGTTTCACACAAATTTAACCCTAAGTAAACAAATCTTGTTTAAAATATATGTATAATTTAGTCAATGACGCTAATACACAGGAATACATATAAAACAAACTGTCACGTAGATTCTTCTGCGGTGTAGGCAGAGTACAATGAATTTTAATTTTTTATAAGATTGCAAACAAGCAGATTGCTCTCCTGGTAGAGAAAAGAAAACCGTAGCCTATAGATACCAAGGATGTTAATTGGCCAATTGGCGAATTGGTTAGCGACCCTGACTACGCAATAAATGGGGTTCGGTTTTGATTTCTGACAGGGACAGGCGTTTGTGTGATTTTATTTTTATATTATAAGATCATATCATCATCTTATAATATAAAAATAAAATCACAATTATAATCATAGATGTTTATGTATCTGGGTTTGTCATCTACATGAGACCACATGAGGTCCGGCCAATTGAAAAATGTGTTTTTTTTTCAGTTTTCTGATAAAAGCATCGTTGCTCGAGATTGGATCCCACACAATTCTCCGGAACACTCTCAATGATAGGTGCGATAAAAGATGCAGAGCAATCCTACATCTCTTGGTAGTGCCAAAGAGTGAAGCCGTTTAGAAATACCTTGATGGTCAAGGATTCTGACCGCAATAGTATCAGTATTTGCCACTGTCGTGATCTGGTTTGAAGGATTAGAAAGAAAGCTAGTAAACTTATGCACATGCCATTGTATCTGCCACTAGTATGGCAATCAGCCATTAACATCTTTGGTGTCTATAAGCGATGATTGTTTTTCCATCATGAGAATCATCTGCTCGTTTGGTAGCCATGATATAAAAAATTACTTTAAATTTGTAGAAACATAAAATAAGTTTTGAAAAGTTTAACTACAAAATTATTTTTACTCGGGATCGAGGCGTCCTTAAGGAAACCCATTCACTCAGAATCAGCTGACGAGTGGTTCTCTTTCACAACTATGAGAATTTATATTGGAAGTTCTCCTGTCTCTTTCTAGCTAAAGGAAGATGTGACGTCATAACGAGGTCGTCTTTCAGATTCACTCATTAAATAAACAAGGAATAAATTGTTCGTCCTGACGGCAGGACAGAAGCAGTTTTCAAAAATTTAAATTATTTAAAACATGTCGTGACTCTCGTTTCTATCGAAGGATCAATAAATGTGCAGTTAGCAACTAAAGGCAAGTGTAGTGATAAAAAGCAAAAATATTGAAAAATAGAGTAAATCACTCTTTAAAGTTAATTTAGTAACACCGAAGGAGTGACACGTAGTTCGGATGCTTAGAGCATCTTCTGTGCTTATTAAAATAGACTCAACAATGTAATGAAGAAAATGATTTTACCTATCCTTCTGAAGAAAAAAATAGATGATTTGTGGACTGCGGTAAGATTTCTAACTGTACTCAGTTGATTGTTTACCCTGACTGACGATAGACTTATAAACCACAAAAACCTATTTAGTTGTAGTAAGGCCTTAAATATAACATATTTATTTATAAACTTAAATTTGTTTATGTGTATTTTAGATAAAAACGGCTTATATCTTAACACCATTTTATTGAAAATTAAAACAAATATTTTTGTTATCCTCGCAAGGAAGATAAAGTAACAAAAGGAAGACAATATCAATAGATACTAGTTCACTACAAATATGTATGCCAAATGAAGTTAAACATGCCCGAAGTTTAGAAAAAAATAATATTCTTCATATGCATGAAGAATTCATATGTATGACTCTCATAATAGAAAAAATGCGAGAGTTACCCATTATTGCTACAATAGCGTCAATGCTTGTCACTGTCGTGTTACGGTTTGGAGAGTAAGGTAGCCGGTAAACTTGTGCATGTGACATTAGACCTCGCCACAAGATAGCAATGCATCATTAACACCTTTGGTGTCTATAAGCGATGTTTGACGCTTTCCATCAGGAGACCCATCTGTTATAAAGAAATGTAAATTACTAAAAAATTATATAATTATGATGATGATATATATGGTATAGTGATGACCATTTTACAAAATATTTGTCGTGCAATAGACATTCAATTGTTTGTGTGTGGAACAAAGTGCAAACACTAGCTGGAAACCGCCAATATACAATAATAATAATAATAAAATATATGGTGATCATGCTGAGCTAACGCACATTGCGCCTGTTTTAATTCGTATCCCGACCCCGCCGTTCTTCATTATCTTATTACTTAGCGAACTTTTTATAGCACGACCACAATGACTTGGCACTTGTAAATTTAATATTTAATTCCGTGTATAAAATTACATAAGGGTGGAACATTTTAATTAAAGCAAATCAACTTACCTACTAAGATGGTAATATTGTTGTTGAGATTTTAAAAAATATATTAAATATGAAATATACATATTTATAGAGAACTTGATTACAGATAAATAACTATACTTAAATTAGAAATCTAAAAAATCGTTAAATTCATTTATCAAGACCACTTTCCTGTATAATTTGTATAATTTGCTGAGTAAAATACGAAAAGAGCTGATGATCTTCAAATAGTTCTCCTGTAGTCTTAGGTCAAAGTTACTATTTCATTTCAATATATTGAAGTAACAAAACAATACATTTTCTATAGATCACTTCTGTAACAGTTGCTTAATTCCTCTCATGAAATAGAAGAGCTGCTGACCATAAAACGGCCAAACCGATACTGATAAATCATGTCTTAGAACTCCTGCTAGAAATATAGATATATAAAAAAAACGCACCCAAATCGGTTCCCTTGCTACAATGTCACAGACAAACACACACATAGCGGTCAAACTTATAATATGCTATAATCAAGTTATAAAATCCTTGTTGCGTCGGAAGTTAGTAAAACAGTAACAATTGTTATATTAAATTCTCAAGTTTTTAAAATATACATATTTAAAATTTAAAATTAATATATTTATTTATTTTAAGCCATATTTTTTTCATTATAAAACTAGGTTATATTAGTCGTTTAGACCAAACCAATTATAAACTGTATGTACTCTCTCTCTCTCTCTCTCTCTCTCTCTCTCTCTCTCTCTCTCTCGTACCTATATATTATACTAATTAAAAATGAAACAAACAAAAATTGTCATGGTAAAGTTCTACCTTTACTGCAATAACTCTTCTAAATGAGTATTTGATGAGAAGGTTGTAACGTTTCAAACATTACTAGCCATAAAGATTGGATTGTTTAGCCAGTGATTGTGTAAAAACATAAATTACCTATTGCATATTGCATAGTGAAAGTAAATAATAATAACAAAGTAATAAATATCGCTGGACAAATTACATAAATTGATTAGACCCAAAAGTCAGCAAATTGTTTGTTTGCATTATGTTAATTTATGACACCAATGCATAGAAATACATATAGAAAATACTGAAATATGCTTAATAAACACCTGAGCCTAGAATTACAAATATTTATGCTCATTCCTCAAACGCTTGTCCCTGTCGAAAATCGATCCCGAGCCCAATCATGTGTTCAAGATCACTAACTACACGACCAACAGGAGGAGGGAGGAGGGGAGATATAAAAAATGTCAAACAATGTATTAATTACAAAACGATCAAAACAGGTAGATCCTCGTAAGAATCTTAAGATGGCGGCAGAGTTGTTCTAAGTGGAGACGTTAATGCCGTCGCCTTCACCTTGACCAGCCCGAACTTTCACCCAGTTCCGCTCCCCTACTGGCAACTGGGTCATTAAGGGGTTAATACCTAAAGATAAACACTAGTTCTAAGTTTTTACTTTCTTTAGAAAGTATACTTAAGGCGTTATAATTATTTATAATTTAAGTACCTGTTGAGGTTTAAGCGTTTTAGGAGTTTAAACTAAATCTGGTGTCATCCTGCTTGGACTTATAATGTAAAATTTAATTTAATTATCATCCATTCTGTCTAATGTAAACAAGAAAATATATTTATCTGTCTATCTGTATCTGTCTGTTATGCTTTCACGGCTACACGGCTGAACCGATTTTAATCAAATTTGATAAGAAGATAGTTGAAAATATCGGCTTTTTTAAAATAAAATCAGCCCCTAAGGGGTCATTCATAAATTAAAGTTTGTATGAAAAAATATACTGGTGAAATTTTATTCCCCGTGTTGATCCGAGCTATTTGAAAAATAGATGAAGAATGTAAAATGGGACCTATTGGCTATATGTCACTACCACCCGAGACTGCTAGGTGGTAGAGTTCTGCAACATCCGCCCGGGTATTTGGTACCACCGCCTTACCTATTCTTGCCGAAATAACGTCAATACTTGTTACTTTAGTGTTACGGTTTGTTGGGTTAGCTTGCCGTAAATTTACGCATGTGGCATGCCATCCCGCCACACTGATAACAATGCGTCATTAAGATCTTTGGTGTTTAATGGTGGTCTGATGGGACGAGAAACCATCACCTGATGGTTTTTCTATCCATCAGAAGAGCCATCTGCATGTTTGTTATCTTATGATATAAAAAAATATATGTATATTAATGCATTATGCAAACATTATTTCCCTTGGCTTAGTATGGTAAGTAGTAGCTTGTAGACTTCTTCATGAGTATAGGAATATCACACAAATTAAACGTTTCATCCGGTAGCAGCAACTGAAACAAAAAACAAAAATTTATGTATGTGTAATTATCTATGTGTAATTGCTAAGAAATTTATTGAAAATATAAATAGAAATACAAAGTCTATATGATTTAGATATTTTTTTTGGGGTATATGTTGGTTATCTCATTTTAGAATTCCAGACAGTTCGTAATATACGGACCTATGACTACTATCGTGACTTCAAAATGGCAGAGTTCCGCAACCTTTCAAACGGGTTTGGTACCGTCTTATCTATTCCTACGTCAATATCATTAATGCTTGTGTTTCAATTTGGAGGGTGAGGTAGAGCCGGTAAACTTATGTATTAGACATTACATAGTTCAGAATCAATTTTTTTTATATCATAAGATAGCAAACAAGCAGATGGGTCTCCTGATGGTAAGAGTCAACCATCGTCTATAAACACCAAACATGTTAATGGTGCGTTGATATCTTGTGGCGAGGTCTAATTCCACATGCACAAGTTTATCGGCTACCTTACCTCCAAACCGGAACAAGACAGTGACAAGCACTAACGATATTGTGGCAGGAATAGATAAGGCGGTGGTACCAGACCCCGGCGAGACAATGCAGAACTCTACCAACTAGTACTAGATGGTAGTGACTCACGTAGCCAATTGGTCGCCTTTTACGACTTGCCTGGCAGAACGGCAATTGGCCTATTCTTCAAAGGAGCCCGGGACCAGCACGGGGGAAAATTACCACCATCTTTGACGATTTTTGATGATGGCCTGTCTATAAGAAGCTTGGTTGAAATGTTATAAAAAGAAATAACGCAGAATTTTTTAATAAGGTTGAACATTATAAAAATCAATTTCTTTTCAACTGTTTTTTTACAAGAAGGTGGTCATCAATTCTTCTGTTCATTTTTTGTGTGTTTGTTGCCCCAGAACTCAGTCATTTATGAATCGATTTTGTAACGTACTTCTTTGTTTAGAAGGGCATATTTTCTGATTATTATCTGATATTTTAGAAATTCTATTTTTATAAGTATAGAAGAGATTAAATCATTAGGTACTTAATTATGGAATTTTAATAACTCAACCATAAGTCTTGCTTATTAGAAATAATAATATCAGAAAATATTTAAACCATCTCAGCGGGTTCCCGTCGGCGCGGCGAGTTGAAAGGGACGCGGCCGCCGGCGGCACTTTGATATGGCTGCCGACGGCGCATAACTTTGATGTCACTATAGAAGGCTACATTTTTGCGACCTATTTGTTATTAAAGTCATCATAATTTTAATACAAGACAACATTTACCTACTTGAAAATATACAAAGACTTGGAAGAAAGAAAAAACATGGAGTTGGATTTTTTAATTGAAAACTTTTTGCGTTTTTTAGTAGGATATTTTTGTAGATAGGCAAAGTACAAAAGATGATTGTTGACAGTCATACTGTCGCGAGATGTGTTGAGTCATAAACGTCTGGTGACAGTACGGATTTGGCTGACTCACCTGACTGGAAATGCTCAAAGGTATTAACAGCTGCATTTCTAGCCTTTGAGGAAGTGTAGTAACAGTAACAAGGTCCGTTTCTAGCCTTTGAGAAAGTATAGTAACAGTAACAAGGTCCGTTTCTAGCCTTTGAGAAAGTATAGTAACAGTAACCGTTTTGACAATCTTAGTACCCTTTTTGGCAACTTGAAATTTGAGTCAATGTACAAAAAAGTTTTTTTTAATCACTTTAACGGACTTAACACTGTTAAACTATATTGTCCCATTCGATTTAAAAAAGTACAACGTTAAATACTAAGGTTTGAAACTTTAAGGTTTAAGGTTTACCAAGGTTTGAAACTTTCATAGTTAAATGAATTAAAATAAACTGAGTAAATTTGAAAAACTGTGTTAATTTACCCAATAATTAATCACCAATTAACCAAAAAACTATTTATTTTTGTTAAATAATGTAGGTAAATTTTTAATAAGAAATTCGCGTTCTAAAATTGAAATTAAAATTTAGGTACCACGAAAACGTTCTGAACAGTCATGGCGTCCTTTTTTATTTTTATTTCATTAGATATCAAACAAGCAGGTGGCTCACCTGATGGAAAGAGAAACCATCGCCTATAGCCACTAAAGATGTTAATGTTGCATTGCTATCCGCGTGGCGGGATTGCAGTGGCATGTGCATAAATTTACCGGCTACTTTATTCTATAAACTGAAACACGACAATCACAAGTAATAACCGCAATACGACATGATTAGGTAAGTTGGGATAAGTTGGGAGACGTTGCGGAGATCTACCACATAATAGGGACATATGTAACCAATCAGTCGCCTTTTACGACCTGCCTGGCAGAACAGCAGTTGGTCTTTTCTTCAAACGAGCCCGGATCAACACGGGGTCGTCGTAATGACATCACTCCGTGGTAATATCTACGTCATATTCTTTATGGTTTCTTTGAAAATGACAGCATCAAGATTTCATCTTACCACGGCTTGACGTGACTCTTCCAGATTTGTGTTCACTGTCACATGAGTTAATGTTAACGGATACATTAAACTAAGATACATTAACGGATATATAGGGTCACTCCATATTTTTTAAAACATTAAAAACAAGTAAATTTATTTTGAACTAGCTGTTGCCAGCGACTTCGTCCGCGCGGACTTCGTTTACTGCTCCTCCCCCGTAGGTGATAGCGTGATAATATGTAGGTCTTATGTTGACCCGACCTGTTAGTAATATTCATGCAAAATTTGAAGTAAATTCATGCAGTACTTTTTGAGTTTACCCCGGACATACATACAGACAAACAGACAAAAATTCTAAAAACTATATTTTTGACTTCGATATTGATTGTAGATCACGCCCCAAGTATTCTTCGTCCCTTTACACCCTTCGTCCTTTTCTTAAAGCACCCCAAATCTTATCGATTCGGAAGCAAATCCATTGGCATTCTACAAAGCACGAGTAGTTAGGCTTTTAACCATCAATAACGCGTAGATATATAGAACTTACTTGTAAAGCTCGACGTTTCGGCCAAGTTACATTGACCGTGGTCACGAGCAGACTCTGCTCGTGACCACGGTCTGCTCGTGACCACGGTCAATGTAACTTGGCCGAAACGTCGAGCTTTACAAGTAAGTTCTATATATCTACGCGTTATTGACCCGTTTATATATTTAAAAATGATAGTAGAACGCGTTAGTTTAAAAGTTCATTTTAACCATCAAGATGGAGAGGAATGAGGTGATTCTTCTTAAATGGGGTGTCTCCCCGGTAGGCAAGTGGTAATCTCCATTGCATCATTTTACTAACCTGATAACGACTACCGCATCTTCATTTGCGATAACCGAAATCGACAATTTCACATTCTCACTCGAACACGGTATTTTTAACTCATCAGCATCAGATACTAAGGTACTACTGAGACTTCAACTTTCGAAGAAAACTTTTGATTTATTGTTTTCGAGATCAAACTCAATTTTATAGGAGCCAATATTATTATAGGAGCCGAAGAGACTAACCTCAAAACGGAGCACAAGATTTATGAAAAAAATTTAAACTACACTTAGTTTAATTTTTTTTTATAAATCTTTTATTTATTCCGATTTTTTTACTTCATTAAAATTTTTGCAACAATTTTACAAATTTTAGTTATTATTACTATATTAAAAATTTATGAGGTTATTGAAATATTAGTAAATAAAAATAAATCGATTTCAAATTACGACTGTACTCATATCTTAAAAACTACAACACCAAATTTGATGAAACTCAGGCTATTCCCAAAGTTGGAATACACATGATTTAATTCAAAAAGCTTTATCTCGATATGGCTTTTAGTTTGCGAGAAATTCGTGGACAAACAAATATATAAAAATACAAACTTAAATACCCGTACGAAATTTAGTACACGTGCTTGGACGAATGAATATATTATTATACTCAAATATTATCAAATTCTAACAATACATAATTATTCTACATTAATATTATAAATGCGAATGTTTGGATGTTTGCATGGATGGATGTTTGGTTGGAGTGAAGAGATCCAAACATCCATCCATCCAAACATTCAAACATTCGCATTTATATTATCCAACTTACGGAACAGTCTAAGTTTCATCAAAATTGGTTTTGTACTTTATAGATATGAGTACAGTCGATATTTGAAATCGATTTATTTTTATTTACTGTTATTTTAATAACCTCATAAATTTATAGTATAGTAATAATAATTAAATAAGAAAATTAAAATAAGTTAATTTACGTAACTTACAAAGCAACCAAATTATCCAATAATCTCAAACATGATACTTTTTTATTACATAAAATCAAATCATGTGATAGAAAAAAACAATCATAAATTATAAATACCGAACACGTTAATGGTGCATTAGTAACCGGTACATGTAGTTGTAGCACTAGTAAGATGCATAAATTTACTACCTACCTTACCCTCTAAACAGGATTACAGTGACAAGCACTGACGCTATCGCAGTAGACTGTAGAGATAAATGAGGCGGTGATACCATACCCGAGCGAGATGTTACAGAACTCTACTAACTAGTATGGTTACTCGTACCGACAATCGTTCGCCTTTTACGAACACTGAACAGCCTGGTAGAATGGCAGATGGCCTGATCTTTAAAGGAGTCCTTTGTGTAAGTTATCGTGGAGTTTGCGTGTCTTCTAATTGCATCATCTCGTCAGAGTAAGCCGAAGAACCATCTCGCTTTAAATAGCTTTTGTATAAAAAATACTTATTTTTAATTTTACTATTATTTTTTTAGTTATCTCTGTGGTCTAGTAGTTCGATGTCGGTGTTGACGGCATGATATTTCGGGTTCGATTTCTGGGTCGCGCAATTCAAAATGTTTAAAGTATCTTCACGCCCGTATCCCCGAAGGGGTAGGCAGAGGTACAACAAGTGCACCCACGATTAGCTGAAGATACTTAGTCCAACAAATGTGATAGGTGGCAAGCCTATCGCCAATCGGACACTTTCCAATCCCGGGTAACTTTGTGTTTATCAGAAAACTGAAAAAACACTTTTCTTATGTGCCCGACCCGGGAATCGAACCCGGGACCTCATGTGGTCAACGCCAACGCTGGACCACTACACCACAGAGGCGATAATATATAATAAATTCAAAATGTTTATCTAAAAAAACTTGGATAAGTGCTTGATTGGCAATAGGCTTGACACCTGTACCTTTGTACCTTTGCCTATCTCTTCAGAGATACGGGCGCGAAGATACTTCTTCTTCTTATATATCCGTAGCACGTTGTCAGTGTTAAAACACGAATTATCTAGTGATTAATAAATAATTATGAAATAAAAAGCAGGGCTAAGTGGTATCAGTTGATAATGATTTTGTTCATATCATTATCAGCTAATTCCATGTAAAATTCAAAAGAGAAATAAAATAAATCTTTTAAGTTTAACTTTGGGATTAGATCAATTCGTGAAAATTGTCCAGAGAAAAGAAACAGATAACTTCAAACTACTAAACCGATTTTGATAAATCTTGGATCGTTTGCACCTGTTTGCCTAAGTTGGAATATACCTAATTTAATATAAAAAAATGACCTTGGCATAGCTTTTAGTTTCCGAGAAATTAACACACAAACATATAAACGTACAAACATACACACATGAAATTTAGGACGTGCTTGGACGCCTAAATAAATCATCATACTCGTACTTAAGTATTATCCAATTCCAAAGATATTACATACATACATATCACACTGATAACCTCTTTTTTCGTCGGTCATGTGTGAGTCAGTCATTTATTTATATGACCGTGTATTAAGATCTAAAAAATTGTACTCATTGACGTAATTTGGTTAGTTCGTACTTTAGTAGTTAGCCTATTTATGGAATTGGGTCCCGGGTTTGATCGCCGGGTCGGGAATAAGTGTAATTGTCGGGTATTCAATGTTTTTCTTTAAAATCTAAATCACAATAGGAGCGTAGAGTCATGTTTATCAATTCAAATTGGTCCAAATTTTTATTTCGAAATCTGTAACATTTTGCTTGGGTTTGGTATTATCATCATCTTAACTTCTTCTGTCGTAGTACATTATAGCGTTAGCTGTTGTTACACTCACTGCGGTCCGGTTAAGGGTAAGGTAGCCGACAAACATATGCACATAAGGCCGGCTAAACAGCAAGACCTCTGGGAGTGTAGATTTTTGTGGGTGTTCTTCTCTGTCATACTGTGTCCAGTTATCATCAAGTGAGCGTTTCATCAGGTGTCACTTTGTCACCTATTCTGTTAAAAAAATAAATATTGTACAAATAGTATCGCGCCATAGTCTAAAGGTGATTGCTAACTTCGGATCAGGAAAGTTATTTGCTTATTTCCTTTTCTATAATATTTATCTGTTTGATTTTGAGGATTAAGGAGAGTGTTACTTAAACGGATATGCGCAAATGATTGAATATTTAATTAAATATGTATTTTCTGTCTTGCCAAAGCGCAAAAGAACATTAGCGTACACAAGAAATATTTTCTCTGTTTCAGGGAAAATTCATTTAAGGGGATGACATTATCTATGAATTTTTTAGTCTATATCTGTGTGCATTTTTTTAGATTTCGGTGTTTACTTAATGTATTAGTTTTTTAATTTTTTTCTTTAATTATTACATATTATGTATTTCTATGTATAGTATTGTTGACCAACAAGTGTTTCACAAGCAAATTATATAATCACTGTACGGTTGAATTTGTCCAACAAATATTATTATTTTCGTGTATCAGTCGCGCTTTTTATTAAATATTACATATTACATATATATTGGTTTATGGGTTATAAAATTTAATAAATATAAATAAATATTCATGGGACAAATTACACTTATTGATCTAACCCCTAAGTAAGCAAATTATTTGTGTGTGTTATGGGTGTTAGTCAACGATACTAATACATAGAAATACATATATAAATACTGGAATATATTTAATAAGCACCCTAACCCGGAAATACAAACTTTTATGCTCATTACAGAAATACGTCGGGGATCGAACCCGAGCTCCGTCGATTACATAATCGGGGTCGCTAACCACTCGTCCAACGAGGTGGTCAAAATTACTAAATAAAAATTAAAGTTACTAAATTTTCAAAAGATTATGATTTTATTCAAATATATTTATTGACGTGTGCAAGTTATTATAATTTTTAACATGCATAAATTCGTTAGCAAACAACGGATGGTTTCGCTAGTGAACAGAGATAATCATTGCATATGTCTATATTAAATTTTACCTAAGACGCAAACGGTGCGTTGTTGTTCGTGTGGCGGGATGGTAACACCACATGTATATGTTTACCAGCTATCTAGCGTTTCAATCTGAAACACGAGAGTGACTAGCATTGACGCTATTGCGGTAGAAGCTCTACCATCTAAGAGTCCCGATGGCCAAACGTGCTAAAAAATTAAAATTCTTAGAACTAATTACCCAACTTGGGATTAAAAATCCAGGATATCATATTTCGAACATCATACGGAACCATATTCTATCTAAAAAAATAATATTGAGTCAGATTAGTTTAGAATATTGGTTTTCTAATAAACTTGCAAGCAGTTTAAAAACATACAAAATAAAAACACTATAATGCAATAAACTCTCGGTTTTTCAAGTCAGTTAATAGTAGTCTAGTGAACAATTTGATATTTGTAACATCGATGAACATGTTAGAGGAACCATTAAGCATTATTATAATAATGTATAATTTAAATAATTATGTGTCAATAAACTTCGCCTTAACAATCTACAATGGTATTCCTTTGCTGAAGAAAAATCCACGCCGGATTAAAAAGGGATGCATTCGTGTGTGAACGCGACTGTATCTTACTCTCCGTGGAACAAAGGACGGGGAAACATTTTCTCTTAGCCCTTTACACCATATGAAGCTAAACTATATTTGCTATACTTTGATAGTAAATCTTGACTGAACAAGACTATCTTACTCGTAACATGTTTATTTAGCTTTTAACAACTTATACTTAACTAGACCAAAAGATGCAGAAATATTTTCGTAACACTATATTCTCTAAATACCTTGGAATAAAACAAAATATGTTACAACATTAGCGTTTCCTTCAAAAAATTTAAATCTAAAAATATAAAAGAGATACCTGTGTAATATGTACTCGTAATATGTACCCTCTTTACGGTATCCTGTAAATCCAGTGAATGCAGTGTGGATAATGATTATTTTTATTAATTTAATGTATTTCTATTGTATATTATATAGATATTTAAAATATTCAGTTTTTCCGCTCCTTTATAATGCTCCGCTCCTATATCTGTTATTTAAATCTAACCGAAGAGCTATTAAACAAACTTGAGCGACTTCAAAATTTGTGCATCCAGTTCAAATACGGATTGCGCAAATACGATCACAATTCCGACTTTCGCAAATCGTGTGAATCGTGATCGTAGCGAGGAGGATTCGCCTTCGTAGGAATACTCACTTACTTCATTTTCTGTACGGTATTTTGTCCTGTCACACCTCAATATATTAAAGACAAATTTTCCTTCTTTTGTTCTGATGACAAAATACCTCGTGACTCTCGAGCCCTTACTCTGAAAGGCGAATCCTCCTCGCTACGATCACGATTCCGAGTTTTTGCGAAACTCGGAATTGTGATCTTTGCATTTATTTTTATTTAGGTTATTTTAATAAAGTAGGTAAGGTTATTTTAATAAAGCATTAAAATAAATAAAAATAAACTGTAATTGTGCCAATATTTAAACTTCAATGTTCGCATTATTATCTTGGAAACTTAAAAAGTGTCAGCTTCATGACATGGGTAAAATGTCCCAAAGTTTCTTTTTTTTT